>JAGFMF010011397.1:11711573-11738359 GCA_019455555.1 Galemys pyrenaicus
GCTCCCCGCTCTCTGTGGTGAATCCTCTCACCTCCCCACACCTCTGGCCTGTACCCCAGTGCTTGTATGCATAAATAAATAAATCTTTAAAAAAAAAAAGATAAACTAGAGTCACTCGCAGAAACATAGATGGAGCTCAGTGAATCATGGATTATGCTCAGTGAAAGAAGTCAGAAGGAAAAAGAAAAATACCAGATGGTCTTACTTTTAGGAGGAATATAGGGGATCAAGGAAAATAATAATTACAACAACAACAACAACAAAATAAGAACACAACACAACAAAACAAAAAAGAAAGACCACTACGAAAGAGATATTCTGCAGGGAAGAAATTGGGATCAAAGCAGGGATGGGAAGAGCACAAGGGACTGTGGTGACGGTGCACGGGTGAACTGGGGATGGGAATTCTATGGGGACTACACCTAGAAAAGAAAGCAAACATTGTAAGAAAAGTAAAAATAAATTTAACTTTTTTTAAAAAAAGACTGATGAGTAAGGTCAGCTATCCACCTGGATCACCCTATTATGAGACAGAAAGCAAAATAGAAAGTAGAAATGAGTTCTGAGGGCAAAGACAAGTGTTCACAGAGCAGGAATCAGAGTACAGAATGAGGACTTGGAAGAGGGCTCCATGTTTGGTTGTGTAAATTCTAATGTGTTCATTAAGCAATCATAGTCTCTCCCACAGGGAGCCTCCATCTCCTGTATTTTGCTCCCATGTTGGAAAGAGACCATCAGATCCATATTAAGAAAACAGTCAAAGCAATTAAAGCAGCCTCAGGGTGCCTGATGTAGACACAGGGATGCTTCATTAAACGGTCAATCATTTACCAAATACTCCCCCCACCCCCAAACAGAAGGACTTAAATCAGAGGCAAGACTGGATCCCTGCCCACAAAGAAGTCCGCATCTCTGAGACAGAAGACCGTGCGAGACTGAGCACAAGAAGTCCGTGGCTCGGATGCCAGGACTGCTCCCACCCCAGGGCAGCGTGCGAGGTTCTACAGAGAGCACCAGCCAATTCCGCAAACCATGTGCAAACCACCTCACGCAGGGAAAGTCAGACCCACACCTGAGAGCCGCCCTCCTGGGATGGCTACCCAGCTGCAGGCAGGGACAACCTCACTTCAGTGTTTTATTGCAGACAAGACAGGTTTTAGGAACACAGACGTGGTATTAACTATGCTTGGTTGACACTTAAAACCAGGAAATAGCATTTGCTTGCCTAGAGGGCTGGCTGGGTCACAAGTCTACCCATTACTAGGCAAAATCGTTTGTGGTTTGCATTTCACAAGCACAGTGAATTCCACAAATCTCAAGGAGCTCAGAGAAGTCAGGACTTCAAATCACAACTGGTCTTTGAGAACTGTGGAAGGGAAGAATTGGCTGGAGCTTCAGATCTGACTGGCTTTTTCAGTTCTTTGCTCCCCCACCTCAGCCTCTCCCCAATACCCCACTCAGGAGTGTCTTCTGGGGGTGGGGGGGGGGGCGGTGCACAGTGACAACAGCATCTCAAGGAGACAAGAGTGGATCTGAGGTTCGGCCTCACACTGCTTCCGAAAGGAAGAGAGGGGGAAGCTGAGGCCCAGGCCTCTCCCTGAATGTCACTCTTTTCAGCTGACAGTAAACATAAGGGTAACCCCTCACACGGGTACACTGCTCTCTAGCGTGGAAAGTGCTTTTACGTTATCCCATTTGACTTTTCACTCCCTACTTGATTGCCAGTGAGGACAGCAGGGGCCACAGAGAAGAAAGTATGGCACAGGAACTCAAACCTGGTCCCTGGACTCCATGTTCAGCCTGCCTTCCAGGATATGCCTCCTGCACACAGCAGGTACAGGTTGACACGGTGGAGCCAGTGACCACAGGTCCATTTGCAGTTGTTTGGGTTTATGACCTCAGCACAAAGTCATTCCGTTAACCTCTCTGGGCTTCATTTGCCTCATCTGCAAAATGGGGGCATGAGTCACTACCACAGACTTGTTGGGAAGACCAGACAAGGAAAGAGGCCTGGCGCCTGCATCCCCAGGACTCGAGTCACAGCCCTCTGCTCACTTCATGCAGAGGAACACGCTACCATCTGAAAGCCAAGAGCCCCAGCACTGTACTGTCTCTGCTTTCACTACAGAAGACTCTGAACACAGGGTGCCTGCTGCAGAAACGCTGACCTCAGCACCCTGCAAGATCAACAGGCAGTCTCCCTGCAGCAGCTGCTCACAGGCAAGGGCCCCCTGCAGTTCTGTCTGCTGTTCAAATGCTGAGCCAGGAACAGAAACAGTCCCCTGTTTTCCAAAGACTGGGCCAGAGAGGAAAGGGGGAAGAAACTCCAACACTCAGGAAAGGACACAAGGATTTAACTGTGACTGTGATTTTTAAGACCCTACAATGTTCCAAGGGGAAACAGGAGGAGATACCCCCAACCTCAACCTCTGCTGAGCCCTGAACTTCACTGAGAAAGAAGACTCTCCCCGCCACCTTTCTGAGCACAAGAGTAAATGCCTTTTCTCAACAAAAACGAAGTAAACAATCCAGTCCAAAAATAAGCAGAAGGGCTAAAAGGACACTTTTCCAAAGAAAAAATACAAATGGCCAACAGGCATATGAAAAAGTGTTCCACATCACTTGAAATCAGAGAAATGCAAATCAAAACCACAATGAGGTACCAATGAGAATGGCACATATTAAAAAACTAGCCACGGGCCTCCCTGGTGGCGCAGTGGGTTAAGCAACACACTATGAAGCAAACCGCAGCCACTGCAGCATGAGTTCGATCCCTGTTGCCGGCCAGGCGCGGGACCCACATGGCGCGGCAGACCTCTCCTGCTGTGCCCGCTGCTCCCCTCAGCAGTGTACTTCCGTCGATCTGACTGTTCTGCTTTCTGCTCTCTGTGGTGAATCCTCTCACCCCCCCCCACACACACCTCTGGCCTGTACCCCAGTGCTTGTATGCATAAATAAATCTTTTTTAAAAAATAAATAAAAATAAAAAATTAGCCACAACAAATGCTGGCGAGGATGTGGAGAGAAAGGAACTCTCCTACACTGCTGGTAAGAATGCAAACTGGTCCAACCACTATGGAAAGTTGTGTGGAAGGTCCTCAAACTACTAAAAATGGAGCTTCCATAGATCCAGCAATTTCACTCCTAGGAATCTACCCAAATGACACAAAAACATTAATTCAAAACAATACCTGCACCCTCATGTTTATTTAGCACTTTTTACAATAAGTAAACTATGGAAACAACCCAAATGCCCAAAAGTAGATGACTGGATCAAGAAGGTATGGTATATTTATATAATGGAATATTACTCAGCAATCAAAAAGGATAAACTAATGTCATTCACAGTAACATAGATGGAGCTGAAAGGGATATGCCCAATGAAATAAGCCAGAAAGGAAAAGAAAGTTATTGAATGGTTTCACTTATAGGAGGAATGTAGAGGAACCAAAAAAAGGCTCAAGGGGGAAAACAAGTAACTATAATAAAGTAAAAATAAAAATCATCAGGCAACTATAGACCAGAGACATTCTGTAGGGGAAAAGGAGTGGGAAGGATCAGGACAGGGGAGGAAAGAGCACAAGGGACTGTGGTGGTAGGGCATGGGTGAACTGGTGGTAGGAATTTCATGGGGAAATCATATTATACAAATATAAAGGATGCTGTAATAACTATATATTAAAACATCTGAAAAAGAGTAATGCCTTTTGGCAAACTGGGGCTTACTCTTGTGTTATTTTGATTCCTCACAAAGACCTCAAGCTGTAGGTAAACATTATCATTCCTATTTTACATACAAGGAAACTAAGCCAAAGGAAGGTAATAGAATGTTCCATCACAAAGCTACTTAGCAGCAAACCTGGGACCCAAACCCAGATCAATGTCACCCAAAGTTTCTGCTCACCTAGGGAGAAAACAGGTTGAAGAGAAAGGAGGGGGTAGACAAAGGCAGGTCCTAAAAGTCTGAAAAGCTGAGGCTTCGTGTATAAGGAAATTAATGGTGTGGCAATGGTGGTTCCCTCACAAAATTACTTTTAACCCTCTCAACAACATGGAGGGAATATTATCATCCTCATCTTACAGGGAGGAAACAGATCAAGGACTTGTCAGTGAGGAACAAACAACTGGGTTCTGATGCTCCCTGGCTCTGGCAAGTTGCCCCACCTGTAAGCCCTGGACTCCTACCAAACCCACAGGACAACTCAGTGGTGCCCGGCAAACAGAGCGGTGGAGGGGCCTCTGCCACCTCCTGGCTATTTCCTCCTGGGTGAGCCACTGACCAGCCCCGGGCACAGGCCACCTGCTCTGAACAGCGTGCACAGTCCTCGCCAGGTAGCTGTGGGGACGGAACCAGACAGTGGCGAACGCACACACAGGTGCTGGTGATCACTGTCATGATTCCAGTCCTAGCAACCAGAATCAGCCTTTCTGGGAACACGGCTGCCCCGACAGCTGTTCTGCATCTGAGATCTTGGCTTTCCTACTCTGAGCCAAGAGATGGTCTGGGGTCTCCCACCTGGACCATGCAGGAACAAGAGACAGCTGAACAAGGGGACGCCAGGCAACCTTGAGCACAGGGGCTGGGGTGCCCACCCCCATTCAGTCAAACACATAGTTCCATGTCCAAACACTCAACCAAGTGACACCTAGGAATGCAGAACCCGCTGAGAGAAAAAAATCTACTTATAAGTGGACCTGTGCAGTTCATGCCTGTGTTGTTCAAGGGTCAACTGCAATCTGAAGACACCCCAGAGCTCATGAGAGGCTGGGTGCTGAGAGCTGGCCTTTTCTACCCTGCCTCAGGGTAACGCACTGTGAGTAGCAGGCTTCAGTCTTCCCAGCTGGGGCAGGATCAGACCCTGTCCATTAAAGCAGCGGTTTCCTCAGTGTTCTGAGGGAAGCTCACTGGTGTCCAAGTCCAGTCGGGTTTGGCCCAGACGTGGGCCCTCCTGAGACCCCAGGACAACTTTCAGTCACTTCTCCACCAGGCACACCTCAACACCCACCCCGACTACCACTGTCCCAGACTCTTCAGCAGGATAGCAGAGTCAATATGATGAAAATGCCTTCGGTAAAATGACTTGGACATCGACCTCCAGCCCAGCAAACCATCCAGGAAACTTCTCCCATGTGGCTGGAGGGTCACCCCTCCTCCATTTCCCATTCTGCCACTCCACAGAGCAAGTGGGTGGGCGGCCTTCCCAAGCCCCAGTTTCTGTTCGTGATGAAGACACAGTCGCTGCCTCACAGGACCATGCTGAGGCCAAAGGGCCACACCCCAGCTCACCCCAGAGAGTCAATGACCCAGCGGCGGCCCACACTGCCCACAGGCTTTCTAGGAGCAGGGCTTGGAGTAACAAGAACCTGATTTGTCAGCCACTTTGGTTCCTCTTTTACAGGAAAGGAGGAGACTCAGTTTACCCAGCCCCAGAGACCAATGGCAAAGCCGGGACCGAGCCCCAAATCTCACGCCTGCAACCGCCCGGAGCTCAGCACAAACCCAAGCCACGCCAGAACTCCCACACTTTCTTAAGCCAACATTTTTCAAGGAATTAAAATGCCGTCAAAGCGACTTCATGCTCAAATGTCCGCTCCTCTACTCATTCCCATTTTAACTAGACAACACAGAAGGCGCTTTAGAAGGTCGCAGAGGACTGTCCTCCCTGTTCTTTCTGGCCAGTCTCCCACCCCCTCTCCAGCCTGGAAATGCCTCTGGAAGGCAGGAAGGAGGTGGTATGGAAGCATGTCTACGCCAGTCCCCAAACTTCGATTCCAAAGCCTAACCGAAATCACGGCGAGAGGCCTGCCCACGCAGACCCACCTCGAGTTCCGGCTCCGGCTCCGGCTCCGGCTCCTTTGCCTGCTTCACCCTCCTCTGCGCGTCTCTGGACGGCGTCCGTGGCCAGCCTGGCCTCCCCTCGTGCTGCAGCGCGGGCGCAGGCGTCAGAAAGCGCAGGTGTAACTCCGAGCCCGCCAATTACCAAGCCTTGTGGCCTCCTGTGAGCAATTTAACACTGAGCCTTGTTTCCCACTTTAAAAATAAGCACTTCAGCAGTATCTCCTCCCTGAGTTTATGAGGATAAATGAGAAGGAAAGAAAATTACATTCACAAAGCCCACCTCGCTCAATACATGCCGACCACAAATTAGTAAGGGAGAAAAAGAGATCTCTGTGCCTCCAGTTACAGTCAAAAAGACGGGATACGATAACCACACTAAAATAAGGTAACTGAGGAAAGATGGTGGCATTTGCTAACCAGCTCTGCTGCGTCTTTCCTGCCCAACCATATTCACTGGCCATGCCCTGAATTTTTCCAAAAAATAACAAGGCCAGTTGTAGGGTCAGTGAAAATGATCAGGTTTTTCCACCCTCCCGCCATTGGTGCTGACGATGGACACCTGCGGTCCTGCGAGCACGCCTCCAGGCGGGAACCTCGGGTGGGGTGTGAGCATGCGCAAGTGGGCGCACCTGGGCTGAGACACGTGGCGTAGAAGGGCGGTGTCAGGAGGACGCCAGAGGAGAGAGCAAAAGCAGTAGTAGCAGAGATACGAGAGGCTGGAGAGCCCAGAGAAAGTGAGATTTGCCGAGGGTTAGGAGGCCTACCAACCTCCTGGCCTCCTGGCCTCCCAGCCTCCCTGCCTGCTGTGTACCTGGTCACTAAGGATATAAAGAGTAATTAAAGCCTGAAAAAGCCACCAAGGGCACCAGGACTCCTCCTTGACCCGTCTGCCAGAATCATTGAGAACCTGCTCCGTGCCTTGCTGGCACTACACCATCTATGGCCAAGTGATTACTGCAAATTGGAATGTACGAGCAAAGTAAGAGAACAATGTATGAGTTAAACAGAAGGGAGGACTGATCAAAACTATTTTTAGAAAGATTTTTTTTTAAATGGAGGTGGTAATTAAAAGTCAGTTGAAAGTCCAGCCTGCTTGGAGGAGACATTCTTTCGTGATCTAATTTTCCAGATGCCATTGGCTGTCTCTGGTAGTGTCTGACCCTGCCCTGGTCAGATGGGAAGTGCCTGACTTCAATTAAGACTCCCAGCTGCAATGGGAGTGAGTGGGAAGAAACTATTGGGCTCTCCTCTCACTGTGTGACCCTGGGTAAGGGAAGAGATGGAACTGAAAGAGAAACCATCCATCTGAAGGTCTCTGAGCACCATTCTGATTCCAGCCTGAGTCTGCCACTCCTGAGCCACACCACTGAGGGTAAATCAAAACCAGGCATCTGACCCACCTTGCCCCGCCTAACTCTACTGGTATCATTCAGAATGCGCAGCTGGCCATCCTAAAATATAGCAATGCGTCCCCTACCCTGATCAGAAGAGGACCACTTCACACGGTTCCAAGAAAAGATTTCTTAAACGTCTCTTTCCAGATTCGTGCTAGGTGTCACCACTTTCCCGAAATCTAATTTAGAACTTTAGATGTTTTCATTTCACTCCCACCGGATAAAAATTTTGAAGAGAGATTTAGATACACTTACCATTAAATTATAATTCAATAATACAGAATAAGTGAAAGCCCAAAGAAAAGCTCACTTTTGCATTCTCAGGAATAAATAGACTAAGGAGCTAATTACTAGTATAAAAGGGCAGCATTTTACCCATTTGAGCTGTTTTTGTACAATTTAAAAGCAGTCATTTAAATACAAACACTGCTTCATTAAATCCCATTGTTATCTATTTACTGAGCATTCAAGGATGTCCTCTTAAAAATATTGGTCATTTCCTCAGCTTACATTAGAGTGAAATAACAGAACGATATCTCTTGGAAATGGGGGGTTGCATTAATTCATACTATCCTTTTGTAGTCTGACTTCCACAGGGTTAAGACAGCAAGCAAATATATTTAATGGGTTATATTTTACATATGATAAATGCTTCAAAAGTTATTTAGGTATGACTGAATCCCCAGCTATGTGATAGCTTTATGAAACCACTCTTTCTAAATCTTCCCAGCGTTAGTCCTCGAGTGATTTTATATAATTAAAAAGCAAAGCACTAATCAAATTTGGAAGTGTCTTCGCTGGACCACAGACGGATGTTGTGCCCTAACCTTTTTTTTTTTTATTAAAATATTTTAAAATTTACATATACTTGCCATTAATTGTAATTCCTAATCTTTTAGAAGCTCTGAAGCCAGACATCATCCGCTGGCAGGACGCTAACAAAAGCACAGGGAAGACACGGCTCGGGCACCCCAGCAAAGCACCTGGTACAGGGCCCCATGCTGTAGGTCTCTCCTTGGACTCGGCTCCTAGAAAGTGCTTCTCTGAATGAACATGGCGGCTTCCCTTTGTTGAGGGATAAAGAGGATGTGCTGCCTTTCACTGCCCCTGCTGGAAAACCTAAAGGCCAGTTCAGTGACTCAGTGTTCAGAGAGCCATTCACTTGGAACCCCGGGGCAAGCTGCTTCATGTGGATTCTCACTGCCCCCATTTTTCATAGAGTTCCATTTTCTAAGCCACCTCAAAGTATGTGCAAGTAGAAAGAGCATAAACCCATAAAAATACCACAAAAACAGAGAGATGTTTTACTGTGTGTGAAAATAAAAGTTAATACTCTAAGAACATGGGACATCAGAAACATACCAGATCTACTGTTTTGCTTCTGCAAAGGGGACTTAGAGCATCTTTATCTTGGAATTGAACTGTAGCAAACGTTCCAAGACTAAGATTTGGTTTCTGTGCTCAGACTTTATTTGCCTATTAGTTTCCGAAAATGAAGGTTTCACTTAAGAGCCCCAGAACCCAAGGGCACAACACCCAAAGTAAGGGAAAGAATAATAAGCCCCGGTGCCTTTCATCTAGGTCAGTGGTTCAAAAGAGATGACAAAATCTAGTGCTTGGGGTTCATGGACTTTCTGCCCGCCAAAATCCAAGAGAGAAGCTATCCCCCACCCCCAACATTTCCTTTCTGGGAGCCCAAGATAAAAAGCAACTGAGGTCACTGCGAGGAGTGGAATGACTGCCAGTGTCAAGGAGCGGTGGGGTAGGAGCAAAGGAACCCGGGCTGAGTGGAGGTAACGTGGCAGTAAATATGGAAATAACAAGTACACTGCCCTCCCTCCCAGAGACTTCACATCTAAACTCTTCCCCTAAAAAGAAGGCCCCCAAAAAGGTTGCCCAAGGAAGCACATACAAGATTAGTCAATGCAGAACTGCTTGAAAAACTAACATGGAAAGGAAGAGGAAAAAAGGAAATGCTGTAATGCAAGCATCATCTCCCCCTCGAGTAAAATTTAAATACCCAAGCTGTATGGAGACACATAGATATATTCCAAAATGCACAGATTCCATATATACATATGCACACACAGTGAAAAATCATTCTGAAAGGATCACAGCAAATTGATGGCTGTGATTAGAACAAATTGATAGGTAAAATGGGGCTGTCACTTTATCTGTATTGCTTTAAGTGCATAGAATAATGTACTCATGTGTTACTTGTGTAAATTTTGGTTTAAGAATGCAAAAACACAAAACCAAAAATGACTCCCCCCAAGGCAAGGTGGGTGGTGGGGCGCAGGGCTCTGCAGCAGCACCCACCATAAGTCTGGGTCTCTCAGCCTGCCGTGCTCTGCAGAGTAGGTCTCAATAAATATTTGTTGAATAATGGTGCCTTGACTTCCTTTCTTATAAACACGGGTCATTCCAGCTCTACAAAAATATCTAGGACTCTACATTGTGCTAGACTTGGACAGAGGAGAAGGAGGCAGGGAAAAGCAAGAGCTTCCCCCAGCCTGCTTTGCAACCCCAGACAAAACCATCCACCTTCCCAGTCTGGGCCCACCTACCAGCCACATTCTCCCCAGCCCATTATGCAACCTTCTCTCTTCAGGTCAGTCCCCTTAGCTCTCCAGTCTGACCCTCACATTCACTCATCCACTAATTTCAGGAGCTGTCCAGTGACTCAGGCAACAGGGAAGAGGGACAGAAATTAGCAGAAGTAAGTGCTTTGAGGTTCTGGAGAAGAAGAAATCCATTTTCCCCCAACCTGGGCAGAGTCTGGGCCCTACTCAGTTAAAACCACCAGAAGAACTTGGCTTTATCCTACAAGGTGTATATCAAAACACATACATCCCTCCACCCACCTGCCCCCACCAGTGTTTTTTCCCATCACAAGTACACACACAAACACACACATAGAAATGGGGTGGGGGTGGGGTGAGAAAAGGGGGTTTGATCACCTGAGGCAATTCCTCCTTCATCCCCAACCCCAACTGTCCCCATAGTCTTCTCCTCCCCACCTCCATTGCCCAGTCTGCTTACCCAAACAAACAGCCTTACTGCCCGCAAAGACTCCAGTCGCAAGAACATCAATCTCACTTCAGTTAAAAAGGGAAGACACCTTCTATCCTTCCCTTATTTTAATCACATGGGCAGAACAGGACTTGTAGACACATCCTCTACTGCCATGGCTCCAGAGAGCTCCAGGTTGAGCAAGGTAAGAAGCAGAAATGGGAATGCTAACACCTCTTTCTGAATGACCCACCACCCAGAGGCACTCACCGTCTCTCCCCTCAGCATGACACACGAGAGTAACACCTGCATGCCCTTCCCTGTAGCCCAGCCATCAGGACTCTAGAGCCGCTGAGATTACCTTAGAACTTTTTAGGGGAGGAGCTGTTGGTGTCTGTTCTTAAGTCACCAGCACCAGGATTTAACAAGACAATTGTGTCTCCACTGCTAGGTGTCACGTTTTGCAGATAGCTAAAAATTAAACAAATACTGATGGGAAAAGTTAAAAATTAAAGTATCCACAAATCTGCTACAGGGGAGCTTTTGTTTCTCACATAATCGTTATTAAAATACTGACTTGAACTGAAAGTAAAAAATACACCTCCCAAAGGCACGCCCCCAAATGGTTTGAGTGGGGTGCACATTTCAGGTGATGGGTAAGGCGGAACCACTGGGCACCAATGGAACTACCACGGGGTGGAGGGAGGGGCTGGGATCCTGATACCTTTCTAGCAGCACTTGATATAATGCCTAGTCTTGGACTTTTTAGTCATCTAATAAATTATACAGACATGCACACATATACCTTTCATTTTTTCAACTAAGCCAATTTGAGTTGTCCAACAAGTGCCAGCTAATATACCAATATTTCTGAATATCCTCACACTTTCAAAGAGGCTCATTTTGGGGGCCTTCCTAGTGGTCAAAGGGGTTAAGTCTCAGCAGTATCGCCAGCCACCGCAGCATGAGCTTGATGCCAAACCAAGGAGCTAACTCACATGGTGCAGCAGACCTCTCTAGTCTTGCCTACTGTACATTGTATTTCAGTAGATTCGCCTGTTCTGCTTCTCACTCTGTCCCTGGTGAATCCCCTCACACACAGCCCCACTTCTGGCCTACCCCCCAGCTCTTGTATGTATCTGTAAATAAAATAAGTCTAAAAAAAAAAAAGAAGAAGCTCATTTTTAAAGGATCTTAGCAGTGGAGTTCTAGTATGTAAGGTGTAACTTAAAGTAATGGGATTCTCTTTTAAACCAAAAACCAAAGGACCCTTTGGAATTCTTCTTAAGGATGTTTAATAGTAGCAAATTTGAATTTTATTTTTTAAAAACTATCAGTATTCAGTCAAAGTCCGCTTAATAAAGGATCAAGTGAGGTAACTCATTCTTTGTCAAAATGAGGTTAGCGTGCAAAAGAGATTCAGTTTATTTGCACACAAACTGGTTCACATTTTATGATTTGGGCAGTGTCGTTACAAATCCATCTGCTCTGGTCACTGGCTGCTCTCCCTCAGCAATCTGCATGTGAAATCTAACAAAACCACTTAGACATGGCTCATCTCCAGTCCCAACTCCAGAAGTCAGTTTAGGACTTAGGGACTTGGGAAGTATCAAATACCTGCCTTTTGTGCCCCCTGCTGCAAACAGAGTTAAACTTACCAAGAAAGATTTGATCTTGAACTTAAGGGCAAACTCTGACAGGTGTTTCCTCATTAATATCAGAAAATGAAAGTCAACCTCTCAGGCAAACATTAATCATTAGCCAATTGTTGAAAATTAACTACTGATCTATGAAGACACACCAAGCAGTCCTCGTATGGTTCTTCATCATTGACTTGCTCAATTCACATGCACTTCCTTAAGGCCTGCGGAGTGCCCTGGACAAGGGCAATCCACAGTGGGCAGAGCCTCGGGTTCTGGGAGGACACATGCTAGATTCATCCGAAGCCCTTCAGCTAATGTCAGGTTGTCAGAACCCAAAGCCCTTGTGCAGAATCGCCAAATTATTCCCCAAAGCAGTTATAAAACAAGGCAAAGCGGCTCCTCTCTGTGAGGGACGGTAAGCATAGCAAGTCCTTGTTTAATGTCATCAAAACGTTCTTGGAAACTGAGACTTGGGAGCAAAATGAGGTCTAATGGAAGCTGGTCCTCGAATAAATAAAGTTATTCCTTTCAGTGTCAGCCAGGATTTCTTTTTTCTCATTAATGTTACAACAAAATGATATAAAATGAAATGATTGACTTTGGAGCCCCTACTGGGCCTGCACTTTGTAAGGTGAGGTGAGAGGCAGGGCACAGAGGAGAATCAGAGAAGGCTGAGCTGCAGAGGCAGCACGGCAGGGTCCTAAACAGAATCCAGTATGCAGAAAGAAAAAGGAATAATTCAGACAAAAAGTCAGCGAAGCAAAGACTCAGTGTAGATGAGGCATAGAACACCCACCTTTTAGGCTAAGCCCAATGAACGAGATTATGAACTGTGTTTCAGGTATTCTAAGTCACAACACCAGTGACACGCAAAACCACGAGGCGCTACGCTGTGTGACTGTGCAAATCCAAGGAATTCACCATTCAAGCCCAGGAAATACTGTACACTGGGATCTCAGCAATCACAGTGGACAGTCACACAGTGCTTTTGACCTAATGTCGGCATCGGGTCCCGCCAGCAGCGTTCACAGCCAGCACTGCTTCCCAGAGGTACTCCCGCCACGCTGCTGCTGAGCCCTAGAGCCGGAGCACAGAATGGGCTAGGTGGCAGCTCTGAACCCGACTCCACAGACTCCTCCAGAAGAGCTGCACCAGAGGAAGGGTCAAAAGATCCTACGCTTTTCAGGAATAAACACGAAGAACTTTTGTGACTTCCCACCCACCCCAACCAAGAACCAAGAACCAAGGTCCATAAAAGGACTAACCACACAAGAAAATCCTAAACATGACTCAGAACAAAGCATGGGTTAATATTCTCCTGGGAGAGAACTCATTTGGGGCTCATCAACAGCAGCACTGAGTGAACAACTAAGTACCGCCAAGCCAGATACTGCAGGGGATTCAAAAAGTATTCACTATAAATTGTATTCTGAAGACACTTTGTCAGATGAAGGTAGAGTATGGATACAAACAACTACATATAGGTTCGTTCTATACAAAGTGCCATGAGAGAGGTGCAGCTGAGACTGTTGCTTCAGATAGGGTTAGAAAAGGCTGCATGGAAGAGGTGTAGCTTGGGATTATTCCTGACAGCTCTAAGGATGGGGACAAGTAAAGAAACAGTGGTGGGAGAGAGGCATTTCAAATGGAGAACACAGTGAACAAAAAGCAAGGAGGCAGGGAAGGGGAGGGGAGTGACGCTTACAACTCCCTACCAACGTAAGACAACATAGACAAATGAGTAAAGCTGTTAAGGAAAAGCAGGGAGGATAAGTCAAAAAAAAGCTGGACCAGTCCAGTGGGGGTGGGGGGGTGACTGGGAGGCAGAGGACCAGTGGGTAGCCATTGAACCTAGCAAAAGTCACCCAACCGTGATGTGAATGAGAGGAAAGGAAGATATGAGGATTTTTGTACAGAGAGTGTCAACAGTTTAAAAACACAAACAAACTAGCCTCAACAAGATGAGAAAAGGGACAGACACAGGGTCAAAAGACATGGTGATACTTGAGGTTGCGTCTGACAGCCATCCATAGCATCCCTGGTCTGAGCCAGGTTCTCTACTAGGGAGAGAAAGGCCTGGGCTTTGCCCTCTGTGCGGTCATTGGCAGACTGCAAAGGAGGGCCACACTGGCTGATGATGTGCATCCCATTTTAGACACCTCTAAATTGAGGCAGTTCAGCCCCACAGAGAACCAGACTGTAACCGGGGTGTTGGGGGGAGGGAAGAAGGAACAAGAACAGGTTGCACAGACTGAAAACTGTTTAACCACATCAGTTGCTTATGAGAAACTGAAGTTTGCTTATTTGGGGGAACGATATAAAGCATTTTCAACAGTCAAGCACAATACTGTAGTCATCCCCACTCTGACACTCCATACAGAAGAGCTCTCCCATCCTGTGCAAGAAGAAAATTAAATAAATGATATATGCTTTCAATAAGTGCAGTGGAGGAAATACTGCTGCTGACGGAACTAAGAGAGCTATTACTGTGGGAACTGAGTTGCACGGTTTCCATGGCTTCAGCTGCCACTAGTCCCTGCAAGTCCACAAATGAAAGCTGCATAGAAACTTGAGGTTGTTTATATATTTAAAAAAAAAAAAACAACTATGCCTGGGAAAACTTGCTGCCCCCAAGGTAATTGCAAATCCCAGAGCTGGCTGAAGCTGCATGGAACCCAGGCCAAGCATACACTGGACTAGTGGGGGCAGCCATGCTTCTTACCCAGCAAAAGAAATAATTTCACTACAAATGACCTGTCAATGACTGAAATGTCATCCACAAGCCTGGCCTGGAACCGGACTCTGAGGGCTCTGCATACACTTTTCCTACAGAGCTTTGAGACAGAGGCACTAGCTGCCTGACAGGTACAGCTATGCTCCCCATGTGGGTCTCTGTCCTCAGTCTCCTCGTTCACATTAATTGAATGGTGTTTACTACAGATGGAAAATAAGCTTCCTTCAGCTGCCACTAAACCGATCCCAAAAATAGAGCAATCACTTTCGTATAAATTGGGTCAAATGTATTTAAAAAAAAACAAACTGCTCCCTGGTGGGAGGACTGACATGGCATGGGACCTTGCTCAGAGTCAGGGGGAAATCCACAAAGATCTTCATTTCCCACACAGGGGAAGGGAGTATTTAAAGAGTCAGGCAGAGAATCAGCTCATCTAGCCATGGATTCTCCTGGTGAACACAGGACACAAGCCTGGCTATCTGAGTTTCAGAATATGAAGAGATCAAAGGAATGAAAGTTGGTCTTTAAAAATCCTGCCAAAGTAACATACTGCCCCTACCCACAAAAAGAAAAGAAAAAAAAAATGCTGCTGTTTAAGAATTGTCAAGAAAGGATCACTGGGGAGGTGTTGCCAAGGGGAAGAAGAGAGATGTTTTATCCTCATACTTCACTCTCTCACTCATTAGCTGAGAGAACCAAATGGTCGAACGGCACTTACAGAGCTGCCCTGAATTTCCCTGGGAAAAATCAGAATATTAATTGGCTTACATATACAGCTACATTAATTATTCCATTGATCTGAATTAATCTGCCTTTCTGAAAGGTATTTATTTTCTAACTTTATTTAATCATGCTCTCTTGCGTACAAAAAGCAACAAACTGGGTCACCATCCACATTATTAAATTTGGTAACAAGGTTGACACCATCTGTGGCCTAGACTATGATAATCTACCCCCACTGAAGGGAGGCTTTTCACTACTACTTCTTTTCCATTAAATGATCATTTAACCTCAGCTGTCTACAACCAAATCAGAAACTATTTAAAATATCCAAACTTACACAAATCATCTTTGATAGAGAATAAATGAATATATACAACCCAAATGTGTTTATATGTATAGTCTATATTCCAATTCCCGTTTATAGTTGTATTTGCAGTAGCAATAGTCAAACATTTCTTAAAGTCTCTAGACATCAGACTAGAAAGGCCCAAATAGGAATAGACATGATGCCACATCTGAAATATGCCACAATTGTAAATGTAACATAAAATTCTGTACATAAACCATTATGGTAAAAATCACAAGAGCACAATTTCAGTATCTTCTGCACCCAAAAGAGTTCCCACCCCACAACCAACACACACAACCAACACACACACACACACGGTTTTACCTTTACAATACTCACTTAATAAAGAACATCTAGCCCTACTAAAATACAACCTCAACAAGAGAAACCAAAGGCAAGTGAAACCAGCCAAAAGATGGGAAAGTAAAACAATACTTTCCTGTTATCCAGCATTGGACCCTCATCTGCCATTCTGCATGGTCTCCAATTATAAAAGGCTGATCCTTGCAAAAAAGATGCTCAGCACCAAAAGATCCTGAAATGGCTTCTGAATCATCAAGAAATATTACAGAATATCATAGGTCAAAAAATCCTTGTGATCTTCTCTTCCAATTCCATTCACTGACAGGCGAGTGAGTGGCAATGCAGAAAGAGTCTAGGAAATGCCCCCAAATACTAATTGACAGTCAGGTAGGACAAGCTCCTAGCCCCCACATGTTCCTCAGTGTTGTTTTTGTTTTTGTTTTTTTTTCCAAACAATATCAACCTTTCCCAAAGGAAGTTCCATGAAACTGGTTCCGTAACGTATCCTGCCAAAACTATGTTTAAAGAATCCATGACCAATTACTTTTAGGAGCAAGCTGCATTAAACAAACTGAAGCTGGTTTTTTAACTACAGACCCTCCTGGAGCTTTTACTAAGCTAACGTGTGCTATAAATCTTTAATAGGGCAATAAAGTATATGGAAATATCCTAATTTATCTAACCATAGGGTCATTTTATCTTGGTACATCTCACCAGAGTAGAAACTTCAATACTATACTGTATTCTCCAAATGATCTCCATATAAATTTATTAGTTTTATTGTATTCTCTTCTCTGAGAACTAATCATTTGCGTACAAAATCTACGACAATTTTCTACTTACCAGTAAAAGATGACCAAAATACCCACCACTCCCCAATGACACTGGGTTTAAAAAAACAAAAAGCTGATATTATCAGGAAAAGAATGGTAGACAACAAAAGCCTACGTAGAGAGAAAGGTTATTTTTAAATCTGCTACAAACCTCTTCCATAAAGAGTTCCACATCTATTTATACAAAATTCATGACTTCAAACACTTTCATTCATTATAAATTTGAAAATACAGGTCAAAAACAAAACAAAACAAAACCCCACACTGTTGCAAAGCTCCAGGTAACATCACATGCATAGCTGTAAACTTCATCCACCCAGAAAGCCAGCTGCCAGTTCAAGTATAGAGGCAAAGGACAACCACACACCAGAACAAGCGAGAACTCCGAGGACACTTACCAAGTTATGATTTGTTGAATTAGAATCATCTTCAGGGAATGGGATGTAAATAGCTAAGGCCACACAATTGGCAAAAATAGCCAATAATATAAATATGTCAAATGGTCTGAAAAATTTTGTTAAGGTACATATGTGTTATGCAAATCAAAATCATCTCTCTTATCACACTCCCATTCACACTTTTGAATCACTTTTAAAATGAAAATTATATACATCAATTCTCTGTCAACAGACTGTGAAGACTTCTAGGTTTGCAAAAGTAATCATCAGTAGATCTTCCTATCAAATGACCTCTCCATGTCCTTTTCTTCTGTTGCAAGGATCACATTACACTCATCCTTCCACTGCACATTTTATATTAAAACCTAAAAGTACATCCAATTAGGGCACTGTGTGAACCAGGTTTCTGCTTCTCATAGTTTTGAAAACAACAAGGACCTTCGAAAGCTAATTCCTGGCTGTTATAGTCACAGTGAGAATCACCACGAGCCAAATCTCTTCCACAAATCCTCACCTCCATGTGTTACTTGGTTTTCTTGGGAAACCTTCTTGGCTGGGTGAGTCTCAACCACCTTGTTTCAGAATGGATGTTGGCAGGTCAAGTCCCCAGGACCTTCCCCACTCCACCTGTGACTGTCTTGTGGCATAGTCTAAGACCTCAGATGCTAAAATAAACAAGTCAGATTTCAGCTCCCTCCTCTGCATTCTGTACCAGAGACATCAATGGTTATCACTGTTTCAGATTAGAGCTGGACTGGAGCTCAGTCTATAATGTGGTTACTGCATTCAATTTATAAACAAATTAAATAGAAAGCCTTAAGAAATCAGCACCAGACACTTGCAAAGTACAATTTTAACAACTCTAAATCTCGGGGGTCTGTGTGGAAGACACAGCCTCCAACAGATACTTGCTTAAACATTCTGGTGTTATTAAGAGACATTGTCAAAACTGGCAACACAAAATTTGACATCTGCCAAAATGACTGTTTTTCTGCTTTGGGTTTTGAGCCTTTCCAAACGTAAGGTTTCATGAGCACCAACCTAATCTGTGATTCCCAGGCTTGAATCTACAACTGTTTCTCACAAAAGCCAAGGCCACTGGGTAACTAAATACCTCAAAGTACTAAGGATTCCAGGGTGGAACAGACACTTCCCCATTCATCCTGCCATCCTTCTGGGAAATCTAAAGATGTTGAAGGAAACAAAGGCCCCTCAGCCCTCTTGAGATACCCTTTGGAGTTCCATGAAAACACAGCTCCTTTGAAGACCTCCGGTGCTCACTGACATAGGGACACTAACTCACCCCCTTACTAATTATGATGGGTCTATTTTTACGGCCAGTTAGCTTTCATCCATATTTCCAGGATTACAAAATCTTTTGTTCAAGAATCCAGCTTTAAGGCCATCCATGTTAAAAAAAATTTTTTTTCAAGATCTCCTTTTCATTTTTCCTGTTAGCAGTTCCTACTGAAATTTTAGAAGTCAACTGCCACGGTGTTACCTATATAAGAAACATACTTACTATCTCTCCAATCCCCCACACCACCATTCTTCCTTTTTAATTTCTTGATGCCTAAATGATAAACCAGCAACCTCAGAAGAACAAACCCTGTTCAGGAAAACCAAACCAAGGTCTTTTTTTCCTCTACAGTGATCCAGTTTCAGTCTCTAGCACTGGTTAACTACTCTCTCACTGCCACGAGTTTTACAAGGCAAGCAGAACTGAGCAACAGAGAAACAGATGGCCCTCATCTAAAACTTCCTTCTGATTAGGTAAACGCTCCCCCAGCCCCCCAAGACGCAAGACCCTCTGCCTTGCCTGTCAGTAAAAGACAAGACCAGACCCTCGCTCTCCCAGTGCTGCAACGGCCTGGTGCAGCCAGCTTTAAGAGGATCTCTACAACCTGCTCCCTGAACGAGAAGGAAACTGTCATTTGAAAGAAGAAAAGTCCCACTGCGGGCAGGCCTCTGCTGGCATGGCAGCCTGTCCCCTAGTTCCTGTGCACTTGTTTCTAGCAATGCAGCTGAGGAAGTCGGCAGCATGATCCAGGAATTCTCTCAGTCTACAGCAATTGCTATATACAAATTACTATGCACAGAAAGAAAGTGTCAGGCCTCCCACCTCACTCCACATGAAATGAATGACCCCCACAGAGGGGTCTCTGCTTACTCAGGTTCTCAGAGGTCTCTGCTTACTCAGTATCTTGTCAAGCCAACCTGAGGAGATCTTTCTGGCTGAGAGCAAGCACTGCCACTGACTCCAGAGATGCTAGGGGGTGCCCCGACTTACCTGGCTGCCTCCTATCCTCAGGGTAGAAAAGAGCTCAGAGAGAAAACACAGCCACACAACCTCAGCTAGGTGAGAGACACCACAACTCCCTCTAGAGAAGAGACATCTGTTCTAAAAAGAAAAAGCACATGAAAACCCCTCCAATCCTACCCTTGCATTTGGCTGTTCTCTCCAAAACCTTTCTAGACAGTTACCTCATTTTAACTCGTGTCTATGAGCAGAGAACACAGCCAGCTAACTCAGAGGGCACACAAGTATCTGCCTAGCTGGGCACTCAAATGATAAAGGGGTCTCTGCACCACTTGGGAGCCTGTTGCCAGCATTCTTCCTTTTCAGCAGGGCCCCTGCATCGTTGAGGGCCTGGAGGGGGCATCCCTACATTCACACACCTTCTTAGGAACTGCTCTCGCGACCCTGCCAGCCCCAAATCTGCTCCTGGGAAAAGGAAATGCTTTCTTTTACCCAGACCAGTGAATTATCCAACTAATTAGAAAGAAGTTTGCTCAGAAGGCCTCGGCCAACCTTTTCTGAAGGGTGGCAGTCTCTGGGGTCTGGCCTCAAGGGGTGAGAACAGGGGTGAACAGGCAGAGAACCCTACTTCTCAAGACCTGGGATATAACCACCACCACCCTGGGGCATTTGGAGTTCAGTTTTAAAAATACAAAGGAGACACCCAGAAATGGAACTCCAATCCAAAGACATAGACAGAATTTTTACAAAGGCAGCAACTGCAAATTCCTCCATGGACGGGAGTGTTCTCTAACTCATTAGGTCTCAGGAAGAAGAGGCCAAGCAAACCACTGCCTCTACACGCTGCCTCCTGCTCACGTTTCAAATGCCCTTTTTTGAAATTGTCAAAAGGAAATTCCAGGAAGTCATAGCATTGATGTACAAATTGCTCCCTCCCTATGAAGCAAGTGTTCATATTTGTAGCTACCTGAACAATTAAAATCACCAAATGTCAGAGCTAGATGCAACTTCAGCATTAATTGGGGCTTCAGAAGTAAATTCCCGACACCAGAATAAGAACATTCTACTAAAGGTCAAAAATGTATTTACTTCTCATACAATCTCTAAAAGCCTTTTTTTAAAAGTCACCATACCTTATTTGCATAGGCTCAGTGCATACCACTGCCCAAAATAATGGCAGATTTCAAACTAACCATCCAGTTATCTACTGCTTTGAAGTTTCAGACTGTCACTGCCACACTCTTACCACACACACCCCCACACACACAGCATGCTGAGCATACCCACAAAGCCACCCCTCTGCACCCTGAGGAAACAGGAGGTATACACAATGAAACCTTTACATGCAGCTTCTTCTGTTGCTCACATTCCAGACTGCTGCTGCTTTCTAAGTGCCATTTCAGACAGCAAGTCTTTTTAAAGAGCAGATGGTAAAAGAGAAAATGAGAAAGACATTTCGCCACCCCCCCCCAAAAAAAGGATACTTCCATTCCACTATACTAATGCAGGCTCTTCGGATAGGGTTATTGAGTGATAAACAGAAAAGGGCGCGGGCAGGTCGGCTGTTGGACGAGTTACCCTGTTTTTTGCTCTTGGCGTATTGCTGACGTTTTCTTTGGGAGAGAGATCCTACAGGTGGGGGTGCGGAGGTGCTCATAGTTTGGGCAGCCTTGGCCTGTCTAGCGGCATCGATTGCAGCTTGCCAAGACAGGACAGTTTGCTTGGAGCTATTCGGCTGAGAAGTTGGTCCTTCACCAGAAAGAGGGAGTCTGGTGCCTCTTGCATAGTTTGCCTCTGGGAAGAAGGAGAAAAAGAAAAATTAAAAAACAAAGAAAATCCTGCACTGGAAAAAAACCAAGGTTGTTTCCCCTCAATAATCAGGGGGGATGGGATATCCCCATGTTTCCACTTTGAACCTCAGGTCTTATTTTTTGAAGCACTCCTGCGTGGCATCCAACATGTCCCTGTCTTTACAGGGAACCTCATCTCCTCTCCCAAGGAGTCTTTCAGCGTATTTCTTCAGACGGAGGTCATTCACACATCCATTCCACATCTTTCTGACTTCAAACCCATGTATCTCTAGTGAGTTAAATAGATATGTACAAAAGCTTTTCTCCAAAACAACTACCTCCATCTCTCTCTCTCTCTCTCTCACACACACACACACACACACAAACACACAGAGGCAGTGCCAATAACTCAATAGTCTTAATCATTTTCAGGGTGTTACTCCAATATCTTTTCATAGCCATAAAAACATTTTTTTCAGCATGGAAAAAAAAAAATCGCCCCACTGGCACCAGGGCAACACCAAAAGCCCCATAACAAATACCTAGATTATGCACTGACACTTCCTGCAAATGAAAATTCATGATGTTCAGGACTCATTTCCTCCACAGGCTTCCGAAAACAGAAAACATCTTTAGGGCTTTTTTGCATTTTAAATTGCAGCCACAGCAGCCAAGACAGCATTCAGAGAGACAGATGAGGCAGGCAGCCTGCACCCCTACACCTAGGATAGCCAGGCTGGATTGTGCCAGGGGCCCTTCAAGGCCTGAGCAACAATCACGCTGGTGCAGGCTGGTACCCAGGTGTACACAGGGCATAAGTCCAAGGAGGCTCTCTGTGGGAAGACCCATCTGTCTTTGGGTCAGGTCACCACCCAAGCAAGTCTCCCCAGCACCTGCCTGCCATGGGTCACAACCTCCGTCCTGAGACAGAAGCCAACGTGGGAGAAGTGGCAGAGATCGTAGGAGGGACATTTGCAAAACCAATTCTCCCTAAGAATGAAGGAGTGTCAACGCAAGCACAGGTCTGCCTGCCCAGTAGCCTGAGTGGCTAAGCCGGCGAGCAGCAGCCGGTCCCAAGCTGCAGAGGAGTCCTGCCAAGCCTTTCCTTGGGGAATGCTAAGGCTGGAAGGCTAGGAGCCCACCAGGACTGCAGAGGGTGCCTTCAACCTCCAAGGAGGAGGCAGGAGGACTTGCCAGGTGCTACTCCTGCCCCCCTCCAGCCAGCCCAGCCGGCGTGGTAACTGCACGTGGTGGCCGGCCAGGGTGGGGAGGGGAGCCCCACAGCAGGAGCGGTTCCTCCGGCATTGCTAGGTTACCGTGTGCACAGCCCGCGCGGGGAGAGGGAATAAGCACCCGACCCCCTTGTCAGCAATTCCCAGACCCGGCCTCCCTCTTGAGGGGAGGGGTGTGCTTCACCCACCGGCGGGAAGGGTGAAACCTAGAATTTTCCCGATGCCACCAAAGACCTTATTCTGAGACTACCAGGGGGCCGGTAATGACGGGAAGGCGAAAGGCGGCGGAAAGGGGGCTCAGGTGAAGACGAACAGCCATCCTTCCGTGGCTCGGAAGCGTCGGGGGAAAGTTGAGCCCGAGGACACTGAACCCGAATCACCTCCTACCGTCACCCCTCCGGCTGCACGGTACTCCACAGACTCCACGGCCGCCCCCACCCCACAAATGCAGAATTAACTCTGACATTCAAGGCCTGAAGGGGAGAACGGAGTGGCTGTCACGCATCTCCCCTTTCCATGTAGCTGACACCGAGCTGGAAGCATCCTCCAACCCCCTCAACCCACCCAGCGCATCAGAGACGGGAGGGGGATGAGAAGGAAGAGGGGGTGGGAAGAGGAGGACCATGACAAGGATGAGATTTGGAGGGTGCTCAGGCTCCGGCTGCTCACCGTTCGCGTGGTCCGCTTGCTGCTGCCGTTGATGCTGCATTTTTTTCATCATCATCATCATCATCATCCACGAACATTTATTGAGCGCCTACTGTGTGCAGGGCACTGAGCTGGGCGTTGGGCGGGGGAGGAACGGGTAAGGGGGTTACCGGTAGGTAGGAGCTGCGGTCCCTGCCCTTATTCTCGCTTCAGCAGGGGGTGGGGAGGGACGAGGACAGATAACAGAAAATAAGAATAATTTATAAAAACCGCTCTCCACCCACGCTCCCTTTTTCAAAAATGGAGCAAAATAAACTTTTTAAAAATAAGATCAGATGTATATATTATCTTAATAATATATACAGGTAATTTTTTGCTGCAAAGGAGAATTGGCTTGGTCTCCTCCTCTAGCGGAGGGACGCCGCGGCGATGCCGGCCCGGCCGCCGGGGCCGCTCCGAGCGCCCCCCATGCCCGCCCGCCCGCCGCGGTGCCCGGTGCCGGGTGCCTGGTGCCGGGTGCCCGCCGCCGCCGCCGCCCGCGCCGCCGCTGGCTCGGGACCGCGGGCAGCCGGAGCTCACATCCGGGGACGGAGGCGCTCGCTCGCTCGCCCGCTCCGCGCCCGCCGCGCCGCGCCGCACGCCGGCTTCGCCCTGGCGACGCTGCGCGCCCGCCGCCGCCGTCCCCCTCGCTCCCCCCGCCCGCCCCGAGCCTCCCGCGGGCCCGCCGCGCTCAACGGTCTGCGGCCCGGCCCGGGCTCTCCCGCACGCCCGCGCGGTCGGGGTGGCCGCCGCGTGGGACTCGGGGTGCCGCCACCCCGGCTTGGCTTGGCTGACCCGCGGGCGCCCAAGGGTTAAGCGCGCTCCAGCCGCGGGCCGCCCGCTTAACCCCCTCGGCGCCGCAGTGTGCTCGCCCCCTGGCCCCCGAAACAGGCGGGCGGGGCCTGCGGATCCCGCGGTCGCCGGGTGCAGAAGAGCAGCTCCAGCCCCTGCATTTCTGCGGGGCGGGGGAGGGGACTCAGGCTCCCGCGGCCCGCGGAGCCCTCGGCGCGGCCCTCCCCCTCCGCACACCTGGAGGAGGCCCCGCCCCCTGGGAGCACAGGTGCGAGCGGGCGGGCGGCGCTCGGGTGTCGCAGGGCTCAGCCTGGCTCTCCCAGCCCTTCGGAGCTGGGTCGCCCCCACGGCCCAGGTCGCGGGGAAACGGAGGAGCCGTCTCCTCGAAGAGCATTCACTGCCCCAGGTAACACACCTTGATATCTGACGGGATGTCTGAAGGGTACCTCACTCCACCCCAGCCCTAAGCGGGTTCTGGCGCCGCCTGCTCCTCCAAGACGGGGGCGTGGGGAGACATTCTCGGTGACGCCCACCCACACACACACAGACACACGTGTATTTGCAGGTAGGTACAGGGAAGTCAAAGTCAAGATCTGTCAAACCTCTTGTGTTGCTTCAAGGACTAGGTCGTGCGGCGACACCGCTGCCTCTGTGGGAACTGAAAGGAATTTGGTGTAAGGTCGCTGCACGGTCCTGTATTGGGTTGGGGGTGTGCACGCAGCCGCTCCTGTCTAGGGGGGAAATACTGTGTCTGGAGGTGACTGATGCTTTTCATTTGGTCATACTCACTGTTGGGGAAGGGCGTCTGCTTTATTATTGCACAAGATTGGTTTGTTTTTGTCGGACCTGCGTGTTCCCACAGCCTTTGAGAATAGTGTCTTTAAAGCGAAAATAAAGCAAAATGCTCAGCGTAAATTAAGAAAATAAAAGGCATTCATAGAAAGGTGCTTGGGGGAGCGGGGGTGGGGGCGGGGGGGGGGGAAAGGTGCTCTTGAAGCAAAGATAGCTCACGGAGTAGCCTCAATTGTTGGGGGTCACCTGGGGAGAGGAACTGAGGGTCAAACAGAAAACTCTCTAGGGACCTTTCTTAGGGGAACTGGAAGAAGGAAATAACAGGCACTTTGTGTGTGTTTGTTTGTTTGTTTGTTTGTTTGTTTGTTTGTTGAAGGAGGAGAGGCAGGAGAATCCTGTGGCCTATTTGAAATATAAAGTTGGTCTGGACCACCCCACCCAGGCTACTTCTGAGCCCAAATCTAACCTGAGAGAAAATGGTCCCCTTCAAAGAATTTACCCATCCTGGAACTGTCTCCTAAAGCTCATATTAAACTTGCAAATATGTCACTTTCAGAACTCTAGTTCTACAACCTCACCTGTTGAGACCCAGCCTGCAAAATTCCACCCTAATATTTGCTTAAAATTCAATTCAGTTCATACAGCCCCTGCTAAGAGCAGGGTCGAGGTGAGGGAGTAAAAGGGCTGTCAGTGGCATAACCTTTCCTTCCCGGACATACAGTCTAGCGAAGGAAGACAAGTCTGTACATGTCCCTAATACCATACAGAACACAGGTGCTTTCACTGGTATAAAATGCTATGCACGCATCAAGGACAGGCATTGCAACTGGGGTTATCAAATGTTTGTTTAAGCAGAGATAGCATCTTAACTAATTCTTAAAAACATGGGGAGAGGAAGAAAAGGGGGTTTAAAATGGCTAGTGCACAGGGCAATTTTTGGACAGTAAAGCTATTTTGTATGATAGTGTGATGATGGGTGTGGGACATTATACATTTTTCAGACACCATGGGGTGAACCCTAATGTAACTATGGACTTCAGTTAATAATAATGATTCAATATTGGTTCATCAGTTGTAACAAATGTTCCAGACTAATGCAAGATGTTAGCAATGCAAGAAACTGTTGGGGAAAGGAGTATATGGGAGCTCTGTGCTTTCTCTGCAATTTTTGTAAACCTGAAACTTTTATTTTTTAAAAAACCTATTAAAAACAGGTGACTAGTTTTATTAGGCAGGAATGGAGTACATGAAATGAGCCGCTTCTGAAGGAAGAGTAATGGCAGTGGGAAGAACAGAATGTATTTGAAAACAAGTAGGATACAGTGCGGTGGAGGTACAGGCCGCCTGGGCTGGAGGACAAAGGAGGCTGGGACAGCCAGCCAAAGCCAGTGGAAGGTTTGCTGGCTTGCTAAGAAGACCAAATTGATCTTCTCTGCGGTAAGAACTAGTGGAAGTGTTGAGAAGTGACATGATTAAATTGCAAGTCAGATACCCAGGTTTTATCCTTTAGTTCTTAATGACTTAATGCAATGAGTATTTAATTTTTCTCCTTCCCAGCTTTTGAATGTGCCCCATCTTGCAATGTCTCCAGCAAGTATTTTTTGAGGGCCTTGATTCAGCACAGCTCCAAATGCCTTGACCCATTGGGTAATTAAAATATTTATGTTTTCCATCATCATGTGAATTGCTGGATGAACAAGTCATAAAAGCTAATATTTTCTTAAAGGTTTCCTACGTGGCAGGCACTAGTGTAAGCACTTTCCATGTATTAATGGATAACGAGCTATGAAACAGATACTATTACTACCCTCATTTTGTAGATGACAAAAATCAAGAGATCTAGGAGTTATATAACTTGCCCAAAACTACACGCAATTATTTAGTGACTGAGGCAATAAAACAGGAGTAAAGAGGGCCTCCCTGGTGGCGCAGTGGGTTAAGCAACGCACTATGAAGCAAACCGCAACCACTGCAGCACGAGTTCGATCCCTGCTGCCGGCCAGAG
>JAGFMF010011397.1:11738409-11802350 GCA_019455555.1 Galemys pyrenaicus
CTGTCTGTGGTGAATCCTCTCACCCGCCCCCCACACCTCTGGCCTGTACCCCAGTGCTTGTATGCATAAATAAATAAATCTTTAAAAAAAAAAAAACAGGAGTAAAGACTACAATAAAAAATTTCAGCTCTAAATCAGACACATGTGATAAGACCCCGAGGGGGGTCACTCATACACCACAGCAGGGCCTCCATCCCCAGCCTTTATGATATAATACTCCCACTTAAAAGCATTGAATTGGCATTCTTGATGTAGTTACTTGAATGTATTTCATTTCAAAAAACCTTCCTGATATCCCAGTCCAGAATCTCACCATCTCATACCCCTGGACCATTAACTAGATGCCCCATCTCCAGTCCTCCTTCCACAAATAGTCCATCTTGTGCTCAAAAACACCTTGTCACTTCCCTCACTTACCTCCTTCCTTCCATGTCCAGTTGAAACTACCTTTCAACCTTATTATTTCGGACCATTCACCTTCACTGGAGTCAGCAGTCTCATTAGGTGGTGAACACACTGTGCTCATTTCTGACTCTGTCCCAGCTCACGTTTACTCAATGACCTGAATCCTGCTTCACTGACCTCTAAGTAAACCCTCCCTACTTGACAGCTGCCCATTCAGGTCCTTCCCCCACCCCAAGCTTTCTCTTATATCTCAAGCCACTTCAAACATATGTGTCCCACTCTTCTCCATCCCCACCTCCACCTCTACCTCTCCATCCATAAAGGCTTCTAGCACCTGTTATTCCTCGGATTGCATACCTTCTTGAATTTTGTTTGATTGCTTCTTGGCTATAAATGCTGTCTCTTCAAGCACAGTGCAGGTTCCTTATGCAAGAATTATATCCTTCAACCCTGCCCCAATGCCAAGTGCTATGCTCACAGCAGACAATAAACACACTGATTAATCTGTACTGGATCATAAAAACCCACAGATATCAGTAGAAATTGTCAACAAATATTTACAAAAACCCCATAAAATGACAAGACACCTGGCCTCTAGACAGTAAAAAGAATAAATGGGGATAGGGTAGAAGGATGGGAATTTAGTTCTTTGCACCTCAGGAATTCTAATTAAGGAAGATATCTGCAGAACAGTGTACAAACTGAGAAGTTGGGTCTGAATGAGTCTCTCCATTCTGAGGCCCTCGTGCTAAAATAGCTCTGACCCACTAGTCACCATCAGGTGGATGAAGGCTATAGGAACATATGCTCCAGGTGGAGGAATTACATGAAGAAAGTCAGGCAGAGACATCCAAAACATTCAGAAATCAGGAAGTAGGTGGTTAGGCTGGGACCTGGGGGTACTTTGAAAATCATGGTAGGAGGCAGGATGGAGTGAGATAATAAAAAATCCCTGTATCTGGTTCACTCATCTGCATGTTGTCCTGTAGACCAAAACTTCTTAATTTGTATGGTCTCAGGATCCCTTTACACTCCTTGATAAGCCCCAAAGGGTTTTTGCTGTGTATATCTTATTTACTTACCCTCTTCAGAATTCAGGCTGAACAGCTTAAAGATCATTTATAATTCACTTTAAGGTAAATTCTTTATATGTTCACATAATTTCTTTATAAAAAGTAACTGTGCTTTCCAAAACAAAGTAGCAAGAGTGTCATCATTTTACATTTACACTTACATCCTTTACTCTCTGGCTGACAACAACACAGCTAGACACTCATATCTTCTCCAGCATCCAGTCTGTGGTGACAGGATGTTTGGGTTGAAGTCTATGAAGCCGATCCAGCCTTACACAGATTGGGATTAGAAAAGGGAGGACTACTTTAATAGCACTTTCAGATAATTGTGGATATTATTTTTTGCAATGACATTGAAACACAGCTTTTACAGGGTAGTTGAAATGTGGACTTCGTAACTGTATCAATGAAACCTCTCAAACTCTATTATGTTAAAATCTATCAGTCTACACGTTTTCTGCACATCCAAATGGATCTTTTAACCAGGCATGATTCAGTAACATTATGCATTGGTCTTTTGGAAAAAGTGGTTCACAGAGTTTCCAAATGTTGACACATTTCACTTTACAAGATTAAGACACCACACTCACTTAGTTTCTCACCACCATCCTCATCAGAAACTCTTTTAAGTATTGGGAAGCTGTCAAACTCTCAGTGGTAGATAGAAGTTTTTCAAAATACTAATTTTCACATGAAAGCACAAATACTGTCAAGTTTTTTCTTTGAGATGACTGGCTCACTTCATTGTCAAGAAAATATCTGTGAAAAACTTCCATCTGAATAGCCATAGTTTTCAGCAAGCATGGTATGAAAAAAAAAATCCATTCAGCTTCACACATCAAACCATCACACACAAGTGCGATAATTTTTGTATGTATAAGAAATGTTTATATGTGTGTCTCAATCTGTGACCCAGAATAGCACAAAGACATCTATGCAGGGATGAGCTTTAATAAAACTAAAATTTTTACTGCTTAATTAAGAAAATTCTGAAGTAAAATTGTTTTATGAGTGCATGACTGAAATTGTGCATAATACAATATCCACAGCTGCACTGTGGTGTCCCTGGCTTGGCTCCTGCTAAGACACTGTTGATTTTGCAAAAGCCAAATGGTAGATTTGCAAAAGCCAAAAGGCCAAAAAATTTTGCTGTTACTATGAAAAGAATTTTTACCTCAAAGACCCCTTTCAAGAGTCTGAAGTTCCTCCAGGTAGGACTACTAGATAAAACATAAGATGTTCAGACTCACAGGACATGTTTATACTAAAAAAGTATTTGTTATTCCAACTTAATTGGGCATCCTATGTTTTTACTTGCTACAACTGGCAACCTCACCTCTGCGGGGCCATAGACCACACTTTGTAAACAACTCCTCTCAGGTCAGAACTGGGCAAAGAAGTGACATCAGAATTGTGCTTCATGAGAATACCTCTCGTCCCTATGGACAGGAGGATCAGAAGGTGGAGAGATCTGTAGGTGTCAGAAGCTCTGGTGAGTAAATTAAGATGTTAGTTCTGAACTACAGTTACTGGGAGAGGCAATCCTATTCTAAGCTTAGGCAAGAAAAACAGACCTGCTAAAGGCCGCTGCCAGCTTAGTGGGGTCTCCTATCCTGTGGTACTAACTAGCCACCCTCCTCCCATCCATCCAAACCCACCATGAGAACTTCTTGATTACAACTGATTTATATCCCACCCAGTACAATTTAAAGTCTTTCTTCTTGCTTTGGCCTCATTGAAAGTAGAATCCAGCTGGTCTTTATCTTTCATCAACTAATGATACTCTTGAAGAGAAGGATTTTTTTTTTTTTTTTCACATTTCACATCAGACTAAGATATTTCAGTTCCTTTAACTGGTTCATTTCCAGCCTCCTTGACCCAGTTCTTAAGTCTTATCTATCAACCTCTGGTGTACCACTTTGTCTCCCCTTCCCCCAGTGGGAAGTCTTCACAGAGAGTGGGATGTGCAGTCAACAAGTGGCTGGGCTGACTGGGGAACAGGGCAGGCAGCAAGTCTTCTGTTTCCCCTCAGTGACATCAACTGGTTAGAAACATGATCTTAAAGGTCCCTACCATCTCTTTGGTATATTGCAGAGGATATATTTGAGTGTCTAAACTTTGGAACCAGGTAGTTTGGGCTAGAATCCTGGCTTTGTCTGATACTAGCTATATTGTTTGAGGGAGTCACTTACTCTCTTAAACAGGGATAAAGGTAAAACAGGTATATGACCCATCTTCTTGGGTTTTTTCCCAAAGATTAAAAACCGGTGTTGTAGACCCTCTTGATACCTACCATCAAGTTGATGCATACTCCTGCTGCGAATTTAAATATATGCATTACACAGAGAGAAAGGGGGGGGGCATCATTTAAATGTGCTCACTGGCATCTGCCCTTCCTTTGCTAGGATTAGCTCATACCTTTATGCCCTGACTTAAGAACTTCATTCCCTACCCACATATAGACCAGTTCCCTGTCATGACTCCTTTCATTAGCAGCACTCAACATAGTCCCAAAGCAGTAGAATACAGTAGGGGGTGAGGGGAGAGAGTTAATAGTCTTATATTTTGCTTAATTTTAATTTCCTGTACTCACTTTAGTATTTAAGATTCAAGAGTCAATACTGATAATCCTCCAAGCTGATAAAGTAGGGTAAATAACTTTTAAATAGGTATTTACATACATCCATACAAGTGTAGCCTCATGGCACATGCTGGATGTAAGCGTGAACGCAGAGTACATCCAGCTCTGAGCTTAGTCAGCACTGCTGCACAGCCACCTCCAGGTGAAAAGCACCAACTCACCACTGGAATAAAACTGGTATGTTCACAAGCTATAATGGAAAAGTAACACAAGTCTGTATCTGATCATCTGATCAACCACAGGAACAAATTTACAAGGACAGAAAGTTGTTTGGGAGATCAAGAGAGCCAATAAATGTCAGAAATTTAATAGTCAAACATTATAGTTTTCTTTCTATTTCTTCAGAGCAGTTGTTTATTCAATTCACAAAACGTGCAAAAGTTTCAGGGGCACAGTATCGTTCAGATCTGGCACCTACCATGTGGATACATATAGAGCTGTTTACTTTCTTACTGCCATTTTTTAAAAATCTAAGTCACAAATCCTTGATACCAATATAAGCTTTTTCAGCTATTTAAATTAATGGAATGGAGGAGTATAAAGTAGGAAATAAAAATACTGAGTCTTCATTTCTTCAATTTTACTAATAAAGCCCAAAGAAATAAGCAACACAAATTTTTAGTGCTTTGGACTCCCCTCTGATTAACACAAAATAGAGAGTACTTAGCCAACTTAAGAACATTTCCTTTCTTTTTGATGAAATATGTAATATGGAAATGCAGAAACCTTTATTAGCTTCATGTTTAAGTAAATCATGAATGCCCTGTATGGATGCTAAAAATTGGGGTTGGGCTGTGGTTTCAAAAATATGATAAAATAGCCAGATCTTTATATATCCTGGATTATCAAAACATACACACAGAAAAAAATGTAACTTTTAAAAAGGTTCCTTTTTGAGAAACTTTTATAAATGAATAGAAGCATTGCAGGAGCCAAAAACACTTATTTGAAGACGATTCATTATACAAACTTAGATAACTCATTAAGGATTGCCTGTTTCGTGTTTTAATAACCAGGTTGGCACCGTATTACATCCAAAAATATGGAACTTTATATTTGTCAGTTTTATCTTTTTTTGGTTGCTATTTTTAATGTGTGTTTATAATATACTGAAGACATCTCAGTCAATCATGTATTGAGCAAAATAATCACCATGGCAGGGAGACATACATGGTAGTCTTTATTGTCAACATGTCTTTAAAACTGAATAAATATTTGTTAGTGTTCTGTTTTGATAAATACAAGGAACACATGGGGCTGAAAGGGAAATGTATCAAGCGCTCCATAATTTTTCAAAGGCTGACACTACTTTAATGGTAAATAACAAAAAATGTCAGTGTGTATGGGAGGGTTTTTACAAACACTCTACATCAGAAACAGACTAGACCTTTGATGATGTGACAGAGTCACCAGGTCACTCAAAGAGAGGATATTGGACAGCGTGTTCCATGAAGCTAAACCCCTTAGTGGTTTAAAAGGTCTTTTTGATTCTCACCATCCTGCCCACAGCTTGCTCCCCTTCCCATCCCTTCTACACCATCTCCTTGGTTTCTTTTCCCAGCTCCTAACTGGCTTCCCTTCATCACTCAAGAACCTTTCTTGTATGGAACTTTCCTCTCTCTAGTCCCTTCACCTGCACCTCCAAATATTTCCTCATAAATCTCCAAAATGCCTCCAATTCTTCTAGCTCACTGTGGCCTGCTGAAGACAACATGAGTAAAAAGAATTCCACAGAGATTCCAAAGATTGAGGAAGATGTGGTGTTGGTCACCCTTACCTGACCTCCTAGAACTTGGCGCTGATAACATTTAGAACCAGAAGGAGATAGGGAGAGTGAGATGGAAGCCAGCTTCGCTCTGTGCTGGCTGGGTGAACTTAAATAGCCCCAGTCCTTCTGAGCTTGCTTCTTTTTCTGTGAAGTACCTACCTCATGAGGTCACAGAGTGTAAAAGAATCATGAGATATTGGTACAGGAAAGCCCCTGACCCATGGTTTCCAAAATGTAGTTCCCACAATGTTTCAGCACCAGCTTCCCTGAGAATCTGTTAGAAAGGTAAGTTCTTCAGCTTACCCCAGACTTACTGAATCAGAAACTCCAGAGGTGGGGTCCAGCAATCTGTTTTTAACAAGTGCTGTAAGTGACTGACATATACTAAAGCTTGAAGACCTGTGTCTTCACTGTACAGATGAATTGCATTTCATGAGATTTCTTCTCATCATAACTTTCAATGGTTCTGAACAGACTCAGCCAGCGTGAGGAATGTTAATGTTCTTGTGTTGCAATGGTGCTTAACTGCGTGAAGAGCACAATAACTTACTTTCTTCTGTTCTCTTCTTGATTCTCACAGAATTTCAACAAAATAAGGCAACTGGATCCACTTAGGATGTAGATTATACAATTTTATGACACCCTTGAGGATTGTGGACTATTCTACCACAAGGTCATCCCAACAACTTGATGGACACCTGTGCTGTTTACAGTGGTTTCAAAGATACCAGGAAGATCAAATCTACAAGTTTCTGCCCAGCTCGCTGATGCCAGGAATTCCCTCATCACTACTTAAAACCTTCATCCTCCACTTACAATACCAATATCCCTGGAAATACCACAGCTTGTCCTTTACCTCTCAGGTGGTGGAAAGGAAAAGAAGATAATGTGCATACCTTGCTCTCAGGATGTGGGATGTTCACTTCTGCTTGGGAAAGCATACACTACAGAGGTTATCCAGGGTCACTGTAGGCAATTATACTTCCTCCATAATTTTGCCAAAGGCAAGGTGTGCACACAGAGCCAGATGCACATAATAGGCACATAAAAACCTTAAAACTTGATTTGGGGGTGTCTCAGGCTGAAGAAGTAGCAGTGATAGACCACAACAGAGTTAGAACCCAATGGGCAGATTCCTACCTTTAGTGCACCAGAAAACCTCCCAAACCATCACAGAAATTGATCCTGCATTTTTATTGGTCCTCTTCTTTCTTATCTGTATATACATTTGATATTATGGTGTTCCTTTTTTAATAAAGTGTTACATTTATGTTGTATTTAGTATTACATTGAGTGTACAAAGCACTCCCATAAACAATATTTCACTGGCTCACTGCAGCCCTAAGAGGAAAAGAAAATGCCTCATTACTGAGGAAGAAACATGTGCAAGGCTACCACCAGTACATTAAAGAGCTTACTTAGATTTGAACCCTGGTTTCCCAATGCCTAGCCTACTTGTTTCATCTCAGTGTGTGTTTCAATCTGCTTTACACTCCACTGCTGGTCTGATCTGTGCACTACTGCTCAACTCCCACTTTCCCTAAAAGAAAGGATCATGTCTGGAGCCGGGTTCAGACCAGGATTCCCAACCTCCCATAATTCGAGCAGGTTCCCACTTTGCTCCCACTGTGTATCTCCTCCCTGCTTTTAGAGCTCAGAGCTAATGACTCCACAGATGGGCAACACTGTCAGCCATGGAAAAGAGATTCTGCTACACATAATTGTACTCTGAAAATACAGTGTGCAGCTGAGTCACAGAGTTGGCAGGGGAACTTCACAAGGACCAGAACCTTCTGTGAACTCCACAGCATAACCCAGGGCTTGATCCTTCCCTGATTCCAGGTAGGGGGTTAACAAGGACAAGGGAGAAAGACTTCCCTTGCACTATCGTTGAGGTCAGGGTACTATTTTATGCAGAGAATTTTGGTCAGAAAATTTCTAAAATTCCTTCCAAGCCTACCATTCTAACCTAGAAACAACAAAAGACTTTATTCTGTCATCTGGTGACCTTGTACCATTCATGTGACTCAGGCTCCCATCTCTGTGATAATGAACTATAAACCCATACTTCTGTCCCTCAGTCTCAGCTTCAATGTGACATTACCTAGCACCTGCCAGACATAGCTACCAACAAACCTAACTAGAACTGTCTCAAACCAAACTAATTTTTCAATATCTTCTTTAAACCAGCTTCCCATGGCAACTTGTAGAACAGTCATTTTCTCAACCCTCAGACTCAACATGGTAGAGTTGTATTCTTCTTCCTTTTGTATATTTGGTTCATCACCACTAATTTCTGCTTTCTGAGTACACTCTTTGTACTGCTGGCTGACTCATTTTTACTAGCTCTTTCACTGTGCTATTTTCTGATCCAATATTTTCATTCTTGCTTTACAATCATAAAAACAGTATATCTCAACCATGGTTACAGGTTAGAGCTTCTTAAGACTTCCAACATCCAAGCCCTATGCCCAGAAAATTATGATTCAGGGGTTCTGGTCTGGTGGCTAGTTCTCAGTATCACTGAGAATTATTGTACTGAACTAAAGCACTTTTCAAACTTTAAGATACATGGGAATCACTTTTAGATCTTGTTAAAATGGAGATTCAGATTCCATCAGGTTGGAGTGGGCCTGAAGTGATGCCTTTCCAGCAAGCCTCCAGGTGATACCTAGGTTTTCATTTCCAGGCCACACCTTGGGGCTCAGTTCATAGAACACCCAGTGTAGAAATGCTCCCAGGCCCCTGCCTTGTTTCCCACTGCTTCCTGCTCTCGCCAGCAGCTCTCCACTCCTCCCAACACACTGGCCCTGCCTCACCTTCCCAGTTCAACTGCAACGCTGGGCTCCTTTCTCTCTACCTGCTTAAATCTGACCCCTCTGCCAGGACCCAGTCTTGGCCCTCTTCTAACATTTAGCTCTCCAAAAACTTCATGGTTTATTGATCTTTGTTCCTCAAATCTCCCACAGCTACAGAAATCATGGCAATCTTTCTACCATATAATAAATTCTGCTGACAGCAAGAAAAAAACTGGATGGAGAGAGAGATGGGATCTGGGCACCATTGTCAACACATTGTAACTGCTGGCAAGCCTACTTTCCCTTTCTGAAAAATAACCCACTGGCAAAAGTCCACCTGGTAAAGGCTAAATTGGATCAGTGATCTTGTTTTTCAGTCACTTATCTTTAAAACTGTCTCAGAAATATGACCATGAGACTAAGTCCTATGGACATGTAAGACAAATGATAATAACAAAATGCAGACATGTCCACAGCTGGAACCATTCCTCAGAGCAGTTAATAGGAACCTTAGAGATCACTGGTCAACTGTCCCTCTCCCCATCATTGTAGTGATAAGGAAATAGAAGCCCTGTGAGGAGAATTGCTTCATATTATGCCTAATGGGTTAGTACCAGATTCACAATCAGGGTCCAGGTCCTTGTTTTGTTTGCTCCAGTAACTACAGAGCATTCATTCCAGAACAAGAAGCACTTGATTTTTCCAAATGTAGCACCTTTCTAACTGCCAACACTGTAGTAAATGAACAATACACCCATGCACTGCCATTGACTGGACTGTGTGTAATAACAAGATGTTGCAAGATGGCAACCTGCGAGGTAGGACGTCCCACCAGAAGCAGAATCCTCCTGCTGCCACTAGAGGACAGTGGTGCCCACTATAGTTGGGTGGGGGACTCCTGATGATCCAGCTAAAACAAAGTTCAACTCTTCACCCCTGACTTCAAGATCCCCTACAGTCTGGCCTCATCCTAACCTAAAAGCACCCCTCCCTGCTGGCACATTCTGCTCACACTTGCTTTTTCTCACACAAGCCTTATAACCATTGCTGATTCCTAAGCTACCCATATGCGGGCAAAGGAACCACATGGACCTGGTTAAATCTGCCATATGACCTTCAACCTGTTGACCTTTGGCACTGAGCTGAGCTACTGCTCAACCTGAACCTGGGTCCAAGCCCCATGAAAGTTCCACCTTTGAGGAACTGTGCCTGATCTTTCCAGGATAAAGGAGTTTTCTTTTCTCTTTTCTCTTTTGGCTTCCTCATGCCTCCTCAGGTGAAGATTCACTGTGTGGAGGCAGACAATTGTCATGCTGTGACCAGAGATGTTTAATTGGCTCTTAAAAGATGAGAAAAGCAGCAGGGAGCTGATTGTCAGTCCTCTGACAAGGACCAGCAGCATGGATGACTGAGCAGCACAGAGGAGGGTCGGCCTGCCCTGAGCCCATGTCTGTTCCCCTTCTGGGGGCAGGAGGGTGAAGGAAAGGAGGACAAATGTGGCAGTTCCAGCAGAGCCTTTGGCAAACTCAGTTCCAGATTGCCTACATTCTGTTTTTACCCCAAGAACCCCTAGGTTCTCTCAGGAAGTAACCAAGACTTTCCTTTTTAACTTACCCTTCCTTGAAAGACAAACTTCCCTATGCCTTAATATGGATCACTTGTTTTTGTATTTTATAATTTTTTATTTAACTGAAAAAACTTAAAATTTATATTTTAAGTCTCACTAAACCTCTGCAATATGTGGTCAGTGAAAATAATATCATCCTCAGTTTATTAAAGAGTAGACCAGATTAATTAAGTTGGGACTTGAGTTTGCCCAAGGCTATACAATTAGTAAATGGTTAAGCCGAACTGGAGATCAGTTGTCAAAGACCACTGATGAAAAGGCAGATAACAGTTCCAATCATGACCAGTATATAGCCCCAATGCCTGTGGTTTAATACTGCTCCTCAAAGAAAGAGCCCTTTGTTGTGACCGTGCACTAGCCCTGAAAGCTAATTAAAAATGGAGGTTCCACCTCTGCTCTCTCTGCCCCTCCCAGGTACCATCTATCTTGGAGTCTTTATTCTCTCTTTTCTTTCCTAAATAAACTTTGCAAGACAAAAAAAAAAAAAAAAAAAATGGAGGTTCCCACACGTGCCCTACATCAATGACTTGATAGAGACTGCACATAGAAACACAGATGCTCCCGGGCACATAAGGATGTCAGTGTGCTCTGCTGCTTCTCGGAAAGAGGAATCCATGGGTCCATTAACCCATATCTAGTGGCTAAGAAGGAGGACCCATGGGTACTACTCTGAGGCCGGTGATATACATGACTGTGACCCAGACTGCTAGATTCATCTTCAAGGGGAACAGGGCTCTGGCAGGTCAGGTCTGCAATAGGATAGGTGAAGTGATTCTTTTACATGATTTTTCTCAGAAAGATCTCAGGACGAAACCTTGATAATAAATGTATTTTCCTAAAGCTGAACTTTAGAACTGCTACCTGTCCCTGAAACACAAACGATTTTTAAAGACTGGGGGAACAATACTTTTCCTGAAACAAAGGACAGCATTCATTCTCAGTCTTGGCTGTGAAAGATTTTCACCTTTCTCTTATAATCTGCAGATCACTGAGAAAGCACACAGAGCATCTTCAGCCCTTAAGAAAACTGACTACATGGGGGTCAAGTGGCTCAGAGAACACAGGGACACTGAATTGGGTCTCTTAGACAGTAACTAAGTCAAAACTGCAGAAGTGCTGGCCCATTTCAGAGAGCTTTGTGTGCCCAAAGTACCTGGACTTCAACATGCATTTTATTAATATATTTCCTATAAGTTGATGGTATTGAGAGAACACAAAAGAGATACTATCTTGGTCTAAGAAGAATGCATAATCTAAACATACTTAATAACTCAAGAGACTTCAGTTTTCAAGTGGACAGAATTAAGATGTCCACCCCAATTCTCCTCCCAGAAATTACTCTAAAAATAAGAAGGGAAAAAAAATCCATCTTTGATTCAACTTAGACATCTGTAAGTCTGAACCACAATACACAAAGAAGGAAAGCACTTGAAGAAAGGTAAAGGACTTAGCAGAGCAGAAGGAGGTAAGAGTACTTCCAGAGAAAGATTCCAACAGAAAGCAAAGCAGTTCAACACCCCAAAAGAACAAGTTGGAGGTTCCATGATTGAGGTTCCAGTCTGATAACATTAAACTTGTTCAAAGTATTTCACCTACGATAACAATTATAAATTTAGGACAAAAATTATTTTTTAAACATGGAGGCATTAGAGAGTGACCAAAACACACTGGAGGGATTTTAACCCTTGAAAGATGGGAACTTTCCTAGGGATGATTTTTTTTTATTTTTTGCCTATGGGGGCTCCTTATCTGTGCTATGCAGGTTGGCAAAAAGCTATAGTCTCCCTGCCTTGAAGTGGTGACAGAATTCAGGCTAGCAAAGGGATAGGAAATTTATAAGGAAAGGAAAAATATTAATCCCATGCTAAATAGGATAAATTTAAAATGCATTGTAATCCCTTAAAGCATCTACTGAAAATATGCAAAGACTTAGAGCTAGGAAAAATTAAAATGAATACTAAAGTACATTCAACCAACACCCCCCCGCCCCTGCCAAAATGGCAGAAAAGAAGGCAGAAAAAAATTTGAAACCCACAAATTTGGAGGACTTACTCTACCTGACTTCAAGACCTATTGTAAAGCTAGAGTAAGAACGACAGTAAGATATTTGCACAGGCAGCACAGTTTCCAATGGCCAGGTTATGGAAGCCGCTTAAGTGCCCAACAACAGAAGACTGGATGCGGAAGGTGTGATATGTATGCACATGGAATACTTCTCAGCTATCAAATATATAGATGAAACTTTGCCTTTTGCAAGAACCTGGATGGACCTGGAAGAGTTTATTCTAAGGGAACTAAATCAAAAGAAGAAAGACAAACACTGGATAATTTCACTCATATATGGGATACAGAGGAACAAAACAAAGGAATAATCAAACAGACCCTAGAATCATGACTGAGAATTGAGGCTCCCAGAGGGTAGGAAAGGGTAGAGGCCATAGGGTGGAGAGGACCCTTTCAACTTTGGGAAAAGATTATGGGCACTTTGCTGGTGGGTGTGGGTTCTTTGCTGGTGGTGGGTTTATGAACGTAGGGTTCACACTGGAAAAGGATGAACCTATAACCCTAAACATACACGATGTTGAACATTCACAATGTTGCAAACCAGTGTTACCTCAACAAAAAAATATATGTGATTTTAAAAAGACATCAGCATAGGAATAAATAGGTCAACAGAAAGGGGGAAAGAGGGTCCAAAAACAGACACACATTTATCCAATTGACTTTTGACATATTTCTCAAAGCCATTAAACTGGAAAGAGAAATTCTTCCAACAAATATTACTGAATGACCAATATCTATGTAGGATTTTTTAAAAAGAATCTTAACCCCTTTCTTCACACTGTATTAAAAAAATGATTCCAGATGAATCATGCTCCAAAATGTAAAAAGTTAAAACTGTAAAGGTTTTTTAGAAATAAACAGGACTAAAAACTGGAGATTCCTTAGGGAACAGAAAGCAACACCCATAGAAAGGGGAGGAAGGACATTAGAACTCTGGCTTGTTAAAATGCCATTAAGAAAATGAATAGGAACAGCACAGACTGGGGAAAAAATACCAGCAAAACACCGAGAAAGTCTTGTATCCAGAATGAAGAATTCCTACAAAAAGTGCCCGTTCCTAAGTTCCAGGGAGTCCCTTCAGTGCTAATATGACTGGTAAACCCACAGAAAATCAGCCACAGCAGTTAACAATAACAACAACAATTTCTTCCATGTACAAAGTACGTTACAGGTGACAAAAATTAGTTCATTTCACCCTCCTAACTGTGAAGTAGGCAATAAATTATTATACTTATATATACAGAACAGAATATTACTTAGCAATCAAAAAAGATAAACTCAGATCATTTGCAGAAACATGGATGGAGCTGGAAGGGACCATGCGCTCTGAAATGAGCCAGAAAGAAAAAGAAAAATATCGATGGTTTCACTTATAGGAAGAATGTAGAGGATCCAAACAAGGGATCAGAGGGGTGAAAAAGTTAATTATAATATACTTAATTATAATACAGTGAAAATCAAAATCAACAGGCAACTATAAACCAGAGACAATCTGCAGGATGGGGAGGAGAGAACAGAATTGAAACAGGGGTTGGAAGAGTACAGGGGCCTGTGGTGATGGCACAAGAGTGAATTGATTGGTGGTAGGAACTTCACAGGGACTATACATGAGAAGAGAAAACATACATTGTACAAAAATGAAGATGACGTAAAAAATACATAAAATAAAATTCAAAAATTATTATACCGATAGGATAAAGACTCAGAAAACTCAGAGGCTTAGTGAATCTGCTGATATCCCACAGCAAATACATGGAAAATTGGGATGAAAATTCCTCTTGTGATTCCAAGGTTGATAGATAAATTCAACTCACCCATAATGTAAGTTAGGATCATTCTATATATGTGGCCAGACTCTTCAGGCAAATCAGAATCACAGGGTTAGAAATGGAAAGGAAGGGGGAAAGGCAGTTCTGCTCAGAAGTAGAGGAGTTAGACTATAAATAACACACATTGGAAGAACACCAGTGTCCCATACTTATTGGATGTAACTCAAGGCAAAGAGGATTCTTGATGGAAGCAGCAAATGTTAGAAAACAGACTCAGAGAAAAGAAAAGAACACTGCAGAAAATGGAAGTCAAGGAGTATGCTCAATTCTGAAAATATAAGGAAAAGGATATCTAGGAATGAGCAGCCGTATCCTCACAGATCTTGGAGGAGAAACAGAATTCAAGAACACTCCCAGCAGGAGATGGGGAATTAAATGAATTCTTAAGCTTAAGAGGCCTCAAGGGAAAGTAGAAGTAAAAAGCCAGAAACATCAACACCACTTCTGGGAGAGAAAAGGATAGGCAGTCTGACTCAGCGGTGGCTATTAAGCTTGGGAATTAGATTTCAGGAAGATAATATGACCTGGGGAAAAAAGCTCATCAATGATTCTAACAGGGCCCTCAACCCCCTAAACCAGGTGCAAAAACCAAGGGAACAAAAGCGGGAAAAGCCTGACCAGATTCCCAAAGCAGTTGTGAACTGTAGGATGTTTACCAAGATTCAAACCACAAAATTAGTAATGCCATTTAATAATCACATGGCGGTTTAGAGTTTACCCAGCACTTTTAGAAGCTTTAATGGCATTAATGCAATCTTTCCTATGTTTGGTGAGGAACTGACAACCAAAAGATGTATAACTCATCCAAGATCATATCACTATTTCATGGTAGAACTAAAAATAAAACTCAGATCTTTGGAGTCTCAGTTAACTTCAGCTGGATAACAGTTTCTGGGGCATGGCGGGGTGGGGGGAGGGAATCATGTGTTTTAAAGCTCAGAATTCAGCTTTGCTAAGCATTGGAACAAGTTCCATTTTAATTTGATGACTGATTAGTCCCTGTGTAAACTGACTGATTTCTTCATACTCAAGCTATAAGAAATAGTTGAAAAAATAAAATGGAATACATAGAAAGAAAACTATATGGACAGAGAAATTGTTTGCATTTAAGGAGATGGGAACTTCATAAGTCAGGTGAATTCCTAGAGAAGAGAGAGTAAGTAAGCATAGCCCAATAGGGAGGTAAATATTTCCAATTGCCTCAAAATCACCCAGAAAGCATTACTGGGACTTCAGCACTCACAGAGGATATTCACCACTAAACCCTCCAGCCCTGAGGTTCATCAGTGGCCAAGCTGGCACTGGGCAAAAAGGTTAACTCCTGCCCCTCAGCTTCCCCTTAGAGTAATGTCTTCCCACACCCAAGCCATCACTGCCTTCAGACTCTCTGGCTTCTCTCAGGACTGAAAAAAAAAAAGAAAAAGACATCTATAGCTATAGCTATAGCTATAAGTAGACATAGATATAGATACATACTTTCTCTCAGGAAAGACTCTAGCCTCAGCCATTTGCTCCTTAATATGTATTTAAGGCTTTATATTCTTTCCCCTAAAATCAAAGCCATCCTCAGTTTCCTCTGGAAGAAGAGAGAAAAATAACATGAGGAAAGAGAGCTATCTATACAGGCTGTTCTTGGCATTAAAAATAATGAACCAGACAACTGTATACAAGGAAAGAAGCTGTACTGGAAATAATACACAACAGAACCTCTGTACTGATTCTGTGTTCTGGTCATGTCTCCTGTCCCCAGTCACCCTGCCAAAAGCAAACATCGAAAGTAGTTAATCTACTCTCCATAGTGGCTCCTCCAACCTCCTTGCACAGGCAGACCTCTCCTGCCTGGCCCGCTGCTCCCCTCAGCAGTGCGTTTCAGTACATCTGCCTGTTCTGCCCCCTGCTCTGTCTGGTGGATTCTCTCCTTGCAAACTGTAACCCTGCATCTGTTAATGTGTAAACACGTCACTGGTGCTCATCTGAAACAGCTCTAGTTCTTTGGTCAGAACCTTATGCTTTCCTTTCCAAGTGAGGTATGAGATCTTAAGGCTGTTCCTCTCATGTGTATATTGAATCCCTACTATGGCCTCAGCACTATTAGATGCCAAATATAAGAACTTGGAGTCCAGTTGTAAAGACACAAACCACAGTAAAATTAACAATGAGCAAATCAGAAGGGTGCCATCACCCCTCTAATTTGAAATGATTCTTCCATTCCACTGCAAAACCTACCTACCTTCATGCTGACAGCCTAGACCACTTTCTCTCTGTCTCTGTCTCTGTCTCTCTCACACACATGCACACACGCACACACACACATCTAGTCTGTGTTCCTTAATTCAAATTCCAACATCCCATTTTCTTGTCTACTTTCTCTACTATCCCACCTACAGTGATTCTTCATATCATTTTGAAACTGCAATGCAATTTTTCAGCTTAACAATACCCACAGCCCTCGGACCAACTTGCAATGCAATTTTTCAAACCCATCAACCTCTTTGGATTCCATGTTCCATCTTTATAATCACTTCTTCATAGTTCCTCCAACATACTTGTAGCTCTCTTTCTATTGTACCCTCTGAGAAAACCTCCCTATGTGCACATATTCAGCTATCTTCTATTTCTACATCTACGCTTGCAATTTTAAAGCAGCATATTCCACACCTGGAAATACTGTGCAAACTCATTTTCTAAGCTTTAGGTTGGTCCAAAATAGGAAACGGCTCTACACACAATCCAAGCAGTGATGTATTCAGTTCTATAAGTTGGACCATCCAACCTGGCAGAACCTATAGTTCTAGAGGTAAATATTATGGGGGGGGCAAATGCCATGAGTTGTTGATGGTAAACTCTGCTGACACATAAACATATCACTCTTTGCTCAGTTTAAATAACTCTAGCTCTTTGGTCAAGAACTTGCAAGGTAATCACAAGAAACTTCAAGGTTTCTTGAGCAAGGCTGTGATCTCAGCTACAGAGAATTATAAACAATTTAAATTTTTTTTTCTGGTGTGCTTTTGGATAGATGAAATGTCTGCTCAGATCAAGTGATCATGGGACCAAAGTTGACCATCATGAAATCAGATGATAGGATGGTCCTAACAGTGATCTATCATAAGACTCAACTAGAATTATCTAGGGTTGACATGAGGCGAGACCAGGGGCACAGAAAAGCTGCATGAAGCAGGTTGGTCAGTCCTTCAGGTCCTCTACCACTGTTGCACACACTTCTCCCTCCACTCACACCTATGCCATCTGGGAGCTCCTCTATGAACAGTTGACAAAGGAGGAAGAAGGAAGAACATGGTTCACAGATGGAATGACTTCATATGTTGGTGCAAGCCAAAAATGGACTGTGATTGCATGCTGGATTGACACCAAAAGACAGCAGCTATGTGGGTTGCACCTGGTAGTCTACTATATATGTAGAAGGAGAAGTGGTCTGAAGTAAGGGTATACCTAAACAGTGAATGGCTTGACTAATCAGTCAGTTAGTCAGAGGCATGGAAGGGGGAAATTTGGAAGATAGAGGACAAGAGGTTTAGGGATATGGATTGATCAGTAGGGAGAAACACAAAGATATTTCTATAACATATTAATATTCACAATAGCATCCAACACACACACACAAAAAAGCATTAAACAATCAAGCAGACAGAATGTAGCCAAGCTGACATCAGCCGATCTGTCACTGGTTACTGGCACCAGGGCTCATGAATGGAGAAGCCTTGGTTCAGGGATGGAGTATCTGCATTGGTTCAATGGGGTGGGTCTCATTGACCAAGACTGATTAGGCTATTGCTACTGCCAAGTGACTAATCTGCTAGCAACAGAAACCAAAGCTGAGTGCCTGACAGTATCATTCTTTAAGGAAACCAAATACTTGCCTGCTACCAACATGATTACATGGAATGCCTTTTACCTAGAAGTGAAAGCAATTCATCTATTGGGATTTGACAGTTTATCTTTGTCTTTTATGCCTACAAGGTCTTGGCCAACAGCTTTCTCTGAGGACTTAGAGTACTCAATACTCAAATACTGGATTCTGCACAACAGTCTATTAGACCACGGGATTCATTTTACAACAAAGAGGATAAAGAAGTATGGCACATAACCATGAGATCCACTGGTCCATTCATATTGTTCATCTCTCTAGAAGTTGCCACAGTAATAGTGATGGAATAGCCTGTTGAAGGTGCAACTGAGGTGCCAGCTTAGCGATGACACCCTCCATGTATATACACAGTTTACACCTAGAGCAAGAACATTATATTGTGTTGTGTCCCCAGAAGGGAGAATACATAGGTCTCAGAACCAACAGGTAAAAGTAGGAGTGTCCCCACTTACTATCACCCACAGTGACCCACTAAGGGAATTTGTGCTCTTCTCCCTACTACTTTAGACTCACAGGTTCATGGGTCCTATTTCCCATAGAAATAACACTTTTATCAGAGAACACACAAGAGTTTTTTAAGTTACTACTGCCATCCGGTCACTTTGATTTCCTATTCCAAAAGACCAGCAGGCAAGGAAAGCCATCACCATACCAGCAGAGGTCACTGATCTTGTTCATTAGCAAGAAGTAGGGCAGCTACTTCACAAGAGGAACAGGGAAGAAAGTGCTAGACACCCAGGCAACCCACTCACACATCTGCTGGTACTCCCCTGACCAGCCTGATGGCACGTGGAGAGGTACAGATCTCACACACTGCAGAAATGGCCATATGTTTTGAGATTAAACATCTTGTATCATTGGACCACTCCTTGCTCACAGATAAGAGATGGTTCTTTGTCATAGTGTAAGTCTATTTGCATTAGAGTTTTCTGATTGAAATCAATCTTTGTTGATTCTTCTTACAACTCTGGAAAATAAGTTGTTTCTTACGAAATGTTGCCACCCCCACCATATAAGGTAAACCCAAATCAGCAGCTATGTTAGTTAAGTGTGAGGGGAATTTAGAATGAGTTCAAAGGAAGGATACAGTATGAACTACAGCCCTGAGAACAGCTACAGTAGACAGGTATTTCATCCTACTACCTTTGCTTTTCTAGTTTTTCCCAGAAGAGACCAGAAGAATCCTTGAAATCTCTTCCCAGATAGGGTAAGCAGAAATATAGTATATAATGGGAGAGGATTTTACTTAAATCAGAAATCAAGTTGAATTTTAAGCCTGTACTGTAGTGTAATCACTCAGATTGACTGGAAAGTTATAGGATTTTCCAAACAGTCACTGAAAGATAGGAAATTGGGTGAACGAGGTTGAAAGCAGTCACTAGGGGAAAAAATTAAGTGGTTTCAAGTTTATATCCAAATGAAAGGACAGTCCTCAATGAACTGTTTATTTCTGTTACTAGTTTATTGTCTGTCTTTACCCTTTTGTACCATCCAAGGTGGGGAGGAATCACTGTGCGTTGCTCACGTGGCACCTAGTAGCATGTCTGACACAAAGCAGTTACCAAAACCTAGCTGTAGCTGTTGTACATCTGAAAGGAGTCCTAAGTTGTGTGCAGAGGCTGTAAGATCAAAACGTCAAGGAGAGAGTTGAGCATTCAAGTGAAACAACGAAAGCTTCCTGAGATTAAGTTAGGCTCTGAAATATATCTAAGTTTCCCTTTTTTCTCAGAGTAGGGTAGGCCTTCTTTTCCCAGAGTAGCTTTTCAGTCCCATGTAGCTACACATACCACATAATGAATACTTGACTCATGAGCTCCGTCATGAGCTCCCCGAGGTCAGGCTTGTACAGTGAGATGCTAGTAAACGCATATGAGAGATGAGGGTAAAAGACATAATTCTGCATTCAGTCTGAGGTCAGGAGTTGGAAAGACTCCTCTGAAGATAAAACAGCAAATACAGGGGCTTCCCTGGTGGCGCAAGGGGTGGAGCACCGCACTGTGGGGCTTCCACAGCCACTCCGGCCAGGGAGGGGACCCACATGCCACAGCAGACCTCTCCTGCCTGCCCGCCGCTTCCCTCAGCAGTGTATTTCAGTCATTCTGCCTGGCCTGCTCCCCACTTTGTCTCTAGTAAATCCTCTCACTTCCTCTCCCTCTGCACGTCTGGCCTGTACCCAGTTCTTGTATAATAAATAAAATCTTTGAAAAAAACAGCAAATACAAACAGATCATATTCCTCCCCATTCCAAATGAAGAGGGGGCAGAGCTGGGAGAAGAACAAAAAGAATAAGGGAAAGGAAAATAGATGGAGACATGTAACTTTGCTTATTATCTTAGCTCTTATTTCCCTTAAGGGCTGAAAGTACCCTCCTAAAACTTTCACATTCACTAGGCTTGTGAATTGGGCAAAAGAATGCATGCTAAATAGCAAAGTTCATTGTGATGATTATCTCCTAAAGCATGCCATTTTCCAACATCTATTTTATGTAGTGAAGAGTTTAGGTACAAGAACTAACATCTTCACTAAGTATTTTTTCCCTGAATGAAACTCATCTCACATTAATAACTGATATTAGAGTGCACGTCATTTGTATTCTCTGAAATTGTCCTGCATCCTAGAAAACTTTCCTTTGAAATGAACACACAGATTTTATGTGCAGTGAACATTTACATGCTTTTCCAAACTTGGTCAAGAGTCATTCTTTAAAAAAAAAAAAACTTGGCAGACTATTAGAAAAGGCCATTCTTTTAAAGTACATACAAAGATTATTTTGGAAAGCTGCAAAGTGAAGTCTTATAATCTGAAAGAAAGGTAACTGAAAAGGAATAACTGCTTTATCCCATTTCATACCTATCTGTAAGAGCAACAGGTACCTAAGAAAAGAAGCAGATGCTTTCTTTTGAACTAATTTATAAATCACAACTTAGTACTTTGTGGTACATATAATACTCATTCTGTGTAACTTCGGAATCTTTTGAAGGAAAGAGGGAAGGGAGAGATAAAAAGAAGTCGATTGTTTGCTAACAGTTAGAATTGGACTTTTAGAGATGAATTTAATGTAGTATATATACATGTTGGTTTTTAATGATACACACCTAAAACTTACATAATGTTAGAATGCAATGTTATTTCAATAAAAATATAAAATGAAATCTTTTATGTTTTATAATATAAAATTTCTAGGTACTCACAATGCAGCCCAAGAGACAGAGCACAACCAACACCAAGTCAAGTCCAGTGGCCTTTCCCCAATTGCATCTCACCCTCTCTCTCTCAAGCGTGATGAGTATCATCCTTTGCTCTTCATTAGTTTTACTACCAATGCATGTTTGACTACACGATAAATCAGTGTTTTGATGTTAAAAACAAAACAACAGCTTTTAAAATGGTTTAAAATAAATTAAGTGATTTCTAACGAGGCTGTGCCTTTTGAAAGCTTTCTTACAATAAAAGTGATACATAGGTGCCTTGTTTTTATCATTTAATATATTGTGAGTTCTCAAAGATATACAAAGAACTTACAACACTCAAGAAAAACAAAGTAAGGGCCTCCCTGGTGGCGCAAGGGGTTGAGCGCCACATGGTGGGCGTTCAACAGCCACTGCAGCATGAGTTCGATCCCTGCTGCCGGCCAGGGAGGGGACCCACATGGTGCAGCAGACCTCTCCTGCCTCACCCGCCACTCCCCTCAGCAGTCTGTTTCAGTCGATCTGCCTGTTCTGCTCCCCACTCTGTCTCTGGTGAATCCTCTTACCACCTCAGTCTCTGGCCTATACCCCACCTCATGTATGTGTAAATTAATAAAATATTTTAAAAAGAAAAACAAAGTAAGCAATTCAATCAAGAAATGGATAGAACTTAAAATACACTTCTCTAAAGAGGAAATGCAAATGGCCAACAGGAATATGAAAAAAATGTTCAATTTTTTCTCATAATCAAATTAAAACCACAATGTAAATTGAAACAACAATGAGATGCCACCTTACACCACTAAGAATAGCACATACTAAAAAAACTAGCAACAACAAATGCTGACGAGGATGTAGTGAAAAAGGCACTCTCCTACACTGCTGGTGGGAATGCAAACTGGTCCAACCACTATGGAAAGCTGTGTGGAGGTTCCTCAGACTACTAAACATGGAACTATCATATGACCCAGCAATTCCACTCCTAGAAATCTATCCAAAGGACACAAAAACATTAATTCAAAAGGATACCTGCACATCTATATTTATTACAGTGCTATTTATAATAAGTAAGACTTGGAAACAACCCAAGTGCCCAAAAATAGATGACTGGATCAAGAAGATTTGATACATATACACAATAGAATACTATTCAGCAATCAAAAAAGATAAACTAATGCCATTCGCAGCAACATGGATGGAGCTAGAAGGGATTATGCTTAGTGAAATAAGTCAGAAGGAAAAAGAAAAATATCAGGTGGTTTCACTTACAGGAGAAATATGATGGAATCAAATAAGGGATCAGGGAAAAAATAATTACAATTTAAAAAACCAACACAAAAATCAAAAATAAGACAACGATAATTCATAAACATTTTAATGGGGGGCAGAGGGAAAGGGATCAAAATGAGGCAGGAAGATCACAAAGAACTAAGGGAATGGTGCATTAGTGAATTGGCGGTGGAAATTCCACAGGGACTATACCTGATGTCAAATATATATAAATAAATAAATTTTAAATGTATATATATGATTCTTTTTCATATCATTAAAGTCTTAAAAGTTTGCTTTTTTTCTCAAAATATCTCTTTTAATGGTTGCACAATATTCCAATAAATAGATTGTATTTTATTTGACTATAGTTTCTCCAAATCTGACTGTGACTAGTGATATAATGAACATAATTGCAATTTTATTTTTTTAAAGATTTATTTATTTATGCATACAAGAACTGGGGTACAGGCCAGAGGTATAGGGGGAGTGAGAGGATTCACCAGAGACAGAGTGGGGAGCAGAACAGACAGACTGACTGAAACACATTGCTGAGGGCAGCAGCAGGCGAGGCAAGAGAGGTCTGCGGTGCCATGTGGGTCCCCTCCCAGGCTGGCGGCAGGGATTGAATTCATGCTGCAGTGGCTGCGGTTTACTTCACAGTGCATTGCCTAACCCATTGTGCCACCAGAGAGGCCCTGCAATTTTATTTTTGCCTGAGTTTCTAATTATTCCTTTGAGATAGTATCCTAGAATGGCAATTACAGGGCCAAAAAGTATGAATTATCTGAAGTGTTGACTGCACCTCCTCCTCCAATTCCTTTGGGTTATCTAGACTCTTTTTTCTGATGTTCAGCTTTAATAAAGTATCAAGCTGCCTATGATAATATTTTCACTTGTCATCAATATTTTTAGACTTTAAGTTTATCCCCCAGAAAATGTTAAATATCTGGGTGAAAATGATTTTCAGTGTCAGCATGGTCTTCTCTCAAAATCTCCCCAAAATGAGGAGAAAGAGAAACTACATAAAATCAGTAAGTGGATTCAGGAAGTATGAACAACTTAACAGAACAGAGAAAGTTCAAACCTGAGAACATACAAAAAAGAAAGAGACGCTAATCACCCTCAAGAACTCTGTAGGAAATCAGAGGTGAGAGGAGCTAACCGGGAAGCCCCAAGATCACAGCCTCCACCTCACATATTCAATAGATTCTCCTTCTTTCAAGAAACAGAAGGTGAAGGCTCTGGAAAAATTGAACCAGAGAAGGTCAATCAAGGCAGCATTAGGCCTGGGAAGTAGAGGATTTTCAGGAAGGAGCAAAACTGGAAGCAGAGATGGGGTGAAAACTGCATATGAAATATGAGAACTTCAGTCCCTCCCACACTATAGCTATAAAATCATGACAGCCGGGCTTCTTACATTCCTCGGGCAGAAGATTGGATGACTCTTTCTTGGAGAAACTGAATAACACCTGAACAAAAAGTCCTAAGACTCGGATGGCTGTGGGAGGGCAAATAAGAAAGGTCAGAGAGCTAACAGTAAGGCAAAACATGTATGATCTTGTGGCCATTTGTGGAAACAGACTCAAATGGTAGACCTATGGTCCCTCCCTTCTGATGTTCATCCCCTGTGTAGTTTCATCCTCTACGTGTGAACAGGACTTGCAACTTCATTCTATCCAAAAGAGTAATATATGGATGATAGACTATGTCACTCTTATGATTATCTTGTATTAGGCCCCATCTTTCCAGAAGACTTGGCCTCATCCTCCTCCTGACCTTCTCTCTTTCCCCCAAACTTGATAGCTTGCCCCCAGTCAAACCTCCAGATAAGTACCTAGCCCCAGCCGATACTGTGACTGCAGTGAAATATTATATGTGAAATATTAAATGTTTATTGCTTTAAGTAACTAAATTTGGGACAACTTGTTACACAGCATAATAAATGAATACATCACTGTAAAAAGTGATTTATTTGGAGTAAGATGGGAAGCTATTGGCGTTTTGTAGCAAAAGGGATATAATATAGTGTATGTTTTTAAAAGATACCTGTAATGTCTAATGAGAGTAATCTGTAAGGCACTGCTACTGAAGCAAGGAAACCAATTAGGAGATGGCTGCAATGATTTAGAATAGAGATGATGTTGTGTGAACCCAGATGGTACAGATGATGATGGTGAGAAGTGGTAGGATTCTAGATCTATTTTGAGATACACAAGAACAACATCATCCTTAAGTATGAACTGACAAATAACAAAGCTCACAGAAAATAGATATAGCAAAGGGAGCAGAAAAAAGCTTGTTAAGGGTCTCAGAAAAATAAGAGATTTTATACTTAAAGTAATAACAAAATACTATATGTAAAGTTTTCAAGTATTAATTCAAGAAAAAAAAGGAAGTTATTTCAATTAAAATATATAAGCACTTAAAATCTAGGAAACTTCACAAAAAGTAGACCGAGAACACAAAGAAATGTATAATAATAATAAAAAGGAAAGGAAAAACAATCCAGGAAATTCAGTTTCTAAATAATTCTAGAGAGAAAAAGCAAAGAAAATGGTGGGGAGGAGGACGCAGTGGGTTAAGCAACGCACTATGAAGCAAACAGCAGCCACTGCAGCACGAGTTCCACCCCTGCCACTGCGGCGGGAGGGGACCCACATGGTGCAGCAGACCTCTCCTGCCTCGGCCCTGCTCCCCTCAGCAGTGTGTTTCAGTCAGTCTGCCTGTTCTGCTCCCCACTCTGTCTCTGGTGAATACTCTCACCTCCTGTGACTCTGGCCTGTACCCCAGCTCTTGTATGCATAAATAAATAAATCTTTAAAGAAAAAGAAAATGGTGGGGAGGAAATTGTTTTTTAATTTTTTTTAATACAGGAAAAATTTCTAGGACTAAAGGGTGCACCCACCATGAATCCAGCTCAATGACTGAAGATTAAAAAAAAGGCAAGTCATTATAAGTTTCCAGAACTCTAGGACTAAACCAAAGATTCTATAAACAACCAGAGAGAAGTCAGTGACCTACAAAGAACTGGAAGTCAAATGATATCAGGCTTATCAATGGCAGCATGACGCTGGAAAACTGAAATTCTGATGTGAGGGAAATCACTTTTTATCTAGAATTCCACACCCAGACAAAAGTGAAAATATATTCACTTTTTACAGATTTACAATTTCTAAAATTTATCTCTCACATACTCTTTTTCAGAAGCCTACTGGAAGATGCATTTCACCCATGTGGAGGAGTAAATCAAAAATGAAGAAAGTCCCGGGAGCCAGGGGCAGGAACATGAGAACCCCCCACTCCAAAGGGCAGTCCTGGGGAAGGACAAGTGGGAGAAAAGGATAGAAGGGACAGAGCTAAACATTCAAAAGACACCTATTAAAAAGACAAAGAATTAATCTAAAATGATGACCCACGATGATGGGAGTACAAACAGGCAGCCTGCTCTATCTGATATTCTTGGCCTCCTTTCCTTTCTAACAAGATATAGTAGTGAATAAATATTGTTTAAATTACAAGGGAAATCTTTTAAAGTGGCTTAAAAAATAAAAAGTTTAAAAAGACTTCTTGGATAGGAAGAAGCCATAGGATCACTGACTTTTGCTATTAGCTTTGATTTTTTTAATACGTTAATTATTTTGCCAGCAGTAAAAATTTGTTTTTAATAAATGTGTTTAACACCCAGAATTTGGCACCACCGCATGGGGAAAAAAATGTAACAGGTCATCAAATTAGAAAAGAAAGTCTTATCACACATAGAGGGAGCACCGTGCATTATATGATGTGAAGGATCCCGGGAAGCTTGCACCCCAAGTTTATTCTCTTATTTAAATTCCTCTTATTTTCAAAATTAGTAATTAATTCATAGAATTATAGTGTGTTGGAGTCAAACTGTGATGAAATAAGTGAAGCTTAAGCTTGCACAGGCCCCCTTCAAAGCCCTGGAAGGAGCTCTGAACCATGTGTCCATACACATACACACACATCCATAATTCCAACACCCACAGTTTCTTTAAAAAAACAGGTTATTTGCAAAAGTAAAATATTTCCACCACAATTGTTAAGAATGCTATTTCTTTCCACTCTGACTTCCCTTCTATCACACTTCTTCCATAGTTGGATACCATTTGGGAGTATAGGCCATTTGGGAATCTGGATATAGGGAAGTTGAATTGTAAACACATTCAATTTTCCTTTTTGGGGAAATATTTCTGTGTCTTGGAGACATTTCTGTGTAGAATTAGGTGGGTTTTTGTTTTAAGATTTATTTACTTATATATACAAGAACTGGGGTACAGGCCAGAGGTGCTGGGAGTGAGAGGATTCACCAGAGACACAGAGAGCACCACCAGAGAGCAGAACAGGCAGACTGACTAAAATACACTGCTAAGGGGAGCAGTGGGCAAGGCAAGAGAGGTCTGCTTCAGGTCACCTCTCGGACTGGGGATCAAATGCCTGCTGTAGTCGACTCGTGCTGCAGTGGCTTCGGATAGCTTCGTGATGTGCTTAACCCCTTGGACCACCAGGGAGGCCCCGAGAGTTAGGTTTTTTCTTTCATGTTCAATTCTCTTAGGAGTGATCCTATTGCCCTCTTACTGACTCACCTGATAACCACAACAGCATAAAACTGCAAAACTAAGGCCACATAATACCTAATTTTGTATTTTTAATTCTGATTCCCTGTTTAAGAAGGGGCCTCCCAGATGAATAATCTTTGCAACTCACAATAACTGGATCTGCCCTTAGGAGAGTCTGACCAGGCTTAGATTATCAGTTACTTCAGTAATTCTCAAGGGATTAACAGCCCACCCCACCTGGAGTGTGTTTTAGAAATGATAGTGGGTGTTATGATTGTTCCCTCAATAATTTGGAGAGAACCCGTTTGCATTTGGTGGGTGTTAGGGGCACTGACATCCCGCAGTGGGGAAAGAGAGCCACTCACAGAGCACTGTCACTTCCGCTTAACTCCCAACCTCCAGCCAGACCATCACAGGTGAAAATCATGTACCTAATTATCTGAATCTAGAAGAAAATTTCCTTCTATAAATAAATCCATGGCATTTTTTGCACAATTTAAAAATATACTGACTTATTTTAGGAAAGCAACCAAGAGAAGACCATACATTATTTTGTTTGGAACTTTACCAAGAAATATTCACCATTTCAAAAAAATCACATCACTAACAGCATTGCCACTAGCTGTATTTGATGGCCAATAAAAATGATAAATGAGGGTCAGTACGACACATTCATAGTTGTAGCATTTGTAGCTGTCACAGTGGTGGTGATTCAACGTATAGCTGCAAACATCTGACTACTTTAATATGTGTCTGATGTAGGTGGACCTGAGCATTTACATGTCGTTTAATACAATACTTTCCTTTTACTTCTTTTTTAATCTTACAGTTAAGGAACTATGCTGATTTTTAAATTATGCATATAAGTAACTTGTGTTATCTCTGAATTTCATTTCAGACCTTATAAGGGGAGCTTAAAATGGAAAGGAAGACTGAGTGTGATAGGTTGAATACCACTGATTAAGTTTAACTGCCTCGTTTCATAAATAAACTGAGAATATATCCAGTTGATTTGTCCAGAATACAAGTTCTGTCAATTAGTTGCTAGATTTCCTTTGATAATTTCTTTGTGTGCATTTTCTACTAGTAGTTTGACTCATCTTTTTTTACCTGGACTGTCAAAAGCACTCCCTAACTGCTCTCTCTTATCTTTATTCATTTGGCCAGGAAATGTTCCTAAAATATAAGAATATTATGTCATTTCAATTATATTATATGTCCAATTATATAATCATATCATTCCATCTATGCATTTATTTCCACATTCTTTCATTTTTACATCCCTTATGCAAATGGGAACACAGCAGTGAGCTTGTCACCATCCCTCCAAAAGGAGCTTACTCTCTGCAGATGGACACAGAAAATTCAGCAAGCATTAGTGAAGCATGGTCACCTGAGTTAAGCAGCCTGCGGACCTTAGTAATAACCTTTTGCTCAGTCCCTGTTGTGCAACTTAGTCCCTGATAGACCACATCTGGCCATGAGGCAAAATGGACCTGAGGGGTCCCATGACTCCTGACCCTTATTCACTCCTTGTATGCACCTATACGACTCACCTCTTGGTATGTAGCCACACCATATCTGATCATGTACAGCTACCAATGCCAACCTACCCAGAACCTTGTAGAAACTTTAAGTGTATATAAGCCCCTGACTACCTACAAAGGGGGCTCAGGTTTGGGACACGAATCCCCTGAGTCAGCACCGGTGCATTAAACCTGTTTATTGATAGCCCTGGGGTCCACATTTCCTTTGTGCCATATAACTTATCGCAGACTTATAAGGGGTACGTTGACCATGTGGGAGAGGGCATGTCCTCTCATTTAATAAGGATCATGCTCAACTCACTCAGTAAGGGAAACAGAAGTTTGCACAGGCCCCTTTCAAATCCCTGGAAGGGACTCTAAGGATTATGTAATGGAAGAAATGATAGGTGAAACTTCAAGAATAAGTTAGAGCTCATCACAAATAATGGGGTGGGAGGGGAAGTGAAGGTCCAGAGACAAAAGAAGAATGAGTGCCTGGTGAAGGGCAAGCAGCTCATCATCTCGATTGGTGTGTACTTGTGAGTGGAAAGTATAAGAAAGGCTAGAAGGCTAGTGGAGAGCAGATCAAGGACAAAATAAACCCTGCTAAAAACATTCAAAGACCTACCAAATTAAATGCAGTTTGCTCATTCTGACACTCAAGATTCTATGCAATGTGACTCAGTCTACCTCTTAGTCTTCTCTTGCTACTAGCCTTTTACACTGACACTGACTGTGGTTTATACTTCTCTCTTCCTCACTCTTGAGCCACTCCACCCTTGGCATTATTACATGCAAGCACACACACATACACACACACACTGTACCTTGGACTCACTTTAAGAATATTCACTTGTAAATTCCAGGAGCATAGGTTGAGAAAAGAGAGAGAATAAATTGTTCTTAACATACAAAAAGTTAATCACAGTGATTTTTAAATACTTATATACTTATAGTATAGTGTTACTATATACATACAAACTTTCACAAAATTCCTGAGCTGCAGAGAAAACCTTAAAACTTAAAATTACTCTTGAATCAAAGGCAAATTAGAAAAAAAAAGTCATTATTTCTTCTCTGAGCAGGAGTCAAGGAAAAAAAGAAATTCTATTTACTGAAATTCATATTACACATACTTTTTCTTGCAAAAGTAAGATGCACTGAGATCCTCACCCATCCAACGACTTACTGGATATGTCCACATACCAGGTGGTGCAGTACACGGTGGGGATACAGACTTGAATAAGATGAGCTTTCAGAGCATACAACTTGGTGGAAAAATAGTGTCACATCAGAAAATATAACACCCTAACACTGACCTTGGTGGTCAGTAAGACTTAAGGAGGAGTTATTTCAAACTAGAGGGCTAATCCATGCAGGATGGGAGGGCAAAATAAGTACTAGAAGTCCAGGTTCCAGTCCTGATTCTGCCAGTAAGTCACTAGGGAGTTGGGATGTGACACACATATATTATGGGGATCTTAGTTTCCCCACCAATGGTGTGAAGTGATTCTGAAGTCCCTTGAAACTAATCTGAGTCAAAACTGAGAATAATTATCAAAGGCTTGGTTGACCAGTGAATTATGCATGTAACCAAATATGATTGCAGGAGTATGAAGAGGATCGTGATGTTATTTTTGATGTAATTATGTATGTACACATCATGGAACATGAGCACACTTACTATCTTCAGGAATCAATACAGCCTATAGACATGACTCAGTTTCCCAACACCTGGATTGTCAGTTTGGAGAAAAGTAACAGGATAGACATTTTAGAGATTAAGAAACTAAATCATTGCAAATTTGAATGTCCAGGATGATCTCAGAAAAATCACTGTAAAGTGCACCAATAAGTTGTGTGAATCTGTTTACTGTGCTTTCTCTAATTGGCCTCCACTTGTTCTCCAACTGGGTCATTTATTAAGAACAAACATGTACTTACTTAAAATTCTCTGGTATCAGATCATTTACTTGTTTAGTCTGCTTATTGTCTATTTCCCTCACTAAAGTTCACGTGGTGAACTTTATTCATGTGAGCAAGAACTTTGTCTTGTCTTACTGCATCTCCAGTAAATTGAAGTGGGTCTGATACAGAGCAAGTACTTAATAAATACTGTTGCCTTGATGGATGGATGTTAAGTGCTCTAAGAGAAACAAACAACATGAAACATTTTCTCAACTCTGAAATTTTCATGGGGCAGTTGGAACTAGTGAACAATATAGAACAATTATATACAAGAACCAAATATAACATATATTTCTGCTGTAAAGCTGATAAAATAAAGTGCTCAGTAAGTGCTATAACAATTACAGAAGTTTCCGAGAGAAGTGGAACCTTAATCAGACTGTGCAACATGGAAAGCTTGGGTTCTAGAATATAGGAGATGGAAAGCAATGAGCAAAGACCAATGGAAATGGCACATAAGAAAACCAGACAGATTATTTTTAGCTGAATAGTGTTGGTTTACAACACTGTATATGAGTCAAAGGTATAGGATCACCTCTCTTCAGATGTATGTTACCATATCACGTCTACCCCTAAGGCACCCTATTCCTCCACCAGAGTCCATTGAGCCCCCCTCCATTCTTTGCTCACCACACTCCCACTCCTCCACTGGTAACCTCAGTTTTACAGTCATATTTCTAGGGTTTGTTTTGGTTGGGTTTTGTTTTGACACTTTTTTGTTTCTATATTGTACATATAAGTGACACCATCTTGTATTTGTCTTTCTCCTTCTGGCTTATTTAGCATAATCCCCTCTAGTTCCAATCATGTTGTCACAAAGGTAAGAGTTCATCTTTTTTATAACTGAGTAGTATTCCATCACACACCCACACACATTTATATATATATATGTATATATATATATATATACACACTACATCTTAGTCTGCTCATCTGTCTCTGGACATTTAGGTTGTTTCCATATCTTGGCTATTGTAAATACTGCTGCAATGAACAAATGAGTACATATATCCCTTCGAATTAGTGTTTTTGCATAAAGAATTCTTTAGAGGAAAGAAAATGGGGAGTAAAGTTGTAAGGGCAGGAGAATCACAGAATATTAAAGATCTCCAAGAGAAAGGTTCACAATTGATGCAATAGAAACATAAATCCCAGGAATAACAAGATTAAAATTTTGTCTCCCAGATTAGATTGTAGCAGCTCTCCCTTTTTTGGGGTCCTCAACAAACATTGACCAGGAATAGTCATACATTAGTTGTTTAACACTTACTGATTACTAGAATTTCAATCAAAGATCCACATCTTCTATCAATCCTTTATACCGCACAGACTCCACTGGAAAGGGGAAATTGCATGATTTTATTTCCCATCTATCTTTTGTGTCTTTCTTCATGTCTGCTGTTTACACTCCAGGGGGGGGGAAATGTATTACCAAGTCATTGCCTCATTAGGAAGCAGGGTCTGATCTGAAACCAATTTTTCAGAACAATGACTTGTTAAGTGCTGAGAAATGCAATGTTTAGTCATGGAGAAAATAAAGACAGATTCACCGTGCAATCTGGGTTTTTTTTTTTAAACTAAAAGATGAGAACTTTAACAAGTGGAGAGAGCCAGTCCATTATCAAGGCTCTGCTCCTTAAAAATGGAAGCAGAACATGCTCCTTGATGCACAAACCAAAAAAGCCTCCTTCTCTCCCACTCCCTATATTTTCTTACTTAAAATTCAGAGTAAATGTCCTTGTGAGAAGGTGAGCAAACTTAGAAAGGAGGGCATAGAAAAATCAAAGCAAATCTCTTTATGAAGGACAAATTGGGTGAGCAATTTCAGGTGAGGCTGTGCAGTACACACAGGCCCCCCGGGTTGCCAGTAACTGCTGATTTCTCCAACAAGGGCAGTGAGGTCCCCATGCTGAGAGGAGGAGTTAGGAAACTCAGAGCGGGAAATAGTCAACAAACATCAAGGTGAAATGGACCGAAGTTGATGCCAGTTTTACTTAAGATACCTCATAATAACTCAGTGATAATCACGTCCATGTATATGACCTCTGAAAGATAAATGAACAGGAAATGGAAAGTATTTGGCTTCAGCTATTATGAAGACCACTGAAGGAAGAAGAGTGGCAGGATGTTAACGCTACAGTATTGTTTTAGCATGGAATAGAAAATATCCCAAGATATTTCTTCCCTCCCTACCCACTGTCAAGATGTTTCTTTCCATGGTGTTGAGTACATAGCTCAGGGTTCATTTCCTCTGTGAACTAGTTGCTTTCCCTCTGCTCCTGGCCATAGTTTAACCACAACTCCAACAAGCTAGTCAGCAAATGTGTGCTGTATGTCAAAAGGGAGACCAGATCAGAGAACAAAAGTAGTTCTCCAAATGTGCTCTGGAGAAAATCTCTAAAACTAAGTTCTACACACTGTGTCCATCATATCAGATTTTTATCTTAAAATATAATGAGTTCAGGAAACCTCCCTGACACAGGGCAAGCTCCTCAGAGTTTTAAACAGTTGCTACTTCCTTGTCTCAAGCGGTCACATCCTGGTCTTAGTGAAGAGGATTGTGGAAATGCAGACTTTTTGGGGTCATAATCCTAAATATTTAATGCCATTCATCATCCCCTTCTCCTCTCTTCCTTCCAGCTCTAAATGTTTGACTATAGATTCACTTTTAATTTAAAAAATTAAATGGTTTGTTTCTTAATTCTAAGTGATATTATGATTATGATTTAAAACATGCATGCCTGTTTCACCTCCTGATATACCATAAATTGTAAACTTTTTGAAGTGAGGGATTAGTTTTACTTTTTTGTCCCCCAAAATGCCTGTAAAAATGATGGGCACATGCTTTGGAAAACAGTTTGATGGTTTCCATAACACAGTATACCACTCTCACCCAACAATTCACTTTTACACAAGAAAAATGAAAACATGCATGTACACAAACATTCAAACAAAATTATCCAGAATTGCCAAAAGGTAGAAACAACCCACATGCCTATCAACACATAAATGGAAAACCAAATGTGATGACATCCATGTCATGGAATACTATTTAGCCATAAAAAGGGATGAAATACCAATGCATATTAGAATCTGAGTTGTCTGACATTTGAAGACATTATGCTCAGTGAGAGAAGCCAGACACAGAAGGCTATATGTTGTACAGTACCATTTATAGAAAATGTCCAAAATAGGAAAACCTACTGAGACAGAAAGTAGATGAACAGCTGACAGGAATGAGGTGGAAAAGAAGAGTAGGAGTCACTACTGATGGGTATAATGTTTCGTTTTGGGGTGTTGAAGTTGTTCTGAATTTAGATAGTGGTGATTCTTATACAACTTTATGAAAACAGTTTTAAAAAAATTGAACTGTTATATTTTAATAGATGATTTTGATGGTACATGAATTTTATCCTCTTTTTTTTTGGACATATAGAAGAATTATTCTTTGAAAGTAGTTTCTGGAAATATTTTAAAGGAAAAAAACCCTAGAAACTATGCCTACTGACTTGGTACAGTTGTCTCTGTTAAGTTGTTATGATCTAGTGGCCTTCTTCACTCTAAGATGCTGCCATGGGAGAGGTTGCGCAGCAGCCAGGAAAACACTGTTCAGGTCCCCTGCTGCAGAGAGCATCGCTGACTGATGGCCCCAGCTACTCCTTCTCTAGATTAGCCACCACATTTTGCCAGACTTCCGCTGGCTGCTCCCAGACAATGACTGAGCACAGCAGGAGTACTAAGGCAGGCTCATTAGCAAGACTCAAACTCCTCCAACAAGTAACTTTGGCGTAAGGACTCCCCATCCACCTGGCATTACTAAAAAGTTGAGTGGTGGCTCTCCTCTGTAAGCCAGATCACATGCTAGACAAGCAGCGCAGAGCTAGGCCCACTGATATCATGGGAAACAAGGGCCACTTATGGGGGATAATAGTGTTACATGTAATAAAGGACAGAGCGGAGACCAGTCCAGGAGATTTGACACAAGAATTTGGAAATGGTTAATAGAGTATAGCATTGCTAGAGATAAAATGGATATGCAGCCATCAAGAGTGCTACTTAATTCAACACATATGAGCAAAAAGGGGGAGGTGGGCAAGAATAGAGGACTAAGAAGCTGAAGGAGGTCACCATTATAAAAAGTTACTTTCCCAAAGAAAAATATCAGAGTTTCACTTATAAGAGGAATACAGAGGAACCAAGTAAGGAATCAGAAAAAAAGAAAAAACAACAACAAATAAAAAACTAGGAGGCAACATTCTGTAGGGGAGAGGGAGTGAGAGGGATCAAAACAGGGAGCAGGGAGAGCACAAAGGATATGGTGATGGTGCACTGGTGATTTGGTGGTGGGAATTTTACAGGGACTGCACCTGAGGAAAAATCAAACATTGTACAACCATGAACAATGATGTAAGAAAAGAGAGGTAGGTAGATACAGATATATATTTAAATCACCTATATATATATTTAAATCACTTTCCCTTCTCAGTTCCAAATCACAAGACAATACACAGATCTGAAATCTACTAATCTACTGCCTGAAATAAGTGAGGTGGCCAGGTCCACAAGACCGACACCGCACAGCAGGTGTATACCACAGTGATCCAAGTCCTTCTCCAAAGGACCTAGAGCCATTTGATCATGTGATTATATAGTGGGGATAAGAAAATTTCCAGGCTTTTTGAGAAACTGAATTAACGTTGATAATCATGATATCATCATGTCCCACTCACCTCCCATTGGGACCAGGTGAAAAATAGAATCCTGGCTATAGTTCAGCTCACAGTGGACCCCCAGCGTCCATTAATCCATTAATCCATGACCATTTCCCCAATTCCTGAATATATTATTGGAATTGACAAAGTTGGTACTTGGATTAACCCCCATATTAAGTACTTGGCCTTAGGGGTGTGACCTATCACAGTAGAAAAAAACCAAAGGGAAACTCTGAACTTGAACCACCTCAAGCTCAGATGGCAAATCATAAACAATATTGTTACCAGGCTGCAGCAGGTAGGAGGTGTGGTCTCTGGCTCCCCTGCAAGTTAGTGTGGCAGTCCTTCTTCAAATACCTTTTATGTAGCAGTGTGCTGCCTGGATCATGGAATGGACCAATCAGGTGAGAGCTGTGGGTTGATTGACACCGGGACTCCGCCTCTCAGCACAAGTCAGTGGAAGCAGAGCCTCTCTTGTAAATTACACTTCCTGAGTTCTGGAACTGGCCAAAATGGACCAATCAGACTGTGGGGAGGGGGGGCACCTTGAAAGTGAATACAAGGCAGGATTGAAGGGAGCATTGGGATAGGGAGTTGATTGGGATTCAGAGCGACCTGGAGGAGCAGACAGAGAAGCAGCAGCCCAGAGGAAGAAGAGTTCCTGCTGAGGAAGAGGAGAAGATGGTTCCAGCCTTTGAATAAAGGAGAGAAGCCTCCAGCAGCCACCCTCTGAGGAGGAAGAGAGACTGAAGGACTTTGTAGGGACTGGAACTCAGTCCTGGCTGTGACACTGACTGGAAGGAGCACCAAAGACCCTGGGCCTGGTGTCTCAAAGAGCTGTTTGTTGGTGATATAAACCAACAACTCACAAGAGCTGTAACACTGGGTGTTCCTGAACACCACCTCTGTAGACCCATAGTGGTCACTGCTACCGTGCTGCCTAGAACTGGTGACCAGTGACTGCCAACACTGATGCTGTCCAGATGAAGCAGCCAGCCTCTTGTGGATAGGTAAGTGATCTTGTTTCCCCTGTTTGTAAATAAACCCCAAGACTGTTGTTCCTGTAGCCTGAGGTCCCTTGCAATTGTGTGTACAGGTGAGAAACCATAGACAGTGAGCTGTATCAGGCACTGTCCTCTAATAGGCTATAGCCCCTGTTGCTATAGCCCTTGATTCTGGTTTGTGGCCTTTTGGCCTTTAGGGGCTTTTTGGGGGCTCTCTGGCCTCGGGGACCTCCTCTGACCCCTGTTTTAGTCAGAGCCTCCTCCTCTGCCCTGTTTCAGTATCACTTATGGCGATACTAGTGTCAGCATCAAAGACCTACAAGATTCAAGAGCTGTCATATTTTCAGTCAACCCACCAGTCTGACCCCTGAAGACACTGAATGTATCCAGAGGATGCCTGTGAAAACACGATCCACCCGTGGTAGTGCCAACTGTAGCTGCTATGCTGGGTGTAGTGTTGATGCTAAACAGAGAAGGTCTCAAGAACAGGATGTGTGGCAATAATCTGACAGATGCATTCTTTTCTACTCTGCATTAACACGGAACCAGTGACAACATTCATTTATATTGCTCAGGGCTATGTTAATTCTTCCACAGCTGTAAAGATAGAGTTTGAAGAAACCTAATCACTAGGACATCCTATGAAACATCACACTGATCTATTCTATCACTGGCAGGATGAGTAAGAGACAGTACACCAAAGGCTTTAATAAAAAACATGAGCTGCAAGGGTCAGAAGACAAACCCTATAAAGCATCAGGGACTGCCATTCCATTGACGTTCTTAGGTTTCCAGTGGTCAGAGGCAAGCCAGAAAATCCCTTCCAAAGTGAAAAACAAATTGCTGCATCCTGTATTCCCTATCACAAAGAAGTAAACATTGCCTGGCAAACCATTAGGGTTCTGAAAGCAACATATTCGTCACCGAGATGACAAGGAAGGCTGCCAATTTTGGGTGAAGCCCAAAGCAGAAAAAGGCTATAGAGTAAATAAAACACATCTGTGCTGCTGCTTGGGTCTTATAACCCAGCAGACTACGGGTGTGTTAGTGGTAGGGAAAAGACACACCGTAGAGTCTATGGCAAGCACCGGCGGGAGAATCACAATACAGGCCACTGGAGTTTTGGAGCAAGGCCATACCATCTGCAGTGGAGAATTTTATGCCTTTTGAAAAACAGTTCCTGACATGTTACTATGCGCTGATAGAAACAGAATGCTTGACCTTGGGGTAACTAAGTAACCATGTATCTGTCCGCTAAGAGCTAGATTCTGTTGGACCTTCCAAGTAATAAAGTGGGACAGGCTCAGCAGCAGTGCATCAAAAATAGAAACTGAACATCTGTGATTGAGCCTTAGCAGGAACAGAAGACCCAGGATTACTAGGACTGGGAGACCACTGAAGGCCTCAGGGCTATGTTAATTCTTCCACAGCTGTAAAGATAGAGTTTGAAGAAACCTAATCTGTGGGATTTTGGATTTGAACAAAACATAGGTGATTTATACAAGTCCTTCAATGCTATAGGAGAGCTCCAAACTTCCCTTCAAAGCAAACCAGTGAGACATATCTCACTCCTCCTAGCCAACCTACTGGAATAAGTAGCCAACCTCCTATTGGAACAAGTCTCAGTGTAAAACCAGCACTCATATTTTCACTTTCACATATCTCCTTCTTGGAAGCCCTGTTTTCACCTCTGGAGGCTACTCGATAAAGCCCACGGTATGAATGCAGGTAGTCCAGACCCCAGAAATCACCCACCACAGCTTCACAGTGTCTCTCTCTCAAACTGCATATGTGGCCATACAGGGCTACACAGCTAACCAAAAGATCAGAAAGAGACCCAAGTTTGACTTACACATGACTTACAGATCCGAATGGTGTGGGAATGGTATCTCAATTTTTTTAAGTGTTAGGCACAAGCTGTATGTGAACACAACCTGAAGACAGACATCAGTTGCATTACAGACACTTTCAGAGATGGCCTTGAAGACAGAAGAGAAGGAAAATCTTCCAAACATTGGAGTTAGAGGCAGTGATATTGGTCATGCACAAGTAGAGAAGCAGTTTGAATTGAGAACGTGTAGATTCCTGGAGCTGTGGTCAGTGGCTTGCTGTTCACTCAGGGATGAGGGGAGGGAGTGTGGGATCTGCCTTGGTGCTCTCTTGGCTCCTTATAACTGTAAACAGATTCACAAAGTAGCACCTGCATGAGAAGGTTAAGACTGTCAAGGGCTCAATCCCCTCAGGGCAAAGGTTTAGGCCACAATACCAGCAAGCCCCATGCCAACGTGATGGCTGAGGAGAGTTAGAATGAATAATGGGCCCAAGACCAAGTGCAAGAATGGGCCATTGTTTCTCCCACTTGCTCTTCTAGTCTTCTCAATAAGAGAATTGATAGGAACTATGTCTGTGCAGAGAAGCACATTTTTGCAATGCAAGGGGTAGACTATGGTAGCCATGAGATTTCCCAGCCCTGTTCTGGGATGAGCAATTAACCAATAGCCCCAGTTTATGATTTAGTACAGTGGCGGGGAGATTAAGGCAGCCTTCTTCCAGCAAGATACAATACTTCTCCAACATGTAACCAGATTGAAGGCTTCCCACTGGCCTAGATCAACCACTTCTAGGACTAAACTGCAGTCTAAGACTTGCTACTCAATCAAGCTTTCTTTCCTACCTCCCTCCTCAGGTGTCAGACCTGCATTCTCCTGCTCTGTCCCCTGAGAAATCTCTTGCATGTCTAACGCCATCTTTGAGTCGCCTTGTAGACTCAAACTAACAGAGACTGCATTTAGATGAGCTCTGTGGGCAGAAATAACACCACGAATAGGTACTTTGTGGATGCTGAGGATTGTTATCATTACCCACTCTGCCCAAAATAGGTGTCATTATTACCTCCTGCCAGGATTTGAGGAGTGATTGAGTAGAGTGCACTAGCTATAATCTAAAACACTAGAAATGATGAATGAGGTGAATTTCAAAACTGCATTTTATCAGCTCTCTCTATGCATTCAATTTCTACTGAATAGACAGTGAACAGTGCCAACACATGCACAGTTCCTTACACACACTGCTAGGATTTGGAGATGACAGAGGGTCTGGGGTTTTCTGTGGGGTCCAGTAGATTGAATGAAACATAGGTGATTTCAAATCTAACTAGAAAAATAGGCAGGGTGCTTTCCTGCTCTGGGACAGCCCCACACCTTCAGAGCAAGCCAGTGAGCACCACTCAGTTATATTAGAGATGACGTGTCAGAGCCCATCATGGTCATACATTTGCAACTTGTATCTCCTTTCTGACTCCTCCACACATCCTAAATTGTGAATGGGTAAAAGCAACTTAATATGCCATCTTTCCCAAGAGTTTAGCACTCTGAAAAAATTTCTGAAATGAAATGTTTAAAGGTAGGGAATCTCTTACTTAGGAATCCTTCCATCACCTATGGCTTGTAATCGATACATTGATTATGGCTAAAGAGAAGGCAAGAGAGGTTGGCATTGTCATTCTGGTTTACAGAGAAAGAAAGAAGAGACCCAAAAGCAAGCAGAGAGACCAGAGAGTCAGAATCTTGCTCCTCTCACTTCCCTATTGCTTGCCTATACTTAAATATCACTGAGTCTTCAAGTTTAATACTTACTCTTACTCTCAAGAACTCATATCTATTTCATCAACAAAGGCAGATAAGATCAGATGTCAAATTCAAGATTTTAAAAATCCTAAAAGGCACTTAGCTGCTGTGATGCTCTACCCCGCTCTCCCTTCATGGATGGAAGTCCCTCCCAGCTCTTTAGTACTGCCAGCAAAAGGCCTCAGCTGTCATCCCCTACATTAGCCACCCGGGCAGCAAATAGCCACACGGCCAAGACATGGCCGCTGACCAGCATATCCTGCATCCAATATCTCTCACAAGTCCTCTTGCCTGAACTTGGGACAACCCTAAAGCATCATGCCATCCCAGCTTCTGAACTCCCCTTGGGCCAGCTGGTACTGAGGCTGTATCACAGCTCAGTTTCCCTTCTCTTTCACAGGGTTTGATCCAAAGAGCAAGTCCTAATTTGAATCTCTTTACTTGGTATCGAGTAGTCTGAGATACCAACTACTAGGATTTTTAAACTGGACCACTCAGTTGGCAACGAAGATCCCACCACTGGTGGAACTGTATGGTACCAGGTGGCACGAGGTGGCAGTACAATTGTTAAAATTGTTACCTGGGATAGTATTCTAGAAGAATGAAAGATACTGGCGGGCATGATGTATCATGCATTGGAGAAATACAGGAAAAACAGTGCCAATAAGGACAACAAAACTGGGTAACTGTTGCTGAATACAATTGACACTAAGGAAAAAGGCAACAAAAAGCTGAGAGTGATTAATTATCAACTAAAAGCTAAGTGTGAAAGTCAGATGGCCTTTCATAGCAGATGAAGAGGCTTTCATCACCTATGTGATGGTGGGAGAGTGAAAAAAATTGAGAGTCAGTCCCAGGACTTAATAAGGACAGCTGAGCTTCAAAATACATTAAATTTCCAACCAATGTAGACTGGCTATGTCAGGGGCAGAGACTGGCTGGAAAGAATGGGACCCAGACACATGGAGTAGAGATATTTGGGTTGACATAGGTATGGGTTTTACACATATTTCCGAACAATGCAGAATATTCACACAAAGGAATGTTATACAGAAGTGCACACACATTTGAATCTGAAAAATACAATGCTAAGTAAAAAAAAAAAATCGAGATATAAAAAACAAGTTATCTAAAGCACAAGTTAGCTACAGTCCAAAAATGTTAAACAAAATAACACACTGTTTTGTGATGTTTATGTATTAAAGGAAGATATATATATATATATATAAAAGAAAACCAAGGAAATAATGAACACAGAATTCACTGAGGTGAAAATAGGAGGAACAGAGGAATGAATTTAAGGGGCAATTCCAATTCCAATGTGGCTTGAACTGTATTGGTTATGCTTTATATTGAATTGAATATTGGTTTCACTGACATTCATTTTGTTATTAACCTTCATAAATTACATATATATTTCAAATATTTTATAATTATTTTAAAAGAAAACCATGTTTTCCACCTAGACCTTGATTTTCTGTCTTTCCCTTATGTGTTTCAAGGCCCTAGAAAAGAAAAATTGCTCCTTTAGATTAGAAGATGCAAGGATCCCAAGAAGACACTTGTTACCAGAATAGCCAGTCATCACTTCCATGCAGACAGAACATGTTTTGAGAATATCGCTTTGTCTTATAAGAAGAGCTATCGGAAACACAGCTGCATTTTTGAAAAAGAGCTAAAGAAAAGAGCAAGAGACAAAAGCATCTCCATAGGCCACTGTATGCTGTACTTTACTGGAGAGACTACAATCTGTTTGTAGGAATAAGACATGGTAAAATCTGTGACCTGAGAGTGTTCTCCACGAAGAAGGGGAAGAGAGCTGGGTTGACCTGGGAGATGAGGGCAGGCTGCTCAAAGGAGAGGCGGCTGCTGGCACCTGGAAGGGCAGGGAAGTGCCTCCCTTTCCTGGCACCTGAGATCCCCAATTTTGTCAGTGAAGCGCTGCATGAGCTTGAGCAGACCAGCTCATATCTACTTCTCGGGTTCCACTCTCTGGAGGGAGATAAGTCCATTTGCTTTCAAAGAATTTTTAGGAGAAAATGATTGGTGATGTGGAAATTTAACAAAAGTCCCCTCATCGATAAGATTAAAAGGAAATAGAACAGCCTACTCCAAACACCAACACCCTGTCACCTTGTTCTCTAAATTCCTGGGATGTCAGCAAAGCAACCTCAGGCTTTGCTAAAGAATAGCAGCTTTTATGTAGTATCAGGCATCCTGCCAACTCCTCCCAGGTTAATCCCCTGCATCTTGCATATTGATGGCAGTACGGATGATAAGGAGAATGCTTTTAGATATGGATTCAAGGCAGTACAGAGCGCCTTGCACATAGTAACTGGCTAAATGCTGAATGAATGAATGAACAATATGTTAATCTTCCAAAAACAATGAACACCATTAGATGCTTCCTTCAATACAAGTTACATGAAGTTCAACACATGCGAATTGTAATGTCTAAGACCTCGACCAACATATATAATAGCCCAACATAAACATATGCAAAATGTGCAGCAAATGTTTATATAAAAGATTTTGTTCTTCAAATAGATGGTGTCACACCACACTCATCACCAAAGTCCTAATTACTATCTATCACCTTGTAATTGACCCCTTCTGTTACTCCCCTTGACCCATCCCCAACCACTGCCCCTATGGTAACACCATTCTGCTGACTCAACAATTACAAAAACAGGTCTAAGGATCATTGGAAGTCAATGAAGACCAATAAAATGAAATAAAGCCACAATGCCAACTGCTGGAAAAGGAAAAGTAATTCAATTCTTTTAAGTTACTGCTACAGATATTTTTAAATAGGGAGCTCTGAAAAAGCAAAATGGGCAGACAAAAAATATATATCACATGGCACCCTGAGATAACAAGGGAATATGACATCACAAGGTGAGAACTCTCCAGAAGACACAGATTACATTTCCCTATCAGAGTTAAGAAATGTTATAATACAGAAAATCAAAGAAGTAGATGAAAATGCAAAAAGACATCTCAAACCAATATAAAGAGCTCAGAAAATATAACCAAAGAAACACAACAAAATTCAGAAAAACAAATGGATAAACTCAGCAAAAAAATTAATGATGAAAAGATAGAAACTAAAGTTTTAAGACAATAACAGTACATGAGATCAAAACTCTAGAGAAATTTATGAAAGCAGAATAGACCAAATGGAGAATCAAATCAGTGACCTCAAAGATACACAATGGACCAAAGTGAAAGAAGAGTAAGTAGGAGGAAGAGGAAAAGGAGAAAGAAACACCAAAATCTGTCCAACTCCATTGGGAAATACAACATTGGGAAAATGTCACCCCAGAAAGAGAAAAGGGAATTCTTTCAAACACATTTTTTTCAAGCAGTCAACTAAACACTGATAACAACAGACTAGGACATCACACAAAAAAGAAAACTACAGACCAATGAACATAGATACAAAAAATCCCCAACAAAATCTTAACCAAATTCAATAATACATTTAAAAGATCATATGTCATAATCAAGTGGGATTTACTCCATGGTTGCAAGGATGGTTCAACATCCAATCTAGCTGTTTTCCTCTTGGACATGGTGGTCTTGGGACTATAGCCTGGAGTAACTCATGTGGACAGATGGTAGGGAGGAACACAATATTCCCACATCTCCAGTGGAGACAGTGTGCAGACTACTCTAAACAACAAAAAGGGAGGGAAAGGGGGAGTCCTTTTGCAAAGGTAGTCCTTCTGCATTTTCATCTACTTCTTTTGTCAATTAAGGAATATCATTGATGTGTTTTTGGAATCCCTTCTTTAAGTTTTGTTTCCTTCCATTTTTCTAGAATTATGACAAATACCTTCCATTTTTCTAGAATTACGACAAATACCTTCCATTTTTCTAGAATTACGACATCATATTTTCATATGGTAGACATTTTAAAATTTAATGTAACAGGATATGTTAAGATTCTACCCTATCTTTGAAAATGCCAACATGATTTTGATAGAGCTGGATCAAGTAAACCCAGAAAATATGAAATAAAAAATCACAATTCAATCTAATTTACTGATAGGACAACAGACTGACAGCTATGATAGGTTTTAATCAACCATAATGGTAAGTTCTCTTGTGTAAGAGAAGGGAGAAATTAAGGAGCATCAAAAGACAGAACATGGCACAAGGTGACCACAAGGGGTTAAGCACCACACTATGAAGCATCAGCAGCCACCACAGCATGAGTTTGATCCCCAGCCAGGGAGGGGACCCACATGATGCAGCAGACCTCCTGCCTCACCCACTGCTCCCCTCAGTAGTGTATTTCAGTAGATCTGCCTGTTCTGCTCCCCACTCTGTTTCTGGTGAATCCTTTCACCACCATCCCACACACAAACACACCTCTGGCCTGTACCTTTAAAAAAAAAGACAGAAAGTTATTTCTAATATCAAAAAATGCATCTTGATAGACTAATGTATCTGCCAGGCATTGTGTCAGTAAACCTCAGAGGTTTGATTACATAGGAGTAAACGTGCACAAGGTAAAAATTAAACTGAATTCCAAAAGACTGCACTCACTTCCATAACTGCAAAACTATTTCCTTCCAAAAGGCTGCTTTAGCTCCTAAGAGTCCTTTTGGGCCTGGAGTCATAATGGCTGCTGACCACATGGTACAGGGAAATGGGTGGGAGGGGGGTGGGGAAATGGGGTTTCCTTAGGGAAGAAGATTCAGGGAAGAAGAGAAAGGAGGCACCACCAATAATGGATCTTCTGTATGCTGACTCTATTGGCCAGTGTTAGTGTGCCTGGGTGTGAAATGAACTGACTCTCCTGGAGAGTGATAAGTAGCAACAATCACAGGCCTTTTTAGAGTATTGATTTCCCTAAGATTTCCACAGGTTTTTATATGAATGATCAAACTTATAATCAACCAGTCTTATGATGAGTCTGATGAGTCTCTTAGATGTCTCTGTACTCGTCACATCTTATAGAAGAGGAAACTGAAGAGAGAAGGTGCGTACACGCCTTCCTGAAAGCCACATGGACTCTACACTAGATAATACTAGAACAAATGACTCCAGATTATATAGATGGCCCACGGTTAAGTCATTGGATGCTTCCAGTTGACCTTGAAATCTAGTTAAGTCTGAGTAATTGTTGTTAATATAATTTTTCCTAATGTAAATGTAATTTTCAATCTGAATGCAGTCATTAAAGGATGGTTATGAGGACTAAGTGAGATAATTCTTCTCTGTATTTGTCACTTCTCTCAAATCCTTTTTATTTCTATATGTCTTTTGACTATTAAACTATATCTTTCTACCTTCAATTGTGTCTGTTTTACTATTTTTCTGGTTTGAGATTCCTTTTAAATGATTTTTGCTTTTTTGTTTCTAGTTCTTTCTTGAATTCTGTCACCTCATTTATAAGTTTTTTTAATGCTAATGAATGATGTTCTCTTATGCCTTTGTCATTTGTATTTTATTTCTTTTGAAATAGTGTATTACTGTATTTCACTGTTTTACCAACATGCCTTTCAGTCATAGTTTTATTGTGCATACTCCTGTAATGTCTGCATAAAGACCCTGAGGCCAGAGAATGGTTACTCATACAAGTTCACTTTTCAAAGCACAAAAACAACTTAATTTTTAAAAGAAATTTGCATTCTAATGTTTTCTTTGGCGAAACAGCTCATAAAACCAACAGTCAACAACAGACTAAGAACTCCCTGCTCCAGGGCCTGAAGTTTCTTTTAGGTAATAGTTTTTCCCTTTCATACTTCAAAAGCAAACTGTCAATTTAGTCAGAAGAAACTGCACCAAAATAACATTCCTTCAAGTGCCTAATGAATCTTATTTCATTTATTCTCCAGTGTCAGTTCAGTTTCTGCTTTTGAGGCCCTCCCTGTGTGAATCAAAGAGAGAGATCAAGGACATATTAAATTAATATGAAATAGAATTTCAAATGCAGACATTATCCAACACCAACATTCAGCATAAAACGCTGTCTTCATTAAAATATGTGATCAATTGTTTGATGTTAAGCAATATTATTTAATTAGATATCTCTTTCTCTTCATAAAAAAAGTCAGATTACTGCTTTTTTTACACAAGAATATATTTAATAATTTTCTACCAATGAGATAGAAGTTTGCCTTCAAAATGTTTTAACTACTTGAACTTTAAAATGCAAGTTGTCTCCACAATTATTTTCAAATTTTTTAGGATTGATAAAAAAATTATTTAATATAATTTATAAATGCCTATGAAAAATACTTGTCTTGCTTAGAATTATAGAAAACACCCAAGAACTATTCAGATTAAGGGACAAAAATGTCTGAGGATTTGCATTGGATAATTATAACTAAAAACCTAACATCAGGTCTTGCCACCTAAATAGAGCCTCTAAAGTCCAGAAAAAAAGTTTATAGGCTTCTCCAAGAAACACCACTCTGTACATTTCCCTATTTGCACCCAAGGTTTAGTCACAGGTATTCCCAAAAAGCAACAAAGTCTGTGGGCATAAGGAAATCTCTGATAATGCTAAGACATGGCTTGTGGAGGAAAAATAATGGACTACAGAAGAAAAAGAGAAACTAAACAGCTACAGAAGTGCATCTGTGGAATAGGACAAGGAGAATAAGAAACATTTGGAAGCTTTCAACAATCACCTCCAGCTCTTAAGAAACTCCTGTAGTCATTGTCACCATCCTCATCACATGGAATGACTATTCCTTTTGTACTTGTTGTGTGCTAAGCACTGAATTTTGTATTTTACATGCATACGCTTACTTTTTTCTTGCAACAGTGTCACAGCTATCTCCACTTAAAACCATGAATTGATTTGTACACAAGTGTTCATGGCAGCATTATTTATATTAGTCAGAAAATAGAAACAACCCAAATGCCCACCAATGGATGAACAGATAAACAAAATCTGGTATATACATACAATGGAACCTTATTCAGTAATAAAAATAAAGTACTAACAACAGCAAGGATGAGCCTTGAAAACATTGTGCTAAGTGAAAAGAAGCCAGTCACAAAAGGTCACATTTTATATAATCCTATCTTTGTGATTGTTTTAAAATAAACAAATATGTAGAAACAGAAAGTGGGGCGGGGGCAGGAGTAGATATTGGGGAGTCACTGTGGGTACAGGGTTTATTTTTTGGGTGGTGAAAATGTCCTAACACTGACTGTTAGAGTCACTGACTGGTTGTACAACTTGTAAATATGGTAAAAATTATAGATGAATTGTATTGTATCTGAAACAATGTCTTTTTTAAAAAAGATTTTACTTATCTATGCATACAAGAACTGGGGTACAGGCCACAGTTGTGGGGGGTGAGAGGACTCACCAGCGATGAGTGGGGAACAGAACAGGCAGATTGACTGAAACACGCTGCTGAGAGGAGCAGTGGGCGAAGCAGGAGAGGTCTGCTGCGCCATGTGGGTCACCTCTCTGGCCAGGAATCGAACTTAGCTGCTGCAGTGGCTCTGGATGCTTCATAATGTGGTACTTAAAATGTTGCACCACCAGGGAGGGCCCTGAAACAATATCTTAATAAAGCTGTTATTTAAAAAACACATGGGGGCCTCCCTGGCAGTACAGCACAAGGTTGAGCGCTGCACTGTGAGGCATCCACAGCACAGCAGCACAGGTTCGATCCCTGCCGCCAGCCAGGGAGGAACCCCACATGGCACAGCAGACCTCTCCTGCCTCACCCACTGCTCCCCTCAGCAGTGCATTTCAGCCCATCTGCTTGTTCTGCTACCCCATCTGTCTCTTGTGAATCCTCTCACCTCCCGTGACTCTGGCCTGAACCCCAACTTTTGTATACATAAATAAATCTTTTTTAAAAAACTAAAAAACACATGAGGGGGGCCTCCCTGGTGGCGCAGTGGGTTAAGCAATGCACTATGAAGCAAACTGCAGCACGAGTTTGATCCCTGCTGCCAGCCAGGGAGGGGACCCACATGGCGCAGCAGACCTCTCCTGCCTCGCCCGCTGCTCCCCTCTGCAGTGTGTTTCAGTTGGTCTGCCTGTTCTGCTCCCCCATCTGTCTCAGGTGACTCTGGCCTGTACCCCAGATCTTGTATGCATAAGTAAATAAATCTTAAAAATTTTTTTTTAAAAACACATGGATTGAAAATGCCAGTCACTACTTAAGGAAAGGAACCCAAGAGTGATTAGTTTAAGACAAATACTGAACAGTTTCATACATATGTGGAATACAGAGAAACAAAGCAAAGGGTCAAACAAAACTAAACCATAACAAACCTTTGACATGCGCAAAACTTCAGACAAAGAGAGGGGAGGGTGGCAGGGTGGAGAGGGGGAGGGGAAGGGGACTGAATGGAGTAAGGTAGAGGCTTTGGTGCTGGATAGTTGTGAAAACATACATTGATAGAGGTTTAAGCCTAGAACCTCTAAAACAAATATAATTATGTAAACCAACTTTACCTCAATAAATGTAATTGGAGAGTAAAAAAGATCTAAATAGAAAATTTTCCAAAGAAGACATACAGATGGCTAAAGGCACATGAAAAAATGTTCAACATACTTATTATAAGAGAAATGCAAATCAAAACCATGATATGTCACCTGTTTCTATCAGGTGCTGCAGAGGAGAGCAGAATCCAAACAAGGATGGTGCTACACCAGGCATCTCTCTCCCATCTCATCAAAGTGATCCTCTTGCTCCTCTTCCACCTATATTTACTGACCTGGAGGCATATCCTTAGTCAGGGCAGATGGTGCAATCCCTCCCCACTGGATACCTTTCCCTTCTTCCTCTACTACTCAGCACCTCAGCCCATAACACCTTCACTATAAGAGAATAGAGACTCATTCACTCAATGGTTAAACTGACTGATTCATATCTATGTTCTCTCATGAGCAATTCCAAGTTCTAAAACTGAAAATCAAAAAAAAGTTTGACCTTTGACAGAAACTCATTTGACAGCATACCTTGGTCTGAGCTGACAAGAGATTATTTATTTCTCTTAGTGCAAATATTCATCACTGTCTGATTACAGAGAGGGCCCAAGGCTGTGGTAGTATTACACAATTTGAAGTATATGCAATGTATCACCTTTCTGAGATTTGGAGAACCCCCAAATTCTCCAAAATTTGGAGAATCCCCAAATTCTCCAAAATTTGGAGAATATGAGTATCCTGGTTGAACACAAATGTTCCAAATTACAGAAGTGTTCTAAATACTTACTTATAATTATCTGTATGTTGAAATATATATATAGCTATCTACCATTAAAAACAGTTAATGTAAAAAACACAGGAAAAGTTGTCTATATTTATATAATCCCATACCCATACACACTAAGTCAAGGAAAATCAAAAGGTTTGAGTAGCAGCAGAACTGTCCATTGATATAACATTAAAAAGACAGATTTAAGATTAAAAAAGAAACAATCCCATTTATCTAATCTCTCAAAGCCTCAGTTTTTGTTTCTGAATGTAGAGATAATATCTCTGTAATAAAGAGATAATACCTATTCCAGAGGTGATGAGGATTAGATATGTGAAAAGTAATATATCTATAACATAATATATTCAATAAATGTTAATTATTATCAGTTTTAATATACATTGAAATTTTTTGAGCTAGTTTTTTAAATAATACATTTTCCTTGGGACCCTCTCTATTCTCTCTCCATAGAAAGATATATGTAACCTCTATGCAAACAAATAAGCAAATAATAATTTGAGCTAAAGATAAATAACTTTGGGAGAAATCTATAGGAATGGAGAGGTAGACTAGAAACTAGAATGGTTAAAGACCAAGAAATGCTAATTCTTCCATCTCTTGAGTAATACTCTTGCTACTTGTCTACTGGCACTGAGTTTTCTGAGAGTTAAGCAGTTAATTAAACATTTTCCTGACTATTTCCTGGTTTATCAGGAAACAGCATATTGTGTTTCATAGAAGGAGAATTAGGAAATTTGAGACTTCATTTTGACTGCCTCCAATTTTCTTCATAAAGATGTTCTTCATGTCTCTGGTACTCTGTGGAGGAAGGAAAAAAGAGAAGGGGAAAGGAAAGAAAGGGGATGGGAGGAAGAGAGGGAGAAAGAAGGGAAAAAATATCCTTCTGATTCTGAAAATCTGATTGGGACTACATTTAGAATTTCTTTTCATCTCTGTTTGTAGCTAGCAGAATTATTCAAGGCAGTTTCAAGCTATTTATGTGTGCTAACCTTTGTAATAGCATTTCTATCACATTTGGCCTTGCGAAGTAATCCCTTGCCCAAAAAATAATCTTTCTTCCTTTGTTTGGCATCTCTACCCAACAGTTAAGCATCCACACATCTGGAGGGCAGGCGGCTCTGTGCCAGAACAAAAACATGGACTCCCCAAGGGTGCTGTGGGAGATCAAAGGGGAAGATGAGCTGACTAAATGTCCAGTAAGAATCACTGTGAGACTAGAGTTCAAGGGAACTGAAGGATAAGGAACTGGGGTATCTGGAGGAAGAGCACCCTGAGCAGAGAGACCAGTAAGTGCAAAGGACTCGAGGTGAGAGCATGTTGTTGGATGTGCCCAATAGTGAGGACACAGTGTGACTAAAACAGAGACTCAAAATAGAGAGAGGCAGGTCGGGAGTGTAATAAGGAGAGGGGAGGGCACATCACATAGAATTTGTAGGACTTTTATTCCAAGCAACAGGGGAACCAATAGAACAATTTTGAACAGAAAATAGATGTGATGTGATTAATGATTTAAAGTACTCTCTTAAGTTTTTAAGAATGTAGTGTAGAGGTGTAGTAGCAGGGCAGCAATCAGGAATTTATTGCAATTATTCAAACGAGTTGATGGAGGTTTGGAGAAAAGAGCTTAGCTATGAAGGTAAAGAGAAGGAGCTGGATTATTTTGAAGGAAAGGCCATTTGTATTTACTAATAGATGTGATGGGAAGAGAGGAGGAAAAAGAAAAAGAGTCAAACATAACTACAAAGCTTGTAGATTGAAACTACCGATTTTCAGAAAATACAGAGGATAGAGAAACACAATAAACTACGCAAGTATTCAACCAGCAAAGTCCAGACCATGAGACTAAGAGAAAAGCATGTGTTTTCTTCAGCTAACAAATTATAACTGTGTATGTGGAGAGAGGCAGTAAATGGTCATTAGTTAAATCCTGTTTCAAACTCTATAAAACCAAAAGTTATGACAGAGATAAAACAGTTAAAAATTCAATACTAACTTTAATGATAAAGCTATTGCTTTCATTAGTTATGAGACAAAAATCTGACCTTTTAGCAATAGATGATGAAATGTTTACAGATTAAGTGATATGGGGTATAAAATCAGTTTCAAAACATGGAAAAGGAGAAATGACTATAGACAAAACAAAATCGGCCACAACACTGTGCAGCTGAGTGAGAAGTCTCACAGGGTTCAATGTTGTATCAAGTTAAACCTCACGCTCAGGTGAAAGCTGGAGCCAGAATGGGAGAGGACCTGGGGAAAACAAGGACAAACCTGTCTTTGCAGAAGCCAATAGAGAAGCAGAGAGATGGGGCAGCAATTAGAAAAGAAAGTGATAACTGGAGGGTTTTCTGGACATGGCAAACCCGAGAGAGTATTTGATTTCTGAGAAGAGAATGATCCAGTAGGAAGGGAAAACAACTGGGAAAGGGGATGCCCATTGCTGGAATGATCCTCCAGCACACGCAACAAGCAGTTATCTGAAAATAAATCCAGCACAGTGCTCCCTGCCACATTTTGCCAGAGATATAGGTTTCTTAGAGAATGAAGCTGTCTGTCTCCATGTTTGTTTATACAAGCGGCAGAAGCAAATTGGAGATACTTCCTCATCTTGGGAAGTATCTTTTTGAATATAACCCCTCCTATCTATGGCTCCCTAAGTCAGCCATGATTATTCTTCATTAACAATAATCCCATTTAATGCCTTCTCCCAAAGTTCTTTCATTTTAACTGTTTAATATTATGTTTAGCTTTTTAAGAGGAAATGTTAAAAACATAAGCAGCTCATAACCCCATTGCCCAGATGTCCCCTGTTGATATTTTTAATAGAATAAAATGCCTCCTGGGCCTCCCTGGTGGCGCAGTGGGTTAAGCAACGCACTATGAAGCAAACCGCAACCACTGCAGCACAAGTTCGATCCCTGCTGCTGGCCAGGGAGGGGCCCCACATGGCACCGCAGACCTCTCCTGCTGTGCCCGCTGCTCCCCTCAGCAGTGTACTTCGGTTGATCTGCCTGCTCTGCTTCCTGCTCTCTGTGGTGAATCCTCTCACCCCCCTACACCTCTGGCCTGTACCCCAGTGCTTGTATGCATGAATAAATAAATCTTTAAAAAAAAAAAAGAATAAAATGCCTCCTTCCCAATCCTAGTTTGACTCCTAACAATAACCAATTTTTTTCTTTCTAATAAAATTATGTATGTACATGTATACGTATATAGGTTGATACATATTTACGTGTGTACATATATATTTTGATACACATTTATGTATATACATATCATCTATGTGTTTGAATAAAATTCACATCCAAAACTATTAAAGTAAAATGACCTCTTCACATTTTATTTAAGTGGCCATCTTTAGCAACAGATTTGTTTTAATGGCCATAGTGGCTTTTTTTAAAATGCTGTCTTTCATTTCTTAGTCTCACTGAAATGCGGTGCGAATATAATATGTCTATTTCGCAGGAAAAAACTGACCCAGAATGAGTTAAGTGACCTGTCCAAGGTCTCTCAAGAGTGGTAACAGTCCATATTAGCCCTGGGTTCCTTTCACCGCCTGTGCCACAGCGCCTCCCAGTGGCGCGAAGGTAGCATTTTCCACACACTGCACACCAGTTTCCATCGTCCTTAACCGTCACCAGAAATGTTTTCATTTAAATTATTAAGATCAAGATCATCCCGCACCCTATAAAGTGTCTATTTTCTATCAAAAAAAGTGTATATTTTCTATACTTGTGACTTAATTTGTATAATATTTCATTTGAGTTTGAAATTTTTAGACTATTAAACTGTGTATCTTATTACACTGTATGTAACTTTCTAAGTCTTTCACACGCAGAGAGAAGGTACACAGGTGGCCAGAGAGGTCTCTTTTAATCGAATTTAAAAGTTTAATCCATTGTTGGTGGGTGTGGTGTAACTACACCTGAAGGGGGAGATCCCATCCCTCTAAATCATATGCAATGCTCTAAGTCAATGTTATCTCAATTTTAAAAAAATAGTCCAATGTACAGAATTATCAAGTGTTTGTGGTACCTTTTGGGGTACATGGACCTTTAGGGAATCTGCTAAAAGTCACCAATCTTCTATAGAAACAAAAACACAGACACAAAATCTTGCTTTTAACCCCATGACAGAATTTCTACGAGCCACCCATGACACCAGTTTACAAAAACACCTAATTTCCTCTCCTAATTTTGCTTCACCCACGTATATCTAAATATGTTTTTCATTCACTCTAATTTTTAATATATATGCCAAATCTTCTCTGAGATTTTATTTAGAGGTATCTTAGTACAAGCTCAACTATTAACCTTGTTAATTACTGAGTCCTAACTAAGTGTAAAGCATTGTTAGTTTGCCCACATTTTCTCAATGAGAAATTTCTCAATTTCTACAATCCTGGGAAGCAGATATTAACCCAGTTTTTTCAGATGATAAAACAAGTCTAGAGAAGTCAAATGACTTCTTCCAAGAAGTTAAATGACTCTCAGTAGTCGTGACTGAGGGTTTTGTTTAACTTTTTGTTGAATGTCTTAAAGTCAGAGGTGAGAAACTAGAGGTTAGCATAGCACAGCAAATGGGAGAAAAGAAAAGTCATTCTTTCCAAAAAATACTACCCAACAATATAACCCCAGAGGGAACTAATATGATTTCCTCTGAAACAAAAACATATAGAAAAGAATGGAAGTTGGCATTGTCTCCCCTCTTCTCAGTCCATCCTACCTATCCAGCAAGGGGCTCAGTCCCAGTGCTGCCTCCATTCCCTGAGTGTCCTCATCTGAGCACAGCTCTGGCTCTTGGTATCATTCATTTAACATTTCCATATACTGCTTTATGCTGTTTCCCCTCTTCAGACTTTCCTGACCAACTCCTAATTACATGATGGCAATTCTAATAAGCAGGAAAATGCTAAGAATTTAAAAAGTTGCTGGACATTCCCCAGATGGGATTATCAGTCCCTGAGACGGAGTTGACTCTATTACAGTGGAGGCCTCATAGCAGCTTGTCCTCATGTCCCACTACAGAGGAGAGGAAGCCTGCGGAAACATCTTCTGAAGCTCAGTCTGTAGGAGTGAATGGGCTGAGTTGCTCAGCTCTGGGGGAGCAAGGAGGAATGAGTTGCTGAGCTCTTGGGGAGCAAGGAGGCGGGTGGTCAACTCCAAGGCAGAGAAAACTCATGTCACAAAATTAAGAGTTAAGTCAAATATAAAATCTCCCAAAAATAGATCCCAACATTTCTATGCTGAAAAATTATGAACACCAGCATTTTTGTATATTTATTCTTTTTGCTTCACAACCCAATTCTGTTATCATACTAGCTCAAAACCATCTTCCATACCTTCCTTAAATATCCACCATGAGCAGTGTTTGTGCTGTAGCTCAAGTAAAAAGCCTGGAAGTTACCTTCTAGACCATCACTGCTACCTTAGCATTTATCAGTTTTCCTATGAGATACTTGAACATCAAAGGGCTAAAACCCCAGATAAATACCTGGATAAGGAAGCAGAGATCTTGTAGGGTTGGCTCTGTAGTGGTGGGTTCTGGCTCCATCTTACTGGAGGTAGATTCTATCACTTCATGAATGAGTGCCAGTTTTCCCCCAAAATAAAGCAAAGATAAACATCTTTGCCCTGTCCTGATTCAATTATGTATGGATGGTTAATGTAAAAGGGTAACTTCTACATCGTAACAGTTTTCAGAGCACACCACTCTAAAATGTGGAAACTTGAAATACTGAGTATTTTAAGCCGACATAATTGGAGAAATGTCATGTATAGGAAGGCCTTTCTGACATTGCCCTGAAGCAGGTCATAAACCTTCACATGAGAGAAGCTTCCCTGTAACTCCCCCAAAAAGGAGCATCCTTATTTTGGAAAACAAAGAGACACAGAGAGGACGGTAAATAGGCAGCCCTTGCCCTTGTCCCAAGTTTACTACTCTTAACTCACTCTCTTTCCATGACTTTCCACTCTTCATCATACCTGGCATAAACACTCAAGTTGAACCATTTCTCTGGGTTTTCATTTCCTAAGAAGTCTCCTGTGTCACATAAAACTTATATTAAATAAATGTATATGTGTTTTGCCCACTAATCTTTGTCAGCTTAATATTTAGACCCAGCCAGGGACCCTCAGAGAATCAAGGAAAGCTTTTTTCTGCCCTAAGGCAGGATGCACATTAAAAGACCAGACCACGGTGCAGTCATGAAGGTAGGGCTCTGCTGAGGTTCATCAATGTGCGCATATAAGAACAGTCCGGTCAAGATTGTTTGGTCCATTAATTCTATACAAAATGAACTGTCTGAATATGTATTGGGAGAAATTCCACTGAATCCTCAAAGGTTTGCTTCATTTTTGGTGTAAAATTTAGCAGACATACTTCTAATGGTTTTAAGTAAAACTGGAAACAAAAACAACAAAAAAAGTCAGGTCTGTACTTTAAAATGTCATTTTGTCCCCATCTACATCTTGGAGGATAGGTGACCCAAAACTAAAAAGCCACACCATAAAATTTTGCAACTGACAGTTTGCTCTGTTCCAGCCTATGAAATACATAGGTCTAAAAGTTGCTAGCCTGACCCCTATTTTCATAAATGGTCAATTCTCATTTTATTAACATACCACCCACTGCCAGACTTAAGAATGACACAAATTCATTGGCTTTGCCTCTGAAACTTATTTTGCACTACCAGTTACTAGTCTGGAGGACAAAATTCGAAGACAGCTCCTTTTTTATGATATATCTTTTAGAAGGGACTTTCTAGCTCATACCAGGAAAAACCAATATTATTCAAAACACTAAAAATCAGGCGCCTTATTTGGGGGAAAGAATGACTTCTTGTGTAGGCAGGCCAAAACAGGACGCTAAGATGATCTGTCAGTTTGATTCAGCTGAGGTATTTCTAGCAATTGCAAGTACACAGCTCATTCCTCTGAGAGGACTTTCAAGGCCTCTCTCCACTGCCTTCTACAGATGATGTGCCTCAACCCCCAGGGATTCACTGACTAAAGAATTGCAGCCTTTTATTCTACTAATGGAGGAGCATTTCCCCCTGCCAAGTCTCAGTTTTTAGTAGATTATTGAAATACAGGAATCTGTAGAAAGCATTCACGGTAATGTTTCACCTGAGTAGTCACATTTCCATTACCTTTTCTAAACCACAAGACAATTTAGCTCAAAAACAGATAAATGGAAAGTTTGAAACTGTGTAAGTTTTCTTGTGTTTCATTATTGAAGAATAATGGAAAACAAAGATAGGAAAGAAGCCACTGAATAAGAAAACAAAAACCTTTCTATGTGGAAGCATCCTTTTAAGTCAGCAAGCTTAGGAAATACATGATTCTTAGGTATTTACAAATAAAAAGCCCCAGTTCCCCACAACAATCCTTTAAAACCAAGTTACAGATATTTCCCATCCTACTTAATTATTTTATTATTAGATTACTTTCCAGTGTTAAAAATAATACAAATGTATTTGCTCTAAAATAATGTATATACTCATAAAAAAAAACAAAGGCTTAATAATTTTTGAAAGGTTAAGGAAACTTTTCAAAGCTAGTTATAGGTTTTTAAGAAGTCATTTTGTCAGGTTTTGCTGCTAGAAGACATCACATCAAAATAATTATATTGTACTTTTTGTACAATTCTACCTAGAAAGATATTTCTATTGTATGCTCTTTTAATGCATTTTAAAATTTTACTTTTTGGTCATAGTTATGTAACAGAGTGGTCCCCAAAAAAGGGGAAAATTCCAAAATCCCAGTTCCACCCTAAGTAGGTAAAGCTAAGCAAAAAAAAAAAAAAAACATTCTGCAGAGAAGACAGACACACAGAAGGAAGGGGGGGAAAAAAAAGCAGGATAAAGAGCAGCAAAAAAACATTTTAAAAAGCACGTAAAACAAAAAAAAATATTAAAAAAAATTACGCTTGCTTTTTAATCTTAAACTGGTTAAAACAAAGGTGAGTAAAAAACCCGTAAAAAAGCTAACAATGGCAGCTTTCATCTTAATTTTAATTTTGCTCTTTTCCTTCCAAATTTGTCTAACTCTTTCTAACCCTTTTCTATGAGTCTCTACTAAAAAGTCCTTTAAACATACGGCAGGCTTTTAAGCCTTGCTTTAATCCAATCCTATTTAGCTAAACTTTTACCCTCAAAAAAATGGGTAACTTTAAATATTTAACTAATAGTAACTATATTCTTTGTCCTTTCTGTATTATACCCTAATTATATTAAAATTCCTTTCCATTAAAAATCTTATATATTTGTTTTAAAGCAGCAAATAACAAAACCCATTCAGAGAGGGCAAATTTGGGGGTTCTAAAGTACCCCTCTCCCTGCCCTGTAACAGTTACAAATCTATAAAAGTATAAAGTTATAAATATACAACATGAGGTTCTATTTGGTTTACATTTTAACATTACCTTTCTATACCACGTGCCTCTGGATTTTCAATGAAAATCTTTTAGTTTGAAAATCTTCTTCTTTGCCAAAAGACAGTTTCTAGAGCTTTGGAAAGTCGTCACACTAATGCAATCACAAAATTAAATGGCACACAGCAGCTTAGGAAGACACAGGAGAGTGGGTGTTTTGTTACATTTCTGTACCTGATCATTGTTTCTAAGAGGTAATCCATAAATTTTTAATCCTTCTAGTGTTCTTCAGCAATGTAAAAAGGATTGCTTCTGACCTAATTCAACCTTTATTAGCACAACAGTGGCAATAATTTTATTGTGCAGGAGAAACTGATGATTCTACTATCATTTGGGTTAACATTTATTGAATGACAAAGTATAATGTTTGCCATTCTCTTTAGATAATGAATACTAAGATCTCCTTCAAGGCCCAATATAGGTAATATTCCTTAAACTCAAGGCTGCCAGCAACACACAGATTGGTGAATTGTTTCTCATATTGTGACAGTTAATCTCCATTAAATTCAGTAATTGAGAGCGATTTTTAATGTATCCCATTTAACATCAATTTCTAGGTTATAGGAGTAATTGAGTGGAAGAAGAGAATTTCCTAACACTTGAGCCTTCAGTATAAATATATTCAAGTTTACCAAAATAACATAAACTGAACCTTTACATGTTTTATTCCACAAATCATAGAATGAATGGTTTATACAAGACTCAATGAATCCTATATCAGTTTTGATTCAAATAGACCATATGTTGGAGACCCAAGTTAGGACAACATGTAAACAGAAAAACAGAAAGCACTGAATCCCTTAAGTATGCAACTGTTTTTGTCTCAAAGTGGGAGAGTAGAATGAGAATAAATAATTCATCCTTAAGGGTATTTCTGTATAAATTCAAATCATATGGGTTTGACAAGTTACAAATTTGTCCTACTCACTGAACAAGTAAATTTTAGATTTGAGCACTAAAAATCATTAAATGGATGAAATGTATATGTAAAAATGATGATGTTAATTTTACCAATGAAATATTAATACATGAATCAAGGTGATAAAAGACTAGAAGACAGAACTAAAACTGGGGAGATATAGGAAGAGTCCACAGAGAGTCTCCAGAGCCTGTTATCAGTACTTGGTAATTTGCATATTAATTTGGAGAGTCAACAAAGAAGTTTTCAGGTAGCAGCACTGAAAGCAGAGATGCCTTTACTCAAACTCTTCTTATCACATTGGCTTTAGAAATACTTGTATTTCAATATGCCCAAGGTGAAGAGAAAAGCTGTATTACAAGGAGTCTGAGCTTGTCTATGGAAATTCATGGAGAAATGCATTTTAAGTGACAGCCTCCCATTTGGCTTAGCAGGTTAACTGCAATTGCAAGATCAACTGCCTAATAATATAGGCAAAAATATTTCTGGTCTTTAGCCACTTTGCATCTTTGCACATTTGTGCCTATAACTAGAGTTAACTGCAGAGCTCTGGCTGGAGTTCTTTCAGAATCTTGACTTACTGTCAAAGCAGTAAGCAGTGTCTTCTGGCAAAGTATACTTAATTTTAATTCTACTTCAGAACACTGAAGTTTTATTCAACATTCTAAACAATCTGGAGGCTATTCTGGAGTACCAAAAAGACTCCAAAGTACGTAATCTCAAACCAAACAGAGTCTACTTCTCATTCACAAAGCTGAGAAGTATATCTTGGTTAGTAGGCAGCTGTCCTCCAGGTAGTAATTCAAAGTCCTGGCTCTTTGCATCCTGTGGCTCTGCCATTCCTCCCAGTTGCCTGCCCCCTGCCAGCAGAAAGGGGGAAAGAAAGTGTAGAAGGGCAATGTTCTCCTTTAAACTTTGGACTAGTGGTGGCACACAATACTTCCACTAACATTCCACTGGTGAGAACTGGGTCAAAAAGCCATAACTAACCTAGTGGAACTTGGGACACTGACAGTAAGCTTTGTGCCTAAGGCAATGAAAAATGAAATGAAAAAGGATAGGATTGTTGGCAAATGGCAAACCATCTGCGCCTCAGGCAAGTTAACTACAGGCAAACCTCCTCTTATTGCACTGTACTTTCTTGTGCTTCAAAGATAATGTCTTTTTTACAAAAAGGAGATTGGTGGCAACCCTAAGCTGAGCAAGTTATGGAGCCATTTCACCAAAGCATGTGCTCATTTCATGTCTCTGACACATTTATTTAAGGTGTGCACATTTTTTGTAGACATAATGCTATTGCACACTTAGTAAACATAGTTTAGTATAAACACAACTTTTATATACACTAGGAAACAAAAATGTGTATGACTCACTTTATTGAGATATTTGTTTCATTGAGGTGGTCTGAAATCAAACCCACTATATCTCAGAGGTGTACCCTGTAATCTTGTGCCTGTTAGCTCTTTCACTTAAATATGGATAACAGTTAACTACATCGAAACAAGAGAATTTGTAAATATGTATACCAAGGAAGCAATTTGAGGCCTAGGGGTAAATAGTATATGGGGTGAATATGTTGTTATTGTTTATGCCATTGTGATGCTATTGTTAATTTGAAACATTACATTGGGCTAAGTAACAGTAAACATAGAACTTTCTACCAAAGAGCATTACTAAGAATGCTATGTTAAATGCAATCTTGTTTGGCAATAAAGGGATGAATGAAATGGTGTTCTAGTCCCTTATTCTATTCTAGTTATATTACTCCATATGGAAGCTATTTCTTTCATCCTGGTTGAAAGGACTAGTATTTCTGTTACAGAACTAACAAACTAAGTCACATGTCAGAAATATAATTCTGGAAATCATCTATCACTTTTTTAAATGTTTTTTTTATAAAGTAAGTTTTAAACAAAGACCCAAGACCTTTATGGAAGAAACTGAAGGAAAGAACTATTGATACCATGTATGTGGTAAGGACCAGGTAAGAAATTTTATAGTAAGCTGACACCTTTTGGATATCAATCATGTGAAATAAAGATCAGTGGTGAAACAGCAGCACACGGATAACAAGTTCACTCACGTGTAGCCAGTGTAATTTGAGAGTGTGCCAGACAGAATGGGAGCAAGATACATGATCTACCTGGAAGCCAAGGCTAGAAGATGCTAATCCCAACTCAGCAAACGAATCATTGTATGACCTTGAGAAATTAGTTAACTTGGTTTTTCTGCCTAAAACAACTAAAAATAATCAGCAGATACTTCTACAATATGTCTGTAAAATATGAGAGTGAAAAGGTGAAAGGAAGGAGAGGAAAAGAGGAGAGAGGGAGAGAGATTGGAGGGGGGAGCAGATAAGGGGGAAATTTCAAGATTGAAAAGGTGGCAAATGACTATTCTGGGCTACACTGAAAATAACATGTTTGTTTCCAGGTGTATAGAGTCTAAGAATCAAAATATACTAACATAAAAGCAAGTCAGGCAGCATTATTTATCACTATGACAAAAAGATGCTGTGTTATGTGAGTTGAAACAATCACCTCCACTAAAGAAAGACCATCCTAACATTCCACTTAATCCAAAATATACATATTTTTCCTTGCCTCTGAGCTAAGCACTAGAAATGTGATGGTGAATATGACAGACAAAACATCAGTAAATAAAATAACTATAATTTGCACACAAGTGTTATGAAGAAAGTGAGAACATAAAGCATAAAATATCATAGGAACATCAAAAGGAAGAATGTTTCAGAAGGGGAGACAAAAATGCAAAGGTCCTAAGGAGGATTCATTTGACACATATACAGATAGTCTCCAAATTCCCAACTTCCTATTTTCCAACTCTACGATGGCATGAAAGTGACAAGTATTCAGTAGAAACCAAAGTCCCTTACTCTCTGGGGATGTTGAGCTGTAGCCTCCAGCTGCACCTCCCAGTCCACATGTTTGATTGATGACTTTTTCAACTTCTGAGGGGGATGTACCCCAGCGTAGGCAGAAAAAGATCTGTATAGGAATAGCAAGGAGGGCAGGGGGCTAGGGTGAACAATTAAGAGTAATTCATAGAATATGGGGATGGAAAGATAGCAGGAGGCCAGGCTGAGCAGTGCTAGGTCATGGCAAAGACTTTGACACTAGAGATAGGAGTCTGTGACCAACTGACGACATTGCACAGCTCTAGATTAGAAATGAAAACACTGATCTTCTGACTCCTATTCTAGTGTTCTTTACCTCAGACACCATGATTTTAAACGGCAAGTTCTCTTTTTTACCCAAAGTCACTCAGTAGGCTAGAGGAAGGGGTTGGATTGATTGGATTTTAGATTTTATGTCTTAAATTTTTAAAAAATAATCGACATTCATAGATCACAATTCAAAGTGACTGCAAGTAAGATTCCTTCTCACCTCTGATCCCAGCCACCCAGCTCCCCTTTTGGTCCTCTCACTAATCTCTTACCTGGTGTTAAAGAAGTTGGGTTTCCAGTGACATTCATTCACCAGTAGTTATTGAGTCTACTCTGCCAGAAGCTACGCTAGATACCAGCGTTGCAACTTCTGCCCTCCTAGAGTCTATTGCCTGAAAGATACAAGGTCTTACAAAAACAAGTCAAAACCAGTGCTCAACATAAATGAGGAGGATTGTTCATTTCCAAAATATTATTCTCTTTAAACTATCTTACAAGGGCATAAGAATCAACATTATTATGTTTGGGGGCCTACAAATAAACTTTTTGAGGTAATTTTCTATTTTGAATTTGAAAACGCCCTAAAATAACTTGGTGTTTTTCCACTAGTCTAGCCCTAGCCAAAATATCAAAATAATACAAAGAAAATGTCTTAAATTATATTAGGAAATCTAAGAAAAAAAAGAAAATTCAAATTCAATTGTGCCTTTGAATTTTGTGATGCTGAATGTATTACCTATTCAAAAACTACATGTATTTTTAAATTAGGGTAGTCTTTTTTTTTAATTCAATTGAAAGTAAGAGGGGGGTAAGGATGGGGAGGGGGTATTTGTGAGCAGCGCTGTCTCCCAGACAAAGAAAGATATCCAGGATGTGGAGGAACTCTGGGGTAAAAGGTAGGAGTCCCTGTATTCTAAAGCAGATGCCCCTTGACATGTGTGGAACTTAGAGCCAGTGATCTCCCCATCCCACTTTAATTAAATCCTCTGTCAACTGAGGAATACTGCATATTCCCTAGCTCACAATTAGACTGTGAAGACTCCTCTCTGATAAACTCCCATGCATCCCTGAAACACTAATTCCAACATCACCTCCTCCGAAAAGCTTTCTTAGACCTTCATGACCATATAGAGTTAGTGGCTCCATCGTCTAAGTTTCAAGAGAAACATCTCTAACACTGACCTACTTTTTTCCACTTCTCCCAGAGGCAGGAAGTTGCCTAAAGTCTTTGACGCTCCCAAGAGGCTACCAGTTCACAATTAAGAGTTCAATAAATACTTGCTTCATGAATGATGAATAATACACGATTCCTTGGGTGCCTCTGTACAAGCTTCTTATGTAATTCTGCAAAGAATATAAAGTCTCCTTCTATTTAATAAATAGATGTAAAATCATAAATAATACAAATATTATTGAAACCGAGCATACCAGGGAGGACTGACCTAGTTTGTGGGTCTTCATCCACAAACTTACAACTGTAGATGTAACCCTAAAGCAAGCACAGTGTGAAACAGTATTTATTTACACAGTAACAGGACTTATTTACATGGGAGAAAAAGAGTGTTTATAGGCTATCACATGGCCAGATGCCATCTGTCCTACCCCAGATAGCATCTGCTGAGCAGAGATCAGGGTCCAAGCGAAAGCCACATGTGGCAATCTGGTGGCTTCGCCACAGACACCCTTCCTCACTCATGGTTTAACTGTCAGAAGGGAGCAGCTTAACTGACAAAATATCCTCACAGTTCTAACTGCCCAAAAGTCCCTGAAGTTTAACTGGTCAAAAGCCTAGTGATTTTAACTGCTCTAAAGTCCATCAACTTAACAACCCAAAGTCTCAGCAGTTAAACTGTCAAAAGCCCCAGCTCTGCTTTTATTTCCTATCAGCCCTCACCCAGAATGTGGAATTTGAAAAGCTCCACTCTCTACCATCAAGTTGGCTATGAACCCCACCCACTGACTTGGAAGCTGCTCCTCACTGTCCCCTTTACCATTTCCCCACTTTCAATTTTTGTCACCATTTCTATGGTGATGAGTCTCAGATATCTGGATGCCAGGGTGTGTCCTTAGAGTAGTTTTCTCTGGGTTTACAGATTGCTACAGAAATAGCAGTCAGGGGGCCTCCCCGGTGGCGCAGTGGGTTAAGCAACACACTATGAAGCAGGCCGCAGCCACTGCAGCACGAGTTCGATCCCTGCTGCCGGCCAGGGAGGGGACCCACATGGC
>JAGFMF010011397.1:11802860-11847637 GCA_019455555.1 Galemys pyrenaicus
AAAAAAAAGTTGTTTCCCCCCCCCCCCCCCTATTGAGACAAAATTAAATTCCAAAAGCTAGGCAGTGATGACACTGTTAGGGGGAAAGGAAGTACTGAAGGGATTACACAAATAGGTTTATGGACTCCAATCCCCACTCCAGACCAACAGTATCCAAGAACCACAAATCCTATAAGGTCATTATGGAAGAGTAGATTACTGGGACCTGAGGGTGGAGTTAAGCAGCCAGGCTTGGCATAAAAGCAGGTATGTGGGCCTTGGGAGCTCTCTTCGTTTGGAGCCAGCTCTCAGCCTGCCGTTGGATTCCAGCTTAGGGGAACTGGTAGGACATTTACGGATTTGTCTGTCTTCTCCTTGTTGCTAACCCATTAATTTGTTTCCCTTTCTTTTGTAAATAAAACCCTTTATTAACGTTTGCCATGTGTGCCTGCAGTTGGGGCATTAAGTGCCTTTCGAATGCGTGGGTGAGGACCTAGTCAGGCAAACCCATTTTGTATTAGGGTTGCCCTGTAACACCACCAGATGTCACATGGTTACAGATGCCATCCTATATACCTTAAACTTTGGAAGGAAAAAAAAAGTTTAGAGTAATTACCAAAGAAGATTAACAGGGTTTCTCATCTCAGGGTTTCCAGTGTTAAGCAAGAAGTTAATCCTGTGGTATCTTGCAAAAGAAACTAGATGGGAAAAATGTTAAATTTTTGTCTTTTTCTTAAATATTTCAAGTCTTCAGGGACTCACAAGACCAATGGTTTATGGTAACTGAGTTACTGCTTTCCTAGGCTTTCCTCACTCTGGAGTGATGTACAAAGGGTTTTATTCCTACACTTTTTAAAGAGGTGTTAATAATTAGCAAAACATCCGCAAGGTCTTCTTTGTCTCCCACAGTGAGAATTACCTGGAGCTCCACAGGGATTCATATCAGATGGATTTTTCTCTCAAAAAATTTCAATTTCCTTGGGGTATGTTCAATAAAAAGAAATGTTTTTTAACAAAGAGGGTGGGAGCACAGCTCCCTATAGTCTCCATATTTGTTTTACTTTTTGCTATTACCAAACTCTTTAAAATACTCAACAGATGTTTGCTGAAAGAATGAGTTATTTTAGGGCCTCCCTGGTGGCGCAGTGGGTTGAGCAACGCACTATGAAGCAAACCTCAGCCACTGCAGCGCTAGTTCGATCCCTGCTGCCGGCCAGGGAGGGACCCGCATGGCGCGGCAGACCTCTCCTGTTGTGCCCACTGCTCCCCTCAGCAGTGTACTTCTGTTGATCTGCTCCACGCTCTCTGTGGTGAATCTTCTCACCCTCCCACACCTCTGGCCTGTACCCCAGTGCTTGTATGCATAAATAAATATTTAAAAATTTTAAAAAAAAATTAAAAAAAAAAGAATGAGTTATTTTAAAGTTGTTTCTTTTTCCAGTGGCTGTAGCTGAACCACAAATGGTTTTATTAGCCTTCTATGCTCTAAGATAATAAGCAAAGTCTCTTCAGAAAAAGCTCATTGGATACACCTACAGGAAAGCATTTATCTCTTCACAGGTTTCCTTCTTAAAATTGTCCAAACCCACTTCTTCTATCACATATCTCTATGGAAACCAGTAGTAAACCAAGGTGCTGGTTGGAAATAAGATTATTCATGTCTGAAGTCCATTCTTCTGTCAGGAAGTTCCAAAGTAACAGCCGCATAGTAGCCCAAACAAAAGACGTTATTTTATGCCCAAAGTGTATGTTACGACACTATGCTGACCCACAAAATCATGCGGTATCACCAGTAATCCATAAGCCGTGATCACTGGGAGTGGTTCACCAGCAAAGTTGCATGAGCATGAGCTGTCTTGCCTGAAGGTTGTCCTCCTTGCCGAAGCACTCCTCTAGGCTAGGCTTGGAGGTAGCTCCCGAGGCTCCAACTAGCAGAGTATTCTCGGCCTTAAATCCCGAGGACTTTAGTTCCTACATAATCACAGAGCGTGAACGACTGGGTAGTCTGGAAATCTAGACCTTCATGAGGAGGCGAAAGCAGTTGAAACTGATTTCAACCTTCAATAGAGGTATATCACAATCCAGGTGCAGACTCCCTAAGACCAGGGGCTTTGTGGGTCTCCTTTGAAAATTTTAAACGTAGAGTTACAAACTTGAGCCTTGGCGGGGTCTTCCCAATACTAGACAGATTTACATGGGGCTCAATGAGGAAAATAAATGTGGATAGCAAGAGACACTACTCGATAATACAAAAGGATTTGTTTGGCATTATCAAAATTTTCCTTAAAAAAAAAAAGCACCAAATTTTTAACGGTGGGATCTTGTGAGGTCCGAGATCTGGGTAATTTCGGGGTTCCTTTCTTGGGCTACTCCAACCCTGCAGTGCCACAATGTGGTTTCAGTTCTCCTGCCCTGGGCCCTCTGGTACTGGAACCAGGAAGGGCCCACGTAGGTCTTCAGCTTCTAACCACCGGAGCTCAGAGAAAACTCTCATGCAGTCTTAATCCCAACGTCTCGATATTTTAAAGGGTGGAAACCACGCACTGGGACCCCAGCCTGCGAACTGGCCAACACGGCAGTGGACAACACCCGGAACTGTACATCCGACGCGCACCTGATTACGCCGGAACCCGAAGCCCGGGGCGTAAGCGCAGCGGAGTATAATAGCTGTAGTACCGCCCACCGCGAGGCGCCGGGAGGGGCGGAAGTTGAGGACGCTGACGCAGCTAGGGGAACTTTGCCGCGATGGCTCCTTCCTGTCCGCGACTCCGCCCCCGCCGGAGGGGCTCGGCTCCGGAATTCAAGATGGAGTCGCTGAGTCGAGCTGGACAGGAGATGAGCCTAGCGGCCTTGAAGCAACACGACCCCTACATCACCAGCATCGCAGACCTCACGGGCCAGGTTGCGCTGTACACCTTCTGCCCCAAGGCCAACCAGTGGGTGAGTCTAGCGAGGCGGCTGAGGTCGCCCGCCCGACTGCCGCCTCTTAAAGGAGCCGCGCGGGATTAGGGGTGATGTGGGAGGCCAGGATGGTGGAGGCGAAGCCAAGAGCTGGAGAAGAGCCTGGTAGGTGTCGGTGGAGCGGGAGACTAGGGGAGAGAAGCGAGAGAAGTAGCACCAAAACACCTAGGGGAAAGCAGATGGAGGGAAGAATTGGAGGAGGATCGATCTCTTGGGTTCGGATCTGGGAACGCAGGCGACTTGCCTTCCTTGCAGATGTGTTGTAGTATGAGATCGGTGGGGTCGGAAAGATAGATGCATGAAAGATTGTGTTTAAAGCTTTGGGGTTACCAGGTAAATTACACCTACATAATCGATAAAGTTACTCCGTTCCCCACCTCCCGCGACAGAGACAAAAATGAGAGCCCTCTTCACAGAGGTCATTTGGATTTAAAGCTTGAAATCCAATTAATTTCAATTCTTGGAGGAGGTCAAGGTAGGGATAAATCCAGCTTTAATCGCACTACGCTGTTTTTCCAGAGTTTTGGAAAAGATTTTAAGGTACTCAGGAAAAGAGTTTGCATGTTGATTGGATTTCCTTAAAACCTTAAGTGAAAAGACCCTGTAAATGTCTGGTTCCAGCTAGGCAGCAGTGATGTCACCCCCAACGCTCCATCAGGCTAAGTTCTTTTTGGTTTTCTGCACTGGAGAGGCCAAGTGTTATTCTCTCCGTTCACTTACTTGTCAGCCCCTGTGTGAAGCTTAATTAATTATTTAAATATTTTACCATTTTCTAGTCATTAACCTTTGTTAACTAATTCAGCTCTAGATTTTACAGTTAGAAAATAATCCGTAAATGTTTCTTAGATTGAATTTATAAATGACTGACAGTCACATTTCTTAAGAAATGAAATCCTAAACAAAACAAAAATAATGAAAGATTATCATCATAATATGTCCTTTGTAGTAAAATATAGATACACAGATTAAGCAGTAATTTTGTGAAAATCATTTGTCATTTATAAACAGTTAACACAGATGAAGCGTACTTTCAAATGATCTAGCTTTATCTTTTTTGCTTCATCTCCTGGAAGAGGAAATATGGAAAGCCACAAAGAACAAAATTAGAGATTCTTTTTAAGTATAGTGGCCTTAGTTTGAGTTGTTTTAAGTCATTTTTCTTTTCTTGGTCTACATCTTACCTTGTGAAATATGAACTGCAGATACATGGTTCAAACTTGGCACAGGAATTTATTACTGATATGCCTTTATTTTGGGGTTTTCGCAGATTTTCAGTGTTTTGAAATTTTATTTGTGGAATTATTTTAATTATAAAATACAAGCTCTTACAACTAGATTTGAAAAATAAGCTGCCATCCTTTGTTCAATTGGATCATGACATATAGAGCAGGACCAAAATCTTTGTTATTTTACAGTGAGTTGTAACTGCACAATGTTTTATTTGGGCAAGTTTTCTCTCACTTTTAGACACCTGAATCCCACTTTCTATTTGTCAGGCAAGAAAAGTCCTCTGAATCCTTAGAAAAGTTTGAAATATTAAAGTAGAGCAATACTAGAAGAAACCAGATGATGATAATTTTTTTTCCAACTTTGTCCCAACAAATTCAATTTGATTTGACAGACATCTAAAGTTTTGTTTGTTAGTCACATTAAAATACTTGGTTCCTATTAGGCTATAAACTATGGCTAAGATGGTTGTTTTCTTTAAAAACATTGTAACTATTTAAAACCTAAATATACTCTTGTGACAACTTGTGAAAGATGGTATGGATTGTATTTTTGTAATCAAAAAATTTCATTTAAGCTAAAGAGTTTATTTGTAAGATTATAATAATTACATTAAGGCAAAGTGTAGTTTTAATATTCATGATTTAGCAAAGTTCCAATAATAGGAAACTACTTGTATTTGATAGTAATTATTGAGGAATAACAAAATTTGTTGCTTATGAAAATATACCAAAATTCCCCAACGATGAAACAAAGTATCCTCTAAGTAAAATGTTCTTTTTTTCCCTAACAACTTTGATAAACTTTAAAAGTGAATAAATTATTGTATACCAGGCCTTAGCTGTAAAATTAAGAAATCTGGCTTAAATGCTTTAGCTTTAAAAAATGAAGCTAATTCTAGGATTTTCTTATTTATAAATTAGAAAAGAAAAAAATTCTGCAGATACAGGTATGTTGCTGGGTTGGACATTGCATATTTTATGCATTAATAATATAAAAAGGATACAGAAGAAGACTGCTAACAGTAGTTTGTGGGGTGAGAGATATTTGTTTGAAAGTGACTGATTTTAAAATAAATAGTTGATCTTAAACAGGAATTATCTGGGTTGGTATCCCAATGGGATCTTCTCCCTTAGGACTCGTTGGGGTTGAGTTACAGGAGAAAAAAATAATTGACTCATTGTCTGTTATAGGAGAAGACTGACATAGAGGGAACCTTATTTGTATATCGAAGGTAAGCTTTTTTAAAAAACATGATAAATATATCTTTTAAAAATCTAATGGTGAACATTGTCATATAAAGTTGTTCACTCTGTTGTATGTTTGTCTTGGATCCCTCCCACTTGTCCCCTTGCAAGTATTCATACGTCCCTGGCTATGAAATCCTAATTTATATCTATTCTTTGTTCCTTTCTGTCATTAAAAATAAAGTGAACTAGAATTTATTTAGGAGCCTAGCAAAACCACTTCAGAATAGAAAACATCCTCTAGTAATGAATGAGTCTGAAAGAGATGCCTTTCTCTCTTCCCCCCATATTACAAAAAGATACATAGTTGAGAAAAATAGAATACACAACTAGCTTATAAGATAATGTAGTGAAAAGATCAGTCCCACACTTTTGTTGTTACTAAATGAGAGGTTATTGTCTATTGTCGGTATCTCTGGTTCTGTGCTCTTTCCACACCCTCCCACCCAGAGTTCTGGAATGTACAGTCTTGAGTAGTATATATTTTTAGTTTGAGCCTGGATTGTTCATAATTTACATTTTTTAATTTTAACTTTTCTATGAATTCATTATCTTAAAACTGGTTTGCTATTTACACCTTTTGTTAGGCTATACTTGTTGCCTGAAGGCAACTCACAAGATACGGTAATCATGAAATTCCTATTTTCTTGGATTCCTCTTAGATCTTGGTTTTTATAGCTTAGGGATTCCACAGGAGCAATTACTGATGTCTCCCCACAACCTCCCAACCCCGAGTACTTATCTTTTAAGGATTGCCTTTCTCCGTTGATGGTAATTAGCATGAATATGCCAATAATCTTGTAAATTTTAATATTAAGCTTTGAGATAATGTCTAAACACACTGATCTTTTTCTTCCTTTAAATGTAAAGTGCTTTGATAGTACACTCCGAGATCTCCTTTGACAATTGTTCCCTGTTCTTCATCTTTCTCCTTTAAAAAAAAAAAAGACTTTCATTTTTCCTTCACGTTATTATTCTTCATTACCAATAAAAATCTTCAGAAACTCTTCAACTGTTACATACCAATAGAACCTTGATATCTATATAATATGTGAAAAGTACTTTCTTGGCCATACTGTTTTAATATAGTACAGATCCATTAATTATAGAAAATGTAAACTTTAGTGAGTGAGATGATTTTTATAAAAGACCAAAAAAAAACTTTATTTTAGAAATATGAAAACATTTTATGTATTTTGGATAAAGATGTATCAGGAATTTAGAAGATCACTTTGCAGAGGTCTTAGTATAGAAGAAACCTAAATTTGGTGTCAAAAAGATGAAAATTCAATGCTGGTTACATCTGTGTGACTTTGGGCCTTAATCTTTCTGAGGTTTGTTTCATTATAATGTAGGCAGGTTCTGATACCTCCCCTTTGTATAAAGAAATGAATGAGAAACCGAAGTGTTACTATATGTGAGGAGTGTCTAAAAGATCATTAAACATTTACTATGTTTTACTTAGGATACAAAAAGATGAAAAAAAGATGTAAATCCTGTTTGTATGGGGCTTACATTCTAGTGGAGAAAGGCAGTAAATACAATATATAATAAGTGATATGGGAAAAAAGAGCGGAAGATTAGCACTATTGTGTATTAAAATGAAGAGTTTGTGTAGGCCTCATTAAGAAAGTGACATTTGAGCAAAAACTTGCTCTAGATGTGATTACTAGATTCTGGGTAGGTGGTCTTTAAGTAGAACCATACCTGTAGGGAGAATGGCAAGGAACACAGTGTAGCTAGAACTCAGGAGGAGCAAGGGAAGAGGCAGAAAAGTTGAAGTCAAGGGGGCACACATCAGGTAGAGCCTTGATGGCCTTAGTGAAGACATTTTGTCTTTATTCTGATTGACTTCAGTCCTTGGAAGCTTCTGTGATGAGGAAAGTTACCACTGACTTAAATTTCTGTCTACAGCTATTAGTGCTAATACTATTTTATAAAACTAAGTCACTCGTGTGTGTGTGTGTGTGTGTGTGTGTGTAAGGAAATAAAGTAGATGGCTTTTCTGCAGATTACAGTGACTACCGATTCTTTTGTTCTGTTAAATCTAAGGTCAGCCTCGCCATACCATGGTTTCACTATTGTGAATCGACTGAACATGCATAATCTAGTTGAACCAGTGAATAAAGATTTGGAATTCCAGCTTCATGAACCGTTTCTTCTATATAGAAATGCAAGCTGTGAGTATATTTGTTTTATTACAATTCACATATTTGCAATTAAAATTGAGTGACTATACAACCCTATTATTTTTAAAGTTTCGTATTAATAAATGCAGTCTATAGTCTTTAGGTTATAAATAAGTCTCTTAGGGAGGTCAAACCTTTTTAATTGGGCTTCTAAAATTGAATCTTTATATGAAATAACTTATTATATTATTGCTTAACCTATACTATTATATTTAATAGTATTATCGTGTTCTGTGAAAATAAATCTCACCTTTTGTTTTGTTGTGACACTCAATTATTGACTGCCCAGGACCCTGAGCAACAGAACTTACTTTGAGAGACACAGGATGGGAATAAATACTACTGTTTGTTTCTACCAAGAAAGTACTCTTTTTGCCCTGATAGTGGTATTTTTCGGTCTGTTTAGTCATGTCAGCTGGGCAGGAGTTATTGTGCTTTTATTTTAAAATGATACAATAACCTTTGTCAGGGATGCAGACAAATGAGACAACTGATACTCACTTGGAGAGGAAGACGTTAACCCTTTCTTCTAATTCCTAGTTCAGAGTTCTTTCAGGTATTGTATAGATTCTAATCTAAATTGGCCCTTTCAAGGGTGAGATGCTAAAAAGTATGTTTTGAGCCTGTATTTCCACATACTAGAAATTCTGTATTGAATTTCCAATTGAAATTCTGAGTACTTAAGGACAGAAGGCAATCAATTTGTTTGGCCTTGACTGTGGAGATATCAAAACTGGTTATGGTGGTAGAATGTGCTTTAACTCTAGGAGATTGCTGGAGAAATGTTGCTTCTAACTGAAAAAGTAAAAGTTAACTGTTTTGAAATTTTACTTGACTAGGAGGCAACAGGTATTGGGGGAATGTCTACAATATAAATTATAAAAAGCTACTAGAAATTGGGCCTCCCTGGTGGTACAAGGGGTTTAGCACCACACTGTGGAGCTTCTGCAGCCACTATAGCACAAGTTCGATCCCCAGCCAGGGAGGGGACCCACATGGCACAGTGGACCTCTCCTGCCTCTCCTGCTGCTTCCCTCAGCAGTATATTTGTCTGCCTGTTCTGTTCCCCACTCTCTCTGGTAAATCCTCTCACCTCCTGAGTGCCTCTGGCCTACACCCCAGCTCTTTTATGTATAAATAAATCTTTTTTTAAAAGAAGGTACTAGAAATTATGCATCTTTTAATTTCCTACATGAGAAATGGTGAGGCATATTTTGATGCCAAAAGCCCCAAATTCTTCTCCATAGTTCACTTTTAAATATCTAACTGAAACAAAATGTGTCTCAACTTTTCGGTGAACTATTTGTCCAGATAATCACCTCTGAGATTATAATTTTTTTGAACATACTGTGTTCAATTTAGTTATTATTTAATATCTATTTAAATTAGTATTAACAGTAGGATTTCTTCAGATGGCTTATTTCATTGTATTGAGTATTCTGGTAAGGGGGAATTCTGCAGAAGAATACAGATGCAATCTTTTTAAGTGAAACTGGCTTACCTCTGAAAACTTAATCTCGGTATTATCGCTCCTAAGAAAAGTTGTATTATGCAAATAGGAAAATTATCAGAGGCCCATATAATTAATTACTATTTAGCATAAGCCTGAATTGAATCATACTGTATTACTTTCATAAATACAGGTTCCTACAAAGTTGCATGTGCAGCATAACAAATACATTAAACCATGATTAACTGAAATTTAAGCAATCAGAGCTTCCCTTATCTAAAAATATTTCTGTAGTCCATGTGTAAAGAAAAAAAGCAGATTAACAGGAAAAAACAAGCAAATGTTAGGCTTTGCTTTGTGATAACCTGGCAATCTGGGATCAGCCTAAAAATGTCAATATTCAGTAACTTTACCCACACTCATAATGATGTGATAAGGCCTTAAGTCTTTAGGAGTATTTATTATGTTAATTTAAATATTCTTGGACAGAAAAATACACGAACTCATTTTGTTTTGGAAAGATTTTCAGCACGAGGTTGAAACAAAGAAACAGGAAAGTCACTTATCCAGGTTATTCCATAACCTCATTATTGAGGCACTGAATCATTTCAGCCATACACTTTCCAATATTGCTAATTAGAAATTCAAGTGCATATCAGCTTGTTTTCAGACTAGAGAAAGTTCTGAAAAGGTCAAGTACAACACTGGGAATATTAGAAACAGTTTAGTAGAGGAGCTTGGGGAAAATATTTAAAGGAAAAACTCTCAGGGAAAAGTGACAAAGCAGTATGAAATTATTTGGGGAGTGTTGAGGCCACTTTGGATGTATGTTTTGTCTAGCTAGTCTTAAAAGTGGAAAAGAGTCTTGTCAAATCAGCAAGCTCTTGAGCTGTTTAGGGATTTGTTCTTTAAATAAAAAGTTAATTAGTGTCTGATAGTATAAACAGGTAATTATACCTGAATCTGTAGCTGCTCTTCTGTAGTTTTCTTGTGGGAAATATCGCCAAGGCACCTGACCCAATTTTCTCAAGTTACATTTTCAGATCCTACTTTGTTCAAATCAATTTTCAGAGTTAATGTAATAGAAAATCGAACTTTACTTTTTCTAATTCTAAATTATTTTGTTTTTATTTTAGTTTACGCTTGTGCAAAATGCCCACCCCACAAGTAAAATCTAAGGAGAAAATTCTTACACCAGCCAAGGGCTAGTGTTTACTTTTATATACTCACAAGACTTTTGGCAACCATAAGACCCCAGTGGTGCTACAGTGAAAGTTAAGAAGACTGTATGTTCTGTAGTTATTGCTAAGCAAAAGTGATGTTCCCAGCACCTTATTTCTTTTTATTATTACTTTTATTTTACTTATTTTTGCATAGAAGAACTGGGGTGTAGGCCAGAGGTACATGGGATTAGGAGATTCACCAGAGGCATAGTGGGGAGCAGAACAGGCAGATTTACTGAAATACACTAAGGGGGCAAGTAGGCGAGGCAGGAGAGGTCTGCTGTGCCATGTGGGTCAGCTCCCTGGCTGGGGATTGACAAGGTCTCCTAGTACCTTGTTTCTGATTCCCAACTTAAAGATGAGGAAAACAAGTTGAAATTTGCTCTAGAGTTACAAAGGTAATAAGTAACAGAAGCACAATCTTAATCTAGTCTGTTGAGCATCAGACAACAGGCTCTACTGCAGCAATAAAATTACTTCATCAGTTCATGTTCTAGAACAATGCTACTCATAGAAATTTGTGATGATGAAAGTTATATCTGTCAGTACTGTCCCTTATATCAGCCATCAGCCATATGTGTTGAGCAACTGAAATGTGGTTAGTATAACCAAGGACTTTTTGTCTATTTGACCAATTTGGACTTAAATAATTTTATGAAGCTAGTGGCTACCATCACTGGACAACAGAGGTCTAAAATGAACCCATGCTCAAAACCACCGTTTGTTGTGCCATACCTGAATCAAACAACCTGAAGTGAACTTGTTAAGCTTTAAACTTGATTTTTTTTTTTAAATTTTTTTTAAAGATTTATTTATTTATGCATACAAGCACTGGGGCACAGGCCAGAGGTGTGGGGGGGTGAGAGGATTCACCACAGAGAGCAGGGAGCAGAACAGGCAGATCAACAGAAGTACACTGCTGAGGGGAGCAGCGGGCACAGCAGGAGAGGTCTGCCACGCCATGTGGGTCCCCCCCCCTTGCCGGCAGCAGGGATCGAACTCGTGCTGCAGTGGCTGCGATTTGCTTCGTAGTGCGTTGCTTAACCCACTGTGCCACCAGGGGAGGCCCTAAACTTGATTTTTATGCCTCCCTTTTTGTCATTCATTCTTAAAATTTAGAAGTGATCTCTAGATATACAGTCTGCAGAAAATATCCCTGAGGTGACTGCAGTAGTAACACTCTTTTGGTGTGAAATTTAGTTTGAGACAATAATTCTTTTCTAGGCTTTATAATTTCACTGCGGCCTTGGATAAATCGGTGTTTAAACAATTAATCTGACCTTCGTATCTTAAAAGGGCATCATGTATATATATCTCCTTCCTGAACGCGAGCCAAGCCAAATGATCTTAAATCTTTGGCTGGAAAAGTCATAAGGACTTTGCTGTTATTAAGGTTCTCTTGTAACCCACTCCCACATTGTCCCTTCTGACCAGCACCATGACAAGCTAAAGTCTCTATTTACCTTTACAAATATTTTCATATATTGTAAGGATCATTACTAGACAGCCTGAGGTATGATAATTTTAAAAATTATAAGTTGAGAAATCTTATAGTGCATAATAAACTCTTTAAAGCTCATAGAAGAAGCAGTTCTGATCATTGGATCACAGTGTTCATTTTATCAGTGTACTGGAACACAATATAGCTAAGAGGCTAAAACTTTACATTAACATAAAGACATTTTAATCTGTAGTCATTTCTTCCTAAGAAAAAGTTAATGATAGTTTTAATTTTGTGATTAGTTGAAAAACATAGCTCTTTTGCTTTGTAGACATATTAATACCAGTCTGCTTATCTTCTGTTTTCATTTGTAAACAGTTAATTTTGCTAAATACATTATAAAGCCATTTATTGGACATTCTATGGCATAGGCACATTAAAGAAAGTATTCTTCAACTCCTGTCCAGCAGTACCTTAACAGAAAATCTTTCTTCTGCATACATTTAAAGATGCTAAGTATACTGCTTATTATAAAATGTAAAATATTAAGTACACAGCTTACCCAAAAAGGGAATAGGGGACATTTCAGTGGGTCAGCAAAGTAAAATGGAAAGCCAAAGTAAAATGCTTGTAAGCTGACATTGACTATTACATTGGACGAGTGGACAAGTCCTCCCAAGTTGGGGAGTTGGAGCTGAGACACATGTGCCAAGAGACAGCCAGTTCTCCTAATGAGCTACATATTAATAAATCAGGAAGACTGACAGGCAAGTTTATCTATCTCAATCTGGGCTATGAATTAAAGGAAATTTTAAAGGAAAAGTTTAAAGAAAAATGCCTTCTATAACTTAACCATGAGCTTTCCCTACATATTTGGGGTTCAAGTTATATCACTCAGTTGGTATAATTTCTTACCTAGGCCAAGAAATTAATATAAAGTTGATCTTCAGCTGGTGAGTACTCTAGGACACAAGAAAATGCAGAAACCTTTCTTGAACTCATCCCTAACCTAGATTGCCCAAGGATGTTATAAATAAACCTCACGCTCCAAAATCATTAAGTATACAAAGAAATAATTCACAACCAATTAAAGGCATGTAACAACAAATAGGAGGGCTAGCCAACCCTTCCCAAAAGCTTCAGAAATGATCAGATGAAGACTTTAATGGTTATAAGTGTCAGGTGTAGATTACAAAATGAAAAAAATAAGATTTGAAAAACTCTAGAAATTAAAGTTTTGATTATTGAAATAAACTCTCTAGCTGAATTCACCAGTAATTAGTTAACAACTAAGGAAGTTACCCAAAATGCACCCCAGAAATAGAAAGAAATGAAAAATATGAACAAAGAGTATAGAATTGGGAAGTCTAATATATGACAGAGAAGAATTTACAAATGATAGATTAGATTTAGAGAGAGAGAGTATTGTATCTGAGAGTATGACTGAAAATTTTATAGAATCCACTAAAGACATAAATCACAGACTTTAGGTAGCAGAATAAGTCCCTAAGCCCAATAAAAAGGGAAAATTACATGCCTTATGTTATATAGAGATTATATACAATGGAGTACTAATTAGACTAAGAGCTATCTTTCAGAAATGAAAAAAAAAGAGCACAAAAGAAATAAGATTTAAGAAGCAGTGAGCAAAGAAAGGAACTAAGTCAAAATAAATTAGCAGTAATATAATATAGACGTTGTTCAAACTAAAGTTTCCGAAGACCACAGCTAGGGTATTTAAATTAATGAACTGTAAAATTTTGAGTCAAGCTATGTATTTCAAAAGATTCAAAGCAAAAATAGACTGTTACAACTTACAAATCAGGATGGGAAAAAATAGAAACCATGGGAAAAAAGAAAGCTGTAAATAAAATGGCAGAAATAAATAAATCAGTAATTATAATATGTTAAGTGAACTGCCAGTTAAAAGATAGAGATTCTGAGATTGGCTATAAATACAAGATTTGCCTATAATGCTGTTTGCAAAAAACTTAAAATTCAAAAACCTCAAAAGGTTGAAAGTAAAGGGATAGAATGAGATATAGCAATTACTAACCAAACAAGGTCAGTGAAACATGTTAATCATACTTGACAGATTCTAAGGTAAATACCATGATCAGAGATAAAAGTTACCACATAATGGTTAAAGGTGTAAATTATCTAGAAGTTATACAACTCCAAATTGGTATGTACCTAGCATACACCAAAATACAAATAAAAATCCATAATTCCATAGTGGCAGGTTTTAACAGGTCACCCCTGTGATTGGCAGACAATTTAGTAAGGTTTTGGGATAATTAAACAATACACTTAAAACAAGCAATTTGAGAATTTGCTTTTTTTTTTTTCAAGTACATATTGGCATTTTATAAAATTGTTATGTTAGGTCATCCAGCCCAAGAAGTTAAAGAAAAAAAAAGAAATCTGAGTTATATTGATGGAAAATAAGTCAATGGGTAGTTAATTCATTGGCAAAGGCAGAAACTACAATCAAACAGTGAAGTGACTCAACGAAACAAAAAACTCACTTATAACCTGTTTGATCCAACAACCAAAAGAGCACAAGGGGACCCCATAACAGGTTATATTTTACAAATATATTGCTGCTAAAAGTAGAGAACACACATTTTTTAATAAATAATATACAAAGAGAAAAATTTTTTGTGTTAGGTGATAAAAAGTTTCCTAGTAAAAATGTTCTGTAACAGATTTGCTTAGGATAAATAAATCGAATGGACTTACAAACAGTAAAATAATTGGGTAAGTAAATTAAAATCTCTCCCATCATAGCCAAAGAAAATGCTCAGAGGAATATTCTATTCAGTAAATGGTACTAGGATAGTTAGTTCTCCATATAGAGACCTGCCTCTGAAAAAAAAGATAAAATATAGGATCTTTTCATTTCTGATCTTTATCATCATAACACAAACATCTCCACAGGCCACTCTTCTGCAGAAAGGAAATCATGCTTCCGCCATTCCTTCCACAAGCACTTGGCAAGCACCTGCTACAACTAGCATACCTCACTAAGTACATGTCTCTTAGAGGGTATTTATACCCTAAGGCCAGTGTTATTAGGGCTCCTTTAATTTCCTTTTCTGTGGGCACCTATCAGCATGGAAGTGATAACTTGGACTCTCGATAGACAGATAAACAGACAGAAAGGCAGACGTTTGGGTATGCCTACTTGTCACTTAATTATGAAATGTGCCGAGATTTTTCTGGAGGTGGATTCTGAGCAATCTTTTTTTCAATTCACAATTTAAAACGTGAATTGACAGAAAAGTAAAAAGCAAGCAAAACTTTTTCCTTTTTGCTACAATTAGACTTGGTAATTGAAAATATTAAAAGTTGTACCATCAAAGTCTTTAGGTTCTATTTATTTTATTAAGAAATTACAAGCAGGAATCATAAAATATATTAGAACTTGGAGTGTCAGAACTCTGCCTTTCTGGTAAGAGTCAAGATTCTTAATGAAACATGCTACTACCTTAATCCCAGCGCTTTGCATATTTACTCTTAAATCAACTGTTAGTTAATGATAAAATTAGTAGATGTATATAGTTTAGATTTTTCTCCACTTGGACCTAACTTTATTCTCTCCTTAGACATTGTGTCATGCTGGTTTTGACCACAAGAGAAGTAATTATTTTACTATTTAACTTTACATGCGTGTCAAACTTGGCATCTTTTTACTGAAAGATAATCAATAAAAGGATAACTCCTCATATTTCTTATACCTACCACTGTAAAGCTCGAATTTCCCACCAAATGAAACTTTTCACATTTTTAAATGTTTCCTATAACCCAAAAGCACTTTTGGGAAAAACAAAGCCCTTTTCAGTTTTCCAAAAGAGCCAGATTATATTCCAAATTTTATTTTTCCTTGACACTTTTAAACAGTTAAAAAATAATAATAATGGTTTGTATAAAACACTTTCACAATAATTGTATGTGGATAAAATCTAATCTGAAATTTTCTGAAAGGCACATTTATGGCATACAGCAATTAGCCCAGTAACATGCTTAACAATAATCAAAATGTCACCAAAACAAAAACAATTGAGAATAAAATTATTGCTATTTAATATATTTAGAACTTACCTTCAAAAGCCTAACATGCTTAACAATAATCAAAATGTCACCAAAACAAAAACAATTGAGAATAAAATTATTGCTATTTAATATATTTAGAACTTACCTTCAAAAGCCTGTGAGAAGTGCCCTGTTGTTTCTGATTCACTTACAACTTTTCCTTTATATCGGGCATCAGTCTCTTGATACAGAACATTTTTAATTAAAATTAGATCACTAGAAAAAGTAGGGAGATTCATTTCCACAGTGTTGACAATGCAGCTGCCAAATGGAAAGTTTTAGTAGAAGAAATACTGTAGTGTGTACTTTTTTTTTCTCTGCTTGTCCTTTCTCAGTTCAAGGGCAAGACTTAAAACAGTAGAGACAGAGGGTCAGTTGCTGTTGGCACTTGTTGCAAGTTTTAAAGCACAGTGCAAGAAATTTCCTTGCAAGAGAAGTTTATAATTTGTCAAGTCAAAAAATGTGAGTTCCACCTCCAAACTGAAAGAGGAATTTATAAACAGTTTTAAGAAGTTCCACAGTTCATTCTTTGTGATCTTTGGATTCAGCACAGTGTTTCTTCCATAGCCTGAAGAAAAGCGTCAGTCTTCCACCATCAACAGCAGCACTGCTGTGGTTGGTATGATTCTGTAATCAGTGAAGGAGAAAGAATCTGTGGCAACTGCATTAGTCTAGCCTTCTGGACCAAGATAAGGGGAGAGCCTTGCTATTGCCACATTCATAGGTTGAAGAGGTTAAAAAAAAAAAAACACATGAAAACAGAGTGACTTAAGAATCCAAGGTTGACCTGACCTGGTGACACTGTTAGGTCAGATGTTTCAAAAATCTGTTATCGTTTTCTATCATTGTAGGCTGCTGCTAATAGAACTACCACAGGTACCTTTTTATTAACTTTGTGAGTCTATGAACATTGAGAATTTCCAAAGTAAATTGTTTTCATTATTCCTCACTTATTACTGACTTCCTTCCCTAAGATTTTACCCCCCGTAAATATTGTCTGGTAAAATCAACTTTTAACTTTTGTGTGTGTGTTATGCCTCCCTGGTGGCGCAAGGGATTAAGCAACACACTATGCAGCATCTGCAGCCACTGTAGCACAAGTTTGATCCTTGGCCAGGGAGGTGACCCACATGGCGCAGCAGACCTCTCCTGCCTCCCTTGCTGTTCCCCTCAGCAGTGCATTTCAGTCAGTCTGCCTGTTCTGTTCCCCACCCTGTCTCTGGTGAATCTCCCCTCCACATCTCTGGCCTATACCCAGTTCTTGTATTCATAAATAAATCTTTAAAAATATATATCTTCATAATTGTAAAAATTTTTAAAGTTAACCATGTGTTACTGTTTAACTCTTTAATATAATGATTGTTTTGTGACTCATAAAAAACAGTAATTACTTGTAGTGGCAGAGGTGTGTTCTTAACATGTATGTGTTATAGGTTTTCACCTGGTGAAAACCCACATCTGGATCTCTACTGATTCTTTGTGCTTGGCCAAACAGCACCTGCTTTCCTGCAAGCACTAGTGGTCAGAGTGTTACAGGGCAGGGAGAGGAGCACCCAGAACTTTTAAGTTTGTCCTTTTTGAATGGGTTTTGCCATCTACCACATTAAGATAAATATACAAAACCTTTAATGGAAAGGAACTTTAATACAACTAGGGTACAATAAAGAAAGAACAAAGAATATAGTTACTAAGTTAAGTATTTAAAGTTACCTATTTCTTTGAGGGTAAAAGTTTAGCTAAATAGGATTGGCCTAAAACAAGGCTTAAAAACTTGGCACACATTTAAAGGACCTTTTAGTAGAGACTCATAGAAAAGGGTTAGAAAGAGTTAGACAAATTTGGGAGGAAAAGAGTAAAATTAAAATTAAGATGAAAGCCGCCGTGGTTAGCCTTCCCACGGGTTTTTTACCTACATTTGTTTTAACCAGTTTAAGACTAAAAAGCAAGTACAGTTTTTTTACATGTTCCTCTGCTTCATGTGCCCCATTTAGGTTTTTTTGCTGTTTTTTTATTTTTTTTTTTTCTTCCTCTTCACTGGGTAGGCCATGCCTAGCTGCTCCCACCATACCCCATGCTCTCTTACAACTGTGGAAACTTGCCTTCAAACCTGGTTGGATGAACTCTTAGTAAGCTGATAGAAAACTCTGTAGGAAAGAAGTTTGGGAAATGAAAGAAGTTCCCTCTTTTCTTATACTACTGTCTGACCTATTTTCTAAAGCCTTCACTCTAGAATTTTGTAAGCCCCCAGAAGTAAGAACTCCGCTCCATGGAGGCCGTGGGCCATGCTTCCCATTCTTTGCTGTGCCTTATGATACATAAAAATAATGTTTGTGTGGGACACTAGGGTGAATAGATCACCAGTGGGAGTTGTGTGTGTCCACCATTTTGGCACGCCCAAAATCACTTGCAGCACATGCTTAGGGGAAATGCTGCCTTAGGGAGCTGCAGATACTGTAGGGGAACTAGTGGCTATAAATCCTAACCGCAGAGGTTAAACCCTAGTGTGAGTCACTGTTTTATCTGATATTGCCCATCACATAAGATTTTCAATAGTGATAATCTTGGGTTTATTTTCCTTAATCCCTAAAGAAGATCAGTGCTCATTTCATGGATCTGAATCCTATAAAGTGAACTTTTCTCTACCATGTTAGTATTCTATGATGTTTAGGGTGTGTGTTCTTTAGACCAAAAGGGATAAACTGCTAAAGTAACTGAATTAACATTTACCAGTCCTTATGATTCATGCTATTTCCTTGTCTGCCTATTTGCCACCTACCACAATCTCCTGTCATAATCCTAAATCATTCAGTCCTTGGCTTCATACCCTTTCACCCACCTCAGAGCCTTTCTCTTCTTTACTCTTTAACAATCTTTGTTCTGATGTGGAGCCATCAGGCTTATTCTTGTCTTAAAATGATCCCTCAAAGCCAAAGCATGTCACTTGCTAGGGTGGGCTAATGTTTATGTAATTTATCCCATTCTTATATTACTTTTATAATCAGAAGGATCTTCCATATCTCTGGAATGATGTTTTTGACTAAGTTCAACACCCATTTTCTTGTTTTTGTTTCCTAGTTTAGGAAATCTTTGTCAGTGTCATCTTTAGAAATTTTATAGCTCTTAACACTATTGCCAAAAAGCTTTTATCAAACCCCTTCTTTGCTTGGCACCATGCTGAGAAAATCTCCAGCTTCTTCAAATCCTTTTAGAAAGTAGGGCAGATCTAAATACTAAATGAATAAAAGACAACATATGCATGACCGTGATTTTTTGTTACATTTCACAAGATCTCAAGCAATAATTCTACAGACTCCAAATTAATTTGAATTTTCTTGGTCTTGAGTGTGCCTTCTACCATTCCAGATGAGAAACAGAGTGAGGTTTATCAAATAAGCTGCTGGGTCTTCAAACAGGCCTTTCTAGGGAAAAGGAGAACTCTCACCCTTAGCTTTTTAAACTTTCTCATCATTAAATAATTCAAATACTTTTTTTTTTGAAGTTTATTTATGCATACAAGCACTGGGGTACAGGCCAGAGGTGCAGGGTGGTGAGAGAATCCACCAGACAGAGCAGAACAGGCAGATGGATCGAAATCCATTGCTGATGGGAGCAGCGGGCCTGGCAGGAGAGGTCTGTCTGTGCCATGTGGGTCACCTCCCCAGCAGGAAGCAGGGATCGAACTCGTGCTAGAGTGGCTATGGTCTGCTTCATCGTGCGTTGCCCAACCCACTGCACCACCAGGGAGGGCCCTAAATAATTCAAATACTTTTAACCTTTGTCAGTCTTAGTTTTCAAATTTTCACAAGAAAAATGCTGTTTTGAAAAGCAAAGGAAACATTTAGTTTCTGCATCTTGATTTTTCATAAAAGTACAGCATAAAAGTAATTAAGTATCCTGTCATACTTACTCAGTCTTCATTGACTTGATTATCCAGCATAACTTACTTAGGACAGCTGTTAACTGCCACGATACATGGTGGGTGTCCAATAACTAAGTAGTTTGTTTTCATCTTAAGAAAAGCCATTTATAAAATGGGATGCTATCATTATTTACCACAGTAAAATAATAATACTGAATTGTCAAATCCCTAAATCCTCTGTGGTATAGATAATCAAGGAAAAATATTTCAGCATGTTTCAGCAAGTAATTTGTTGGCAGGATGCTTGGCCGTTATTCTTGAGAGAAGAATATTTAACTTTGGTTTGGAGACAGGTCCTGCAAGGTTTTAACCGTCCGGTGAACTTTGTCTGTCTTTCCTCACCGGTGGCAGTGACAGGCTCAATGGCAGTTCCTGAGCCTTCTTGCCAGTTGCATGCACTGAGCGTTTGATATGTTGGCAGACAGAACTGATTCTTGGATGCGTGTCTGAACCTCTACAGGTCTGCTTTTGGCAGAATTGAGTGTGACTCTTATCCTTTACCCATTAAGCTATCATTGTGACTTCCTTATCTTTATTTCTTCTGCAAACATGAAAGTGTTTGCCTCTTTTTTGGCGGTTTACTTGATAATGTACAAGAGTGACAGACAAGTCTTACTTTTAAACTATGATGGATTCAAAGGGGAGGGAGGACTTAAGTAAAGATTTGTCATAAATTGACAGCTCTAATAGACTTACTTGTTTATCAGTAGTGAATTCTTTCCTAAAAGTTCCCTGTTGAGAACATTCTTAAATTCCTCTATTTAACCCAAAAATGTTGTGTTTCTTTCTGAGCCTGATATGATGTATATGTCATAAACTTTTCATCTCTGTAAATTGTAACTTTTTCTGTTGGGGAAACTACAATCTTGGGTTGGTGTTTGTTTTAAAGCTTTGTTTTTACTGTAATGTAATAGTGTATATTTTAAGGGTTGTTTTTTCTGTTACTCCTCCTGTATTTTCAGTTTCAAAAGACTTAAAGGTTCTGGTGTTTGGTTAGCTGATGAAGTTGGTTTTCACTAATTGAAACACCTTTCATATCTTAATATCAATTTGAAATACATCTTGCAGTCAATATTGATTCTTAGTTTATTAACATTTTCTTATAAACTACATTAAGTTCATCTTATACTTAACGACATCATTGACTCAGTGAGACTTGGTAATATGTCTAAAATCAACTATTTTTGCAATTTCCATCTGAATATTTCACCTGTCCTAATTCTATTAATTTTTATATTAATCAGTTTGGCGGGGGCCTCTTGTTTTCTTCAGAGGAATTATTAACAGTTTGAGGGCTTGATGTTAAATTCTGAGACATTCCATGGTGGTATATTATTACTTGGCAAATAAACAAATGCTACAGTCTCACTTCTCATCTTTTTTGTTTTTCTTTTTGTTTTTCAAGTGTCAATATACAGTATCTGGTTTTATGACAAGAATGACTGCCACCGCATAGCCAAACTCATGGCCAAGTAAGTATATTAATTCATAAATGTAATTAATGATATATGAGGGATGAAAAAATAACTTCCCCCTTATTGTTACTAATGTCTATTAACTCATTTTTATTCCCTGACTTCCTGTTTATTGTCAAATATTTGGAAAAGACTGAAAAGATTAAAGAAACCTAAAACTGCTTCCCAGTGTTAACATTTTAGTCTGTTTCCTGCCAATTTTTTTATTAGGTTGTTAATTTATTTCTTACAAAAATATGATCTAACTGTAACTCCTGCTTTTCATATCAGTAGTTTTTGGGGCCATTAAACAACTAGTTTTCTATAGTATTTATGATGACTGTATCCAGTCCTGCAGTTTGATGATAATTTAACCAGAACATTGCTGGTCTTTTCTGGTTTTTCGTTTGTTTGTTTCACTTTAGGGTTTACATTTTTCCTCTTCCATATGTATTCCATTCACCCTCCACCAAGCCACATAGCCATTATTCCCTCTGCCTTTCTCCCCATCCCCTCTTCCCTCCTACCCTATTACCTCTATTAACCATTGAATTCTTTCACTGAGTTCTGGATTTATTCCTGCTATAATTTGTTTCTATGCAATCAAACTGCAGAGCTACCATCTTATTCAGTTCCCAGCCTAACTACTATATACAGTGGATCTGATTAACTTCTATCCAGATTTCCCCTATAACAAGTGGTACTGTGTTCAGTAACTGTTAGAGAACTCACACATAGATTACATCCTCTAAACTAGTTTTTATACAGATTCTAGACCTAGTAGTCCCCAGTTCACTAATGGGCTGTGTTTCAGGAGATTTCTTATAATTCTTGGAATTTGGAAAGGAATTTTCATTGAATGACTAATTCTGAAGATGACTCATCTCTTCTCAAGGTAGCCCATAGCAGCCACCATTTGGCTAAAGGGATAGCTTTTATCTCTATTGCTGGTACTGCTGATCTGGATTCTGAGAGCCCAGGACACCAATGGCAGTAGAAGGGCCGAGGAGCTACAGAGTTCTGGGCAAAATGCTACAGTGGACAGTGTGTTCTGGTGCACTTGGTTTCCTTTTCAGTTTTTGCCCTAATCACTTTAGAAATTTGGGCCACATTTCTCCCTCTATCAAATCAAAATTTCCATTGCTCTCCTGCAAGATTTGTATCTATGTTTGTAAGAAGACAGCCTTGACCTTATTTTTAATTTTAAACTAATTGTTATAATTAGTGTTTTTTTTAATATATTTGCATTTGAAAGGAAGCACGTATGCCTGTTAGCCAAGTTTTAATTTAAGACTGCTAACATCCTGATTGGATATTTATCAACCTCTTGTTTTATTTGCTCTGGCTATGATCTTGTGGGACAGACTGATTATTAATGGGTATACCCCTGAAGACATTGTTTCATATGCACTTGGGTCTTTCATATTTGGAAATGTGTTTGGCTGTCTAGAACCTCGCTGTTTTGCCAAATACCTTTTCTCTAAAACAAACAAAAAATTAAAACTTCTTTTCAACAAAAACACTTATTTACTAACTATTCTAATATAGTTTTGAAAGTGACAGCAGAAGACACTTTCATTACTTAGAAGATGTTAGTTTGAGCTTTTTTTAATTATTATCAGGGCAAATGGTAACCTTCATGTAAGACTTCAAATGGTAAATGAAGTGAAAGTTAAAGGCCTATCTGAATGTTTTACTGGACCCAAAAATAGGATGAGGAAGTAGAAGCAGAAAGCAGAGAGAGAAAAGAAAAGCATTCAGGCTTGTTTTACTAGCAGCAGGGGAGGTATATTGAGAGCAATTAGGAATGTCCTCATGCAACTATTGATAGTGAGTTTTGAAGTGTCTGGCCTCTTTATGGCTGAAGAGAAAAGCTTGTATCTTAGCATTAACTGTGATAAATGGTGTTCTAGTCTCCTCAGATTTAAAAAGATTTAACTCTGTATATACCCTCTATTTGCTACATATTTCAGAATATTGCTTCAACTAACCAAAAATTCTAGTAAAAAAAATTTTTTTGCATAGTATGCATCTAAATCAATGTAACCGTTAGTGCTCATCTGTTAAATTTTATTCTCATCACTTTTTGACAGCTGTAATATAATAAAACCTCTCAAAATAAAAAGTTTATTTATTAATTTTAAAAGATACATCTTCACAAACTGGAATTGTATAAAATGAGTGAGCAAACTTCTAGACCTGTACTATATCTAAATTTGGAAAACTTTGGCTGGTGGCAAAGTTGTGAAAATTCACTGAACTTGAAAATGTTGACTTTCTTAAAAAGGAAACCCTATCTGCCAGAAAGTGTTATTTTAATAATAAAAATTTGTTTGAATGTTTGTTTGCATCAACTATAAAATCTAGAAAATTTGTGGAAGGGAGCTTTACTCCTGATCTTACATATCGTCGTGGGGGCATAGTTGGGGATTTAATAAGTGAGAGAGGAAAGGATACTCTTGCAAGTTTGAGTTGGTAGAAGCGTCAGAATCCAAGTCTCACTCACGTGAGGGTCCCTTCCATGCCACCTGGACAGCTCCTACTGTCAGCAGCGGTGAGCTTTGTAAGGTGGCTGGGGCTATTCCTCGGTGAACAGAAATCACCAGTCATCCAGGTCATGGACAGATGAATGCCAACGTGAACAGGCCAGGCGCCATGTCAGGAGGTAAGTAGAAACAGGCTGCATGACCAGAATCCTTGATTCAGATAGATTAAGACTGGAGATGCCTATAATATTAACTAATAAGTTATTTTAAATAATACTCTCTTTTCTGATTATTAAAGAAGCCCTTATCAACTATGAAAAAAAGGCAGTAAAGTGAAATTGCTTATAATTTACCACCACCATATCCAAAATTAAACTGTTAGTGAATCAACTCTTCAAAAAAATTTCTATTTTTATTTCAAACTTGGAGAAAAATATAAGAATCAATAAGATAGCCATATACTTCACCATGAACTTTTTTTTTCTTTTTTGCTATAATTTTTTCAGACCTTTGTATGCAGGGAGGGAAGAAAATTTTTTTTTACTATTTCATTTATTTACTTACAGCATACAAGAGCTGGAGTGGGTCAGAGGTGTGGGGTGGGGGTAAGAGGATTCACCAGAGACAGTGGGGAGCAGAACAGGTAGGTTGACTGAAATACACTGCTGAGGGGAGCACTGGGCGAGACAGGAGAGGTCTGCTGCGCCATGTGGGTCCCCTCCCTGGCCAGGGATCAAAGTCGTGACTGTGGATAGCTTCGTAGTGCTGAGATTTAACCCCTTATGTCACCAGGGAGGCCCAGGGGGATGATTATAAGAAGTGAAGCCTCACTGGTAGATTTGAAAACCCCAACCCTATCAATAGCATGCTTAATCCCAAATTTCTCTTGCTTTATGTATTTCCAAGTAAAGAATTAGCTTAAGCAACTCCAGTCAAGATAAATAGCATTGAGTTCCCTTCTGAGGACAGTACCTAGAGGCATTCAGAATGGTCCAGCTTTGGATACACTGTTACAGGCTATAATACATCCTCTAACAAAACTAGAGTATCCTGAACCCCTGTTAAAAGAGCTGTTTACCTTTATACGAAAAGACTAGAAATCTTCAAGATCCACATGTGGTGTGTGCCCTGGCCAAGTTTGAAGAGTTTGTGCTGTGAGACCTAAAGCCCTCATGAGGCATCTAAAGTGAAAAAAACTCATCCGCCGGCCTGAGATGGCTCCATGTGTGCTGAGCTGTCCGGGACAGGATCAGTGTGCTTTTCTTATTGAGAAACAGAGAATCTTTGTGAAAGTATTAAAGACATAAGCACAGAATCAGAAAATTAAATTTAAAAACGAAGCTTTTTTGAATAATAAAAATATCAAAATGATAATAATAATAATAAAAGAACATTGACATTGCTTAAGCTAATTCTTCACTTGAAAATACATAAATCCACATAGGTAGGTGACCTCAGCCACCCACCTAGTGATTCTTGAAGATAATATAAAGAGAAAGAAACCTTTTGCTTGTTTATACTATCATTATATTTTGAAGATTCACCAAAACCTCTGTTTTCAAGAAACTAATCGTTCTTTCTCCATCAGTGTCAATATAAACTTTGCACACTGGGTTATATTCAGCTATGCAATCTTCTTTTGTCTTGGTGGTGTTGAGTATTTTTGGATTTGCTTTGACACTTGACCTGATTGATTTTTGAGGTACTTCAAAAATGAGAGCAAACTTAGTAGAGTTTTCAGTATACCTGCTTTCACCAACTCTAGAAAAGAATTCTAAGTTACTCTTCTAACAGTGAAGTATATTGGTTGATGACACCTTGTGAATGAGATAGTGAAATGGTTACAGTGTATTACTGTGTGTCATTCGTCCTATATCCTTGAAAGATGAACACGAGTTCTTGGCTCAGGTTGTATTTCTTTCTAAACCTGGTTCTCTTCCTGTAGTGTGGTAGAAGAAGAGACACGGCGGTCCCAGCTAGCTGCTTGCGATAAGCAGAGTCCTAGTCAGGCGAATGGCTGCAGTGACCACAGGCCCATTGATATCCTGGAGATGCTAAGCAGAGCCAAGGATGAGTATGAGCGGGTGAGACTGCAGTAACCAGGGAGCACCAAAGAGAACATCTACAAGGGGGGTTTGTGAACTGGGAAAGTTATCTCAATGACCAACAGAAATAATTTTTTTACAAAGAAACATATCTTACGCCCAAAAAAATAAGGAAAGAAATTATTTACATTAGGGCCCAAAGCAGACTTCAGTGGGGAGGATTTTTTTTGTTTGTTTGTTGTGTTTTTGTTTTCGTTTTAGTATTTTTATTTTTTGCATAGAACTGGGGTGTAGGCCAGAGGTGTGGGAGCAGGATGAGAGGATTCACCAGAGACACCACAGGAGGATTTACTGAAATACGCTACTAAAGGGAGCAGCAGGCAAGATGGGAGAGGTCTGCTACATCATATGTGGGCTAGCTCCCAGGTTGGGATCAAGCTCAGGCCATGGTGGTGATAGCACTGAGACTTAACCCCTAGGTCACCAGGGAGGCCCCCTTTTTATTTGTTTTTTAAAATAGCATTTCTAGTCATCCTAAATACTATTTTGTAATCCAAACAGTAGCAAACTTTTCATATAATATACTTTTCTTTTTAAGAATCAGATGGGTGACTCAAATATTTCCAGCCCTGGGTTGCAGCCAAGTACTCAACTCTCCAATCTGGGAAGCACTGAGACTTTAGAGGAAACACTGACTGGGTCTCAAGATAAGGTATGTACAGCTAAAGCCATGTGATTGACTAAAATTAACATAAATCTATAATCAGCCCCTTGGCACAGATACTACATTTATTTAATAACACTGCCATCTACTGTTAAGAAACAAATAATGCTCTCTGGCATTAATAGTATTGAATTATATTTTAGTTTTATAATTCGCTTATTAATATTCTCATGGGATTATTTCCCAAATTCTGTGTTGTTTTTTGATTCCTATGGTTAAGAATAATTCATACCTTCTAGTGTGCCCAATGCACTGACAAGGTGAAAAATCTGACGTGGGCACCTTAGATCCAGACAGTAATAAGGCATTCTCTAAGCAGGATCTGTGGGTGAGGAAGGAACAAAATAAAATAGGATAGTTTCCCATTCATCTTGATTCAGGGTGCTCTTGCTGCTTCTGTCTGAAGGAGCATCCTCCCATAAGCCTTGTTCTTCCTCCCATATGCTGACAGAGGACAGTGGAGGAGCCAACACAAAAACTACCTTTGTGCATGGCAAGATGATGATGATTTTATAGCATCCGGGGCATTTCACGTCTATGAAGTGGGAACTAGGGCTCTGCACCAGCCGTTTATTCTTGTCTCCTCTTCTCCTTTTTTGGAGAGGGGTAAGTGAGAGAGATCCTATGTGAAAGGCATGTTTTCATGGGGAGGAGGTCATTCCCACTGGAAAGCACTTTGCTTTTTCTTCAGGACTGTGATTTAGGAGTAGGGAGGAAGGACAGCTTGCTATAAATTTATTTCTGCTATACGCAGGGTGGTGCCTAGCTTTTTATTAAGAACAGTGAAAGTGAAGGTAGAATTACCTGATCAGCATTTGACACCTCTCTTCTCTTGCGTGTCACTTCCCTGCATGTGTTACTGACATGGGGCAGTTAGGCACAGTTGACTTTGTAATAAGTTAATTGCCCCACTCACCTTAGATCCATCTGTTCCCCAAAAAAGGTGAATTCTAATAGTATCACCTGGAGTCCCTGAAAGTTGAATTTTGTTACTGATGCTGAGTCACTGACTTGGGGAAACTAGATGCAGCTTCACCTCAGCTCCTAGTACATCTCCAGTTTGTTCCATTTCCTTATTTTCAGACTCCATCCATCCTTGCAAGCTATTTTGGTTGATGAAAAAGAAGTGTGTTTGCACTGACTTACAAGAGCTCTCTTTTCATTAGCTGATTTGATTTGTTTTTCAGTCTGCTCCATCTGGACACAAACATCTGACAGTGGAAGAATTATTTGGAACCTCTTTGCCAAAGGAACAGCCAACAGTTGTGGGTATGGATTCAGAAGACGTGGAAAGGCTACCAGGAGATGCCTCACAGAAAGAGCCCAGCTCCTTCCTATCATTTTCCCTTGAGCAGTCAGGAGGGGCCGCTCCGTCAGAAAACCTGAGTGTCCATCCTGCTGCCCACCACTCACTGCAGCCTGAAGTCACGACCCCGGTGCTAATCACTCCTGCTTCTATCACACAGTCCAGTGAAAAGCAGGCTCCAAGCTATGCGATCCCTTTGCGCCCTGTGCTTAGTCCCACTCTACCAACAGAACCTCCAGCTGCACAGGTTCCCCGCAACACCACCGTGATGCAGGCGATAAAGACTGCGCGTAGACGGAGGTCTCCACTGCTGTGTCAGCCAGTCCCCGAGCTGACCCACACCAGTCTGACTGCCAACCAGAGCCCCTTCAGGGCCCCACTGAACATGACAAACACAGCTGGTACATCCCTCCCAAGCGTTGATCTTCTCCAGAAACTCAGGTTGACCCCACAGCATGACCAAATACAGACACAGTCACTTGGGAAAGGTACAGTGGCACCCAGCTTTTCTCCAGCAGCTGGCCAACTGGCTACACCTGAGAGCTTCATAGAGCCTTCCCCTAAGACAGCAGCAGCGAGAGCCGTGGCCTCAGCCTCCCTGAGCAACATGGTGCTTGCTCCCCTTCAGGTACTGGCAGTAGGGTGTGGACTACCATCGGGTGGGATGAAACAACAGAGACCTTGCTTTGACTGATACAGAACAGTTTTTTAAAGAGACAACTGTTGCATACATCAGGGGCTAGAGGAGAGGGGTATGATGGGATACCTTATAGTTAACAGTCAGATTATTGGTAAGTAAGCAGTGCTGAAGCTTAATTCCATTTCCCAAATTGTTTCAACTGAGAAAAAGGAAGAAACCATCTTTTAGGAAACCATATTCCATTTTTTCTTATCAGGGTATGCATGTTAGGCTTTTTTATTTATGTTTCTGTCTGACATTTTCAGGAGTCATTTGGCTCAGCAGCATACATCCAAATTATCCCAACTCCCTCAGTACCTCCTGGAGTGCCAGGTGCACTAGGGGTGCTGTGGGAGCATCCCATGTTGGGAGACATAAATCAAAGAAAGCTTCCTAGATATTCAGCTGGAATCTGAAGCCTCGGACTTTTCCTAGAAGTAGAAATAGCATGTGCAGAGCCCTAGAGATGAGACAGTATTTGCTGAACCATAAGAACTATAGCACTCCTGGATCGGCCATGGAGAAGTATCAGGGGAGTTGGTGTAACTGATGAGCAAGACTTTGCAAATTGTTAAGGAATTACAAGTTTGTTCTGGGACATCTTTCAAGGGCTCTGAGCAAAGGATGGCATGCTGGGAAAGGAGAAGATCCGGTAGCCTATCAGGAAAAAGACTAGTGACACAGGCTTGAGCTGGCGGGGGCCTGAGTTGGAGAGTGTTTGCAAGTGGATTTGTTAAGATACCTGATCAGGGCCCCCCCAGTGGCGCAAGGAGTTAAGTATTAACACTATGAAGCATCTGCATCCACTACAACATGAGTTCGATCCCCAGGGAGGTGACCCACATGGTGGTGCAGACCTCTCTGCCTTGCCTGCTGCACCCCTCAGCAGTGTGTTTCAGGCGATCTGCCTGTTCTGCTCCCCACTCTGTCTCTGGTGAATCCTCTCACACACACACACCCCCACACCTCTGGCCTGTACCCCAGTTCTTGTATGCATAAACAAATAAATCTTTAAAAAATAATAATAAGATACCTGATCAGTGGGACTCAGTGATAGATTGTGTGTGGGGTGAATAGAGTTTTATCTCTTGGTAATTTTTAAGGTTAGTGAGAAATGAGAAAATCATTTCAGAGTTGAAGTAACTTGTTCAGTAGCCCAAAACTAACAGAGAATAGGACCTTCTCTAAATCAGTATCGATTGTCCATCGGGATTTTAGTCTCATGTCCTTTAATGGTAATAATCTCCAGTCTTGACATTTTACCAAACAGTATTGTACAGAGTTCATCATTATTTTTTAATCAATAGGGTATTTGTCCCATTCCCTTGAAATCTCGTACAGAAAAAGAACCCACTTAGTATCTTGGTTACATCATTTAATTGTCATTTTTGGCCATTTCTGTTGAGGTTCTCTGCAGCAGGACGAGGAAAGAGAGTTTTGTTTAACAGATGGTAGCAAGCCCCTGAAAAGCACCTGTTGCCACTGCTCCTGTTGCTCTGGAAATATACCCAGCAGTCTTGAACACTGACCCCTCAGGTTCTCACCTGTAGGATAGCACCCTGCGACTTCCTTGCGTTATAACATATTTGCTCTACAATGAGGCATTATTTATCTTTTCATGAGTGTGGACCAAAGTTAGCATGTGCTACCTCTTAAATTGTCTTAATCGAGAGATCTACTACTATCAGATCTACTACTACCTGGGCTCTTATGAGATAGCCCTTTCTCACAGGAGCTGAAGTGGACACTGTCTCAAAGTTCTCATCCTGCAGTTGGTCATTGGTTGTGTTATCACAAGTTATTGTCAGTCTGTCCCTTTAGGAATCTAGAAACTAGTTAATGTCTGAACTGTTCCTTATTACCAACCTAGATTTTTTCCCCACTAACTAGAAATCTGCCTTAAAACTTAACTCTTGTTTTTGTTACTTACATTATAGTCTATGCAGCAAAATCAGGATCCTGACGTCTTTGCCCAGCCTAAGGTGTTGTCCAGTGCCATCCCGGTAAGGACTCATTTTTCTGAACAACATACTATGTGTGTTTAAGTTCTGGGTGTGAACTGAAATTGTCGCTTGATGGAAAGTGTTGGCTTTCAAGCCTAGACACATCTTAGACGTCCTCTTCTCAGCTGGGCTCCCTCTGCTGCCCCAGACAGAGTTCAGTACTGTAGCCTCTGTGAGCCTTGCTTCATCTGTGTGTAGGTGTCTTTCCTAACTGTGTGTGTGAGTGTAGAGTGGGAAATGGTGTGGGCACTCACCCAGTGTTTGAATAGGGAGTCCTCTCATGCTATGAGGCTTGCACTGACTTTCCATTACTGTATGTACAGAGACCCCTGGTCTGCTTGTTCTTTTTTGCTGGTGCTCCCCTGCCTCATTGTGTTCCCACCCTTCATTATCTACCAGCTATGAAATGTACACTGTATGTATCAGTACCTAGAGTTTTTAACATTTCCATTTGCCTCTGAGCCTTTACTCCTCTCAAGTCTCAGAATTTAAACTAAAGCGAACTTCTTACTGGTCTTTTTAACCATTCTTTTCTGTACACTGTCCTACAGCTTGTGACTAGCAGGTGCTCCTCGCCCAGTGCTATTAAATGGCTCAGACAACTAGAAATCACATCCTTAAGCCTGTGGCAACCTCTTTTTTATATACAAATGAGGAGGGTGACAGATAAAGAAAGAGATACATGGATTTCTTGACTATATCAAATGTGAGAATTGTTGAAAGTACTGATTAATACGGTAACTATACTACAGATATATTAAATACTGCAAAAGAAACTAATGCTTATTCATGTGTAACTGGGTTTTCAAACTCACTTTTGATTGAAATTCATATAAAATGCAGATTTTTTTCATGAGTTTTGACACATGTATCATGTATATAAGCCGAGAGTGACTACACAGTCAAGACATTTAACATGTCCAACACTGCAGAAAGTTCCCTTGCCCCCCCCACCCCCCATATGAAAACTTCACATTTACCATGGGTTGTCCTTACTGTGCCTGTCGTACTGCTATCATATTCTCCTTCTGTGACGATTGGACTTGATTTCCCGTAACACTCTAGGGAGTTTTTAACCCAATCAATGGCTTCTTTATCCTTGGTTAGCAAGCTTCATAACCAGTTGTAAAATGTTCAAGTGTTTCTACTGAATTTTTACCTGAACCCCAAATAGTTATTGTTCGTTCTCCTACTGCCAGTGCCAGTTATCCCATGTCCCCTGCTCTGGGCCTGGCTGCAGCTTCAGTACTTTGGTGCTAGTGACCATTATTCCCTTGCAGGTTGCAGCATCCCCACTTGCTACTGCAACAACCACAGCAGTGTCTTCGGTCCTGCTATCTCCAAGTGTTTTCCAGCAGACAGTTACAAGGTCCACAGACCTTGAGAGGAAAGCAAACTCACCTTCTCCTCTGACTGTTGGAACATCAGAAAATCAAAGAAAGCCTTCCATCATTCTCAGCAAGTCTCAGCTCCAGGACACATTAATACATCTAATAAAGGTATGTGGATATCAGTTTAGTCTTAGAGTTCAATCCCTAGCCAGGGAGCTGACCCACAGGGCACAGCAGACCTTGCCTGTCTCCCTGCTGCTCCTCTCAGTAGTTTATTTCAGTACATCCACCTCTTCTGTTCCCCACTCTGTCTCTGGTGGATCCTCTCACCTACACACACACACACACACACACACACACCCCTCTGGCCTGTACCCCAGTTCTTGTATGTATAAATAAAATCTTTTAAAAAAAAAGAAAATAGCTAGGTGTAATGTTCCTCTCTTCATAAGCATACACTGCTGGTGCAAAAATATCCCAGTGAATTCCAAAATACTAGTCATGGTTGTCTCTAGGTGGTGGTATTCTTTAGGTCCTTATTTATACAAATCATATATACACCTTTTCCCTAAGCTTTTATCAAGGAAATAAGTTCCAGCAAAGAAAAAATGTAACATTACCGTCTCTTGCAGAATGATTCCAGCTTCCTCAGTACACTTCATGAAGTCTACTTGCAGGTTCTGACCAAGAACAAAGATAAAACCCTCAACCTATGACTGGAGCAGAAGGAATATGAAAGCAGAATGTCAACCTCAGAAACAAATAGGCCTCATCATGGGAACTTCTAAACAGAACACTGAGTTTTGAAAATCCTGAAATTGAGCCTATGTGAAAGACACTCATTACTCAAGAATGTTTTCCAAGTGACGTTCTCAGTGATAATGGAGGTTTCACTGTGAAGCATCACCAGCAGACCTTTGTTTTGACAAAACAAACAAACAAAAAAAGCTATTGTGTTAATTTGTGTGGGTGTTTTATCAACTGTAAGCAAGTATGTGAAATAAGGAGTCTGATGTTCAGCTTGCTTTCACTTTCAAGGTCTTAGGGAGGAGGAGTCACCAGCCTCATAGCAGAATTCAGCCCTCCCCATACCCTTTCCCAATCTCTTCCCCTAGGAACTTGAGCATTAGAATGATAGTCCAGTTCTAAACAAAACAGAAGTCAGCTCTGTGCAAAGGAGCTTCGAATTTTAAGTATCAAAATTTGAGTTGGCTAATTAGGTCTGATTGGTTTAAGTATAGTGTATTTTATATGAATGCCCCACTTGGGCCTTAAAAGTTCTGATATTTCTTCATTGTATTTTGTTTTTAGGTGTCCCCATGAAGTGCTGCCATGCAGCAAGCTCCCAGTACAGTGACACTATTTGACTCAGGCCTGTCAGGCCTGTGCTGGTGTGGGAGCAAGCATGTCAAGCCTTTGGAGCAAAGGCTGGGGCTGTAGAGTCTGAATTCCATCAGAAATCTCCATTGAAGTTAGATTCACCAGTAGTTTTGAAAATGTTAAGATTGTGTGATGAAGCATAGCCTTATTTTCTTTTTCTGTCTAAACACAGAAGTCATTGTTGATTGTTTTCCTTAACACTTTGACAAAAAGACCAGTGGACCAATCTGACAAAGCCATTCTGGTTCCATTCCTTGAGTCTACTGAGAATAGTTTTAAAGCTATGCAGGAAAGGGAGCTGTTATGCACACTGCCCTTACTTTATTGTAGAATACTGAGTTGAGAACCTAGTGTGAAATTCCAAACTTTACCAATGTATTCCTAGGCTGTGAGTACTTTCCCAGCCCAAAGTGTGAAAATATGTAAAGATGCTTTGTTATGCTGCTATTGATCTGCCATGGTTTATATTTATTCTTTTATGGCATGTAATGGTGATTAGTAATATTTTAATGTAGATTTTGATTTTTTTCAGCAATAGTAATTTTAAGATATTCTTTGAATGAAAGTGTCTTCATTTTATGATACAGGTCATTTTGTAGTATTTAACCAATTAAGATGCACTGCTTACTTCTCTGAGCACTATTTAATGATGGGGTAAAAACCCAATTGGCTCAACCAGCTAGCATAAGGATTAGCTGTGAATAATGCTGACAGATGTGATGTTTCCTTGGGAACAATCATTTAAGCTTTAATGGTAACTCAATCATAAGTCTATAGATTTTTTTTTTTTTCCTAGCTGAAATTTTAAAAAATACTTGTGAATTCCATACTTGTTTTAGTTTTGGTCTTAGTTTTGATTAGCTTTTGTTACTCAGAACATGCTTCCTGGACAATTTTTCTGCTTCTCAATATAATGTCTTCTATTATCTACCTTGTTCTGTGTGACTTATGCAGAAGTTGGGGAAGCTTACAAGTTCTCTTACTGAATTAGGAATAGTTTGTTTTCAAAGATAGTTTGTAAATTCAGCAACCAAAAATGAATTACTCATGCATCACCCAGGAAAGAGAAAGCTATGTGAGATACAGAGTGTTGCTGACGCCAGGAGAAGGTGCCCAAGGAGCCACTTGATTGATCTCAGAAAGTGGGTGCACTGGTAGGTTTGCTCATGCCCGGAGTGTTTTCTCCGTGGGCTTTGGTAAATGGAAGAATCAAAGGATTCTTGTTATAATAGACATTTGAGTTGAAATGATGCTGTTGAGTATGTGTAATATTATGAGAGCTAAGAGAGGATATCCTGTAAAGGATCTGTAATCAAATTTGTTCTTTTTCACCCTTTAATCCAAGGAATGAATGATAGTTGGTAAAGAGAATCTATGATAGGTTTCTTTAGTGTGAAAGTAAACTTTTTTAAGTGCCCAAGTCTTGGAGACTTGAACAGGATAAATAACCCTGTCTCAATGCCCAAATTTATATAGTCAAAGCATTTACTTAAAATTCAGAAGCCAGAAGGTCACAGTCATTAGTACCATTCAGGCCAGAATGAATCTGAAGAGAAGTCAGACCTAGCCTGATAGTTGCCGTTAGATAACCCTGACCCAAAAGTCACAGTTCAGTTGCCTTATTTCTCATTCAGGCTTCTACCCAGAACCTCATGCTAGCTTAGGTTGCGTGTTTACATTGCTGCACTGTCTTTACTGGAATCTTAGTTTAAAATCTTTAGTCGAATCTGAATAGACATTAAAATAGAGATGCTTTTTGCTGGGTTTTACGGAACTCCAGGAGACCTGCATTTAGACCACTGTCTATCTGCGCCCAGCCTTACCCGTGAGTGGGTGGCACTGCTCTTCTTGTGTTGTAGTTAATGTACTGTCTTTGAGTGGACTCTAGCACCTCCCAAACAGCCTGTTCCTTTAAGGCAGAAGCACCTTCTCATTGTACATCTTCCAAGATACGTAAGTTGTGACTTTGAATCTTAACTTTTCAAGTGACTGTCAGTGTCAGGAGAAGCATTTCTTGCTGTCTGCATGTGACTGTCCGCAGCTTACCTTCAAAGACTTTTGGGTAGCCACCACCAAGTGCGGTGTTTAATTATAAAGCCACGTTGACCTGGGTCCTTCTCTGCCAGAAGACACACAGGCCTAGTCTAGAATGTGTCTGATCAGATTTTGCATGTCAAGCTCCTGTTCTTTTCTGCCTATGTTTCTTTATAAAAGTTATAAACGCCATCGAATCTCTACTAGGTAAATATTTTTAAACCATGCAGCTTTATTGCTCTCCTCCCCAAAGAATGTAGTTTGAAGTTTTCTCATTTTGGTTATAGAGGCCGTAACTGCCATTGTATTACTAATAATGCAACATGAAATTGAAGGTGCCTAACTGCTTAAAAAACTGAATCAGTCATCATACTGTAACTCTGGACAAAACGTAGAAACACAGGAATGAGAGGTGGCACAGGCACGGTGGGCTCAGTCCATGTGAGTGACTACAAGGAATCACAGGGACATGTGTCCTGCATTCTCGCTGCACATTTGCTGCTGAACACGTTTCTTTCTTACCTATCTGGTTTTCTTCTGTTGTATTCAAAGTACCTTCTGGAACCAATAGTGCCCTGTGTTTTCAGGTGTCTAAAATTTTAAGATCTGAAACAAAGCAACTTACTCTGGGCTTTTTAAAAGCTGTGCTTGAGAACATTTCCCTGAGTGGGCCGGGGCCTCAAGGAGCCTGTTTGTCAGCAAATTCAGCAGGAGAGACGTGTGCAATGTTTCACTTGGTTTTCTATTTAACATCTTCATTTGAAATGCTAAGATGCAATATCGTTCACTTTGAATGGGAAAATGCAAAATTGTGTTTCCCTTTGTGTGATTCCTTAAGAAACATGTTTTTAAAATATGTGTTCTAAATGGTTTTTATTCTGTATTACTGCTTTAGCCATGTGGCTCTCATGACTTTCAGTATACTGGGCTCTCAGCTCCCTGAGAGATGTGGGGATGAGAAGCCCTGGAATTACAGCGAGATTTTTGTTCCATGAGCGCAATACTGCATCATTAACATTTTTAATGGTATGAATTTTATACCATCTGTGTATGTTTGCAAATATTAAGTTATTACATGTTTTCAAATGAGCATTTTTCATCCTAAATTTTATATGTTTGCAAATATATTTTTTTAATAAAAGCTCAAAACCAACTTTTAGCACCTACACATTTTTAGTAGTTTTTATTTAATCTATAGGAATGGGAACTTTTGAATGAGTTGCTGTGGTGTGCCAGAGCCTCCTGCTATGAGGTGCTTGGTGGTGGGGAGGGAGAAAGGGGCTGGGGACCAACAGGTAAGAGAATAAAGTCAACCTATTCCTTGTCAGTGTTTCTAAGCTGTTCCCCACCGGCAGGACCACATACTACACAGATTCTTAGGCATTTCATTTGAGTAGACAGCTTAAGAATTGTGTTTATTCCTCTAAGTTTTCCCCAGATAGAGGGCACAGTTCTAATCAGTCAAAAAACCTCTATAGAAGTTTCTGCAGTCCATATCATTGCCCAGATTCACTCAATTCACATTCAGTTCACTTGTCAGTATGTGACAAGTATCTGGGATGACAGGAAATAAAGTAAAGTAAGGTCACTACGGGAAATAGATTAAAAGCTTAAAGAGGGGCCTCCCTGGTGGCGCAGTGGGTTAAGCAACACTGAAGCAAAACGCAGCCACTGCAGCAAGAGTTCAATCCCTGCCGCCAGCCAGGGAGGGACCCCACATGGCGCGGCAGACCTCTCCTGCCTTGCCTGCTGCTGCCCTCAGTAGTGTATTTCAGTCCATCTGCCTGTTATGTTCCCCACTCTGTCTCTGGTGGATCCTCTCATCCCCTGCATTTCTGGCTTGTACCCCAGCTCTTGTATGCATAAGTAAATAAATCTTTTTTTAAAAAAAGCTTAAAGAAAAAAATAGGTCAATTGTCTATCTCCCTATTAGTTACCATTTTAGTATATTTCCAAATGAGATTCCCCTTAAGTGTTTACTATACCTGCCTGATTTCTTAGAGCAGACCATGTGCTAACTCTTGCCTTAGGACTTTTTACACACACGCATCATTAATGCTGCGAGCAAGCTCAGGGTGTCCTGCATAAGAGCTATGGGGTTTTTGAGTCAGGAGTGTGTGAGTATGATTGTTGAGAAACAGTTGGTCTGAGAGCCCGTCTCTCCTACTGGAGGAAAGCTAGAAATCAGTCAGCCCCATAACTGGAGGAAAGCCCACCTTTAGGTGAAGACAGGTCCTTGGAAGGCAGCAGAGGAGAATGACAAGAAAGTCACCAAATCAAACCCTGAAGTTCATTTAACATTTCCTTTCAGAAGTGTGTGGGGTTGCCTACCACATGTAATATGAAGAGGCCTAACAGATTTCTAAAGGACTTAGATGAAGATTCTAAACTTAGTGTTTGCTAAATGGAGCTAGGGCAAGCCAAGAAGACAGCTGCCTTGCTTACACAGGCCACGGTGAACCCATGCAGTTCACACAGGAGGAGGAGGCTCCCAGCCCCACGTTTTACCAGGTCAACCAGGCTAAATTAGCTAAAAGTGCAGATGACTAGAAAAGTATCAACAAGGTAGAATGGCTTAAAAGGAAGTAGTACAAAGTCAAGCTGACAGTTATATCATGTTTGATAAACATTCCAGATGAGTTGAATAAATTTGAAGTGTAACCCCAAAAGTAACCATAAGGGACACTTACGCTGTTCTTCGTGTCAGTTGTCCTTTTAAAACTCCCCACATCCCTGAGAGCTGGAGACTCAGCACTGCCTTGGGAAAGGGTCACACAATCATCCCCTGCACACGGTAAGAGTCTTCTGTCACAGAAGGCCATGGTTAGCCTGTGTCAATCCATCAGTTGGAAAAGAGCCCCACAAAGTAGAGCCCAGAAGGCAGTCATGATCCAGAGGAACTGTTATTTCATATCATGTCCCTGTTACTTGAGAAAGATGGGTCCACCTGAGTTCTGGAAAGTTCTAGAAGCACCCACATCAAGCACTCCCCCACCCCCACCCTCACACACACCCCTACCCACTCTCTTGTGGTGTCTCTCTGTATAAGTACCGCGCGCTAACCGATTGCGCCACTGGAGCTCCTAGTGTCTCTCTGTATTGAGTGGTGCCCTAGTTTCTAAAGCAGGGGAAAATTTGAACCCCCAGATATTTTAACTATATAAGTATGTTTTGTTTCTATCTCTCCAGTGTTCTTTCCCCCTGAGGTTGCCCCTCCCAAGCAGGCTCTCCCTGAATAGGGCTCCTAACAACCTCTGCCCATCCTGTTGGCCCTGAGAGTTATTCTGTTTGACTCCTCAGACCCCAAGAGGCTCTGTGTATGGGGCAGGGAAACTTAGCAATGGTTTGAAGGAAGAAACCTCCATTTAATGTTTAGAGCCCCCCACCCCCATCTGTATCTTGCCCCTTTTTAAATAGATATTTTGTAATTCTCCCTTTACTAACTGGACTAGCATTTGTAGAGAATGCAACATGCCCACACAGAGAACTTTAAAATAATACCCTAGGGGCCTCCCTGGTGGTGCAAGGGATTAAGCACCACACTAGGAAGCACCCATAGCCACTGCAGCACGAGTTCAATCCCCAGTCAGGGAAGGGACCCACATGGCACAGCAGACCTTTCCTGCCTTACCTGCTGCTCCCTCAGCAGTGTATTTCAGTTGATCTGCCTGTTCTGCTCCCCACTCTGTCTCTGGTGAATCCTCTCACCCCCTACACTTCTGGCCTATACCCCAGTTCTTGTATGCATAAATAAACTTTTTAAAAAATAATATAATACCCTAGTTGTGATATAAAGGAAACTTTTAAATACAATTTGTAATGAAATATTCATAGTACAAATGCAAATACTTGGGCAAGAGCACTCAAATTCCCGAAATGCGTCACTGGAGAATGCCTGGTCTCCTGAAACCTTTCCCCATCCCACCAAAAGACTGGTGCCCACCTACAAAGGAACCTGTGCCAGAAGCAGTGCCCCAGGAGCCAGCACCCTCCCCCACTACCCGCTTGCCTTCTCTTCTCCCCCACCCACAACACCTTAGCACTCCTCACCCTGACTCACCTGGGCTCCTACCCAAAAAGACTGAAGAGCCGTTTGCACTCCAGTCCAAGACGTTGAGGTTACTAATTAATTAGTGCTCCCAAAGAACTTTGGAGTCTTAAATGATGGGCTGGTGCTCTTTCTGGAGGCTCGGACCTTTTGATCACCCATTACCTCCCCAGGCTGTATCTCAGGGAGCGGCCAGAGAAAAGTGGAAGGCAAACACACTGAGCTATTTGTTAGACCTGATCTGGCCCTTGAGGCTGGGAGGCAGCAGTTATCCTGTCCCAGACGCCATGTTTGACACTAAAAGTGCATGCATGCACACACACACACACACACGCATGCACACGCACACACTGCTCCCCCTCAGTCTGAGGCTTGTGGAAAGCTATGCCTGCTTGGGCCCTTTGTACATAGTGGAGGTACATGTCCCTATTCATTGAACAGAGTGAATTTCACCCTCACAACCACCTGGCAGACTGTCATTGTTTCCTCATTTTTCAGATGAGAGGACTGAGATTGAGCAATTGGCGTAAGGCAGTCAGTCCAAGTTCAACCAGCTAGAGAGCAGCAGAGACAAGAGCTGAACTGCCTGTGTCCTTGCCACCCGCTCTGGATTTGTGGAGCATGGAGACAGCCTCTAGGTCCTTGGAGAACTGTGAAGAGCATCTTAACACGGCAGCAATTGCTCTCCTGACAGGTCGTGGCCACTCAGGGACTGCCGGGGAGTGCAATTATCCAGCTTACCCCCACACATGTGGTTGTCAGGGCTTTCACAGCCCCAGGCCAGAGGAGGGCAAGATTGACTCATGAGCATACTGACTAAGGAGGGAAGCCAAGGCCACGGGCAGCATGCTGTATAGTCCCGTTCACATTCCTCTCCATGGTTGTTGCTGCTTTCCAATTCAGTGTTTTTAGATTTGAAATGTGTGGCCTTTTGAACACCGAGGGCCTCTGCACCTCTGTGCACTAGAACTCTCTGTGCACCTGTGTGTGTAAAAGAACTGAATAATCAACTTTGAGGGGAACAGTATCCAGAGGAGACCATGGGTAATCAACTTTTATGGGGAACAGGGGAGGATATGCCAGCCATGTATCCAGGGAGAACTTCCCGGGCAGATACTTGGTATAACTTCTGAGCTACTCCCAGACCATCTCGGACCCCGACAACACAATCAATCCGTGGTTACCTAGGTGTCCCCAGCCACTGTGATGTGGGCCATTGTCCTGAGGCAGTCATGCAGGAGTGCCTGGTCCAGGTCTTCACACACACACAGGTGCACAGAGAGGCCATGCACACACAGGCGAGAGAGAGGCCATAGAAATGGGCTTATGACCTCAACTCCTGTCTTCCATGCCAGCTTGACGCAAGTGCAGTTTTGTGGCAGGGAATATTTTTATATCAAAATTTTCTGCTCATTGTCACTTCTTCCTTGGAGAATTCCCTGCTCTGCAACTTTGGCGGGAAATGCTTTAGACAGATCACAGGACAGTGCAAGGTGTACACATAACCCCTACTCACCTGTGACTTCCTTGGAGCCAAGAACAGAAGTGAGGTCTCTTCCTTCCTGAGAACCCAGCGCGAGCACAGAGATAACTGAATGAGCTGATTGATGACCCCCTGTCCTGACCCAGGGACCACCAGCTGTAGCACTTCCCTGTAGCACAAAGCAAATATTTTTCTTGAGACTTTCTGCATGCCTCTGCTAATTCTGGGGATGGGGTGGGAAGAGGCCATGGTGTTTGCAGAGCAACTAACCTGGGCTCAGGACTTCAGTATCTCCCCACTGATCTTGCCAACAAATCAGCCTTCTGAGGGAGGCACCGTCAATGGCTTCCCCTTTCCCAGGAGGAGCCGTGGCCCAGAACAGTGTCCTCTGCAGGACTTTCCACAGAGTGCTGTAGTCCTTCCCTAAGTATTTACTTCAGCTAGTCAAACAACACCCAGGAGGAAGTGTACTTAATCTCCCCCACAAAAGCTTCCATCTCTAATATCTGCAGGAACAAAATAGCCATCTCTACTCCCCTTGCTTGCTCACAGAATCCCTACCAGCTATTCCTCACGGAATAGCTACCAGAAAAGGGGGCAAGCATGTAGGTATCGCCCCCACTCAGTCCTGCAGATTACAGGGCAAACACACCTGCTCCAAAAGTGCCGTGACTGTCAACAGCACTGCCCAGCCCCGCCTGGCAGGAACCCTGGGAAGGAGCTGCTGGGGGCTGTTGAGGCAGCTCCCTGCTCCCCGCCCAGGGAGGTGCCCTGGCTCCACTGCACAAATTGCAAGTTGCAATGACTAGGCACCTTTCCTTTACGCACAAGGAAAAGCAAGCCTGGCGGCTTGGCTGGACTCCATACCGTTGCTCACATTTCAGGAGCGCCAAGACTCTTCAGTCCCAGGCTTCCGGGGTGACTCAGTTGGGTCCTGGGACAGACCAAGAATACGTAAGGTTCTGTCTGCCGGGGCAACCACTAAACAGCCCATACTCCTGGCAGCACAGTGCCAATTGAGTGAAAGCCCAAGTATTGTTTATTAAACCAGAAGTGATGCAGGGCCTCCCTGGCAGTGCAAGGGGTTAAGGCACAGCACTGTGAAGCATCTGCAGCCACTGAAGGAGGAGTTTGATCGCTGGCCAGGGAGGTGACTCGCGTGGCACAGCAAATCTCTCCTGTCTCGCCCGCTGCTGCCCTCAGCAGTGTATTTCAGTAGATTGGTCTGTTCTGCTCTCCACTCTGTCTCTGGTGAATCTTCTCACCTCCCACACCTCTGGTCTGTACTCCAGTTCTTGTATGCATAAGTAAATCTTTCAAGATAAAATAGAAGTGATGCAAATATCCCATTCAAACTTCCTCTGCACCAGCGATAATCCAGAGATAACCCTAAAATAGGAAAGCACTCAAACCCATGGGAAAAAGTTTAAGATGCACAAAGGTGTAAAACAAAGAGGAGCAGAGGGTTCACCAGTTCATTTTTTTTAAAAAAGATTTATTTATTTATGCATACAAGCACTGGGGTACAGGCCAGAGGTGTGGGAGGTGAGAGGATTCACCACAGACAGAGCGGGGAGCAGAATAGGCAGATCAACGGAAGTACACTGCTGAGGGGAGCAGCGGGCACAGCAGGAGAGGTCTGCCGCGCCATGTGGGTCCCCTCCCTGGCCGGCAGCAGGGATCGAACTCGTGCTGCAGTGGCTGCAGCTTGCTTCATAGTGTGTTGCTTAACCCACTGCGCCACCAGGGAGGCCCCACCAGTTCATTTTAAATATTTATATTAATGGGTAGAAAGTTTGGGGTTGGGGAAGACTGGAAGGAAATAACCAAAATTTTATGGTGATCTCTGTATGAAGGGATTCTGGGGGATGTATATCCAAGCAAAGAAGCAGACCCCTAAGAGATCAAGTGTAGTCCCTGTAGACCTCCCACTACCATAGCATCTGTGCTCCATCCCCATAGTCCCATGTGCTCTTCCCTCCCCTGTCCGACTCCTCTTTCTCCCCTCCCCTAGTGTATGCCCCAGATTTATGGTCACCTTGCAAGTTTCATCTTTTTCTTGAGCTTTTCGAACCCTAGGAGATCTTTATGGAGTGATACAAGGAACTGACTTGCATCTTTGTGGAAGATGATTTGGCAAGTCGAGAAACTGCAGGGCAGCCTCAGGAAGGGCCAGCTGAACTCTGTATGGGCAGGGCTGCCGCCACCGGGCGGATGCTCTTTTCTTTACCCTTTCAACCAACTGAATCAGGTCCACCCAGGTCACTTAAAGTCAACTGACTACAGATTTTTATCACATCTGCAAGATACCTTCACAGCAACAGCTAGGTAAATGTTTGATCAAATAGCTGGAGACTATAGCCTCACCCAGTTGACACATAAAATAGACCATCATAGTATTTTTGGTTAAATTTCCAAAATTTCTATGAATATGTGTTATTTACATAGTACTAGTTATATGTACTTATATAATTACTCATATAGTATTTTGTATATTACCTATACAGTATTTTTACACTTTTACTTATATACTATTTTTTAAAGTGATAAACCAACATGAGACACCACTTCACATAACAATTGATAATATGTGTTGAAAGGATGTGGAGGAATTGCAACCTTCATCAATGGCTGGTGAAATTGAAACTGGTGCAGCAACTTTGGGAAACAGTTCGCTGGTTCCTCCAAAAGCTGAGTGTAGAATTACCATATGATCCAATAATTCTATCATAAAGAAATGAAAACATATAGCAAAACAAAAAAAATTACATTGACATAATTCAAAGCATATTCATAATAACAAAAAAAGTGAAAACAACCCAAATGTCCAGCAGTTGATGAATGGATTAACAAATATGGCATACCCATACAATGGAAAATTATTCATCAATTAAAAGGAATAATGTAATGATACATACTACAATATGGAAAACTCTTGAGGACTTTATGCTGAGTTAAAGAAGGGAGTCACAAAGACTAATGCTGTATGAGTTCATTCTGCTAACATGTCCAGAATACACAAATCCATAGAGATGAAAAGCAGATTAATGGTGATCTGGGTTGAAGAGGGTTGACAGGGAGGAGAAATAAGGAACAATTGCTAATGGATACAGGTTTCTTTGGGGGATCATGAAATTATCCTAAAATTAGGGCCTCCCTGGTGGCGAGACAGGTTGAGCACCGCACTGGGAAGCACCCACGGCACAGTCACAGGAGTTCAATCCCTGACCAGGGAGGTGATCCACATGGCGCAGCAGACCTCTCCCACCTCACCCCTGTTCCCCTCAGTAGTGTATTTCAGTCGATTTGCCTGTTCTGCTCCCCACTCTGTCTCTGGTGAATCCTCTCACCTCCTGCGACTCTGGCCTGTACCCCAGCTCTTGTATCCATAAATAAATAAATGTTTTTTAAAAAAATAAAAACTAGAACTTGGGAGATATCCTGCGGGAGGACAAGCATTTAGATACCAAAATGTTCACTATGGGGAAATAAATAAGGATAAAAACTGGAAAGAGCTCGACACTCATCATCAGGGGTTGGTTAACAATGAGGGTGACACAGCGCTATACCTCCACAATACCTAACTAGTGGCAATAGTGTTTTTGAAGAATTTTGGAATACTAATTGTAAAACACAGGAGAAACACGGCAAATTGTACAGGATCCTGATGATGTGGTTTTTTGTTTTTTTAAAAAGCAAACAATTGAGCAATGCACTACATGTGTTCAATCTTTTACCTCACCACCTGAGGTTGACAGGTACCCCCCACTGCTCTTCTTCACCCCTCCAGTGCCTGACCCTTGACCCTCTTGCTTCATAACAATTATAAGTCAGTTATTTGTCAAACAAAGGAGTTACTTTCAGGAATCCCTGGTCGGGCCTCCCTGGTGGCGCAGTGGGTTAAGCAACGCACTATGAAGCAAACCGCAACCACTGCAGCACGAGTTCGATCCCTGCCGCCGGCCAGGGTGGGCACCCACATGGTGCAGCAGACCTCTCCTGCTGTGCCCGCTGCTCCCCTCAGCAGTGTACTTCCGTTGATCTGCCTATTCTGCTCCCCGCTCTGTCTGTGG
>JAGFMF010011397.1:11847687-11963278 GCA_019455555.1 Galemys pyrenaicus
AGTGCTTGTATGCATAAATAAATAAATCTTTAAAAAAAAATTAAAAAAAAAAAAAAAAAAGGAATCCCTGGTCGTGCAAGGGGTTAAGTTGCAGCACTATGAAGCTATTGGCAGCCCATTGAAGCATGAGTTCAATCCCCAGCAAGGGAGCTGACCCACATGGTGCAGCAGACCTCTCCTGTCTCACCTACTGCTCCCCTTAGCGGTATATTTCAGTAGATCCATCTGTTCTCCACTCTATATCTAGTGAACCCTCTCATACCCCACAACTCTGGGCCCCAGTTCTTGTATGCATAAATACCCCAGTTCTTGTATGCATAAATAAATAAGTCTTTTTTTTAAAATTACTTTCTTGGGGCCTCCCTGGTGGCACAGCAGGTTGAGTGCCACATTGTGAAGCATCCGTGGCACAGCAAAAACAGTTCAATCCCCGGCCAGGGAGGTGACACACATGGGAGGTGGCGCGGCAGACCTCTCTTGACAAAGAGATGCCTGGCACTATCATTCAGGAAGGTAGCTGCTCAGTCCATTCACAGCCTTCTCAGTGCCCTCTCAGTGGACATACAGAAGCATAGCTGGCCAGCACTGGCCTGAGACTCATGCAGACAGCAAGTCTGGCAGGAAGGTGAGCATCCACTGCCTGGGGATTTCCTCCCAAACCACAGGACAGCAGCCTGCCCTTTTTTTTTTTTTTTTTAAATATTCAGTACATGCTAGCTGTAATATTTATTTTAAAGATTTATTTATTTATGCATATAAGAGCTGGGGTAGAGGCCAGAGTCACAGGAGGTGAGAGGATTCACCAGAGATAGAGTGGGGAGCAGAACAGGCAGATGGACTGAAACACACTGCTGAGGGGAGCAGGGCCGAGGCAGGAGAGGTCTGCTGCACCACGTGGGTCCCCTCCCTGGCCGGCGGCAGGGATAGAACTCGTGCTGCAGTGGCTGCGGTTTGTTCCATAGTGCATTGCTTAACCCACTGTGTCACCAGGGAGGCCCCAACAGCCTGTCTTATGAAACACAAAGGCAGGTTTATCTAATCACAGGGAATCAAGAGAAACAGTGCATTCATAAAAGTGTGCCCTTCCTTTCCCAACCTCAACAGTAATTTTTTCAAGATGGAATTCTGTCTTTTTTTCCCCCTTACTATGAAAGTCAACCATACATGTTTATGGGCACTAAATTCCAACAAAAATGAAATGCATAAAGTAGAAACTGAAAGCGTTCCTCAGTGTCACCTGTCAAAGTCTCCCACAGCTGGGTGCCTGTCCTTGCAGCCTCTCTGCTGAGCCAATGCAAACATCTGAAGAGGCACACTGAATGCGGACACGCTCTCATGCATACCTGTGCTTGCATTTATTTACTCACTCATTTACATGCTGTGTCTATTTTTTGACAGAAATAGGGCCACACCCTACCTGCCACCCTGCTCCCTGCCAGACTTTCCATGCTTCACACTGAGCACCATGGGGCACCCAAGGCATTGAATCCAGATCTGTCCTGCTCCAGAACCACAGTGTTTCCCGTGGAGAGTTCTCAGAACCCCAAAGAAGAATTTCCCAAGAGACTTTCTGGAAATTCTGAGTCTTAGGCCTGACACCAGAGATTCTGATTCAGAAGGTTAGATGTGGTCCCGAACCTGCCAGATACATGACTGCTTCAGGCAGTACTTATCATATCTGGCTCTTGGGCCCAGTAAGGTGCTACATTACCCCACAGGCCCTTCCAACTTCTGTGCTCAGGTCAACAAACTTAAGAGTAATCCCATTTCTCAGGAGCTTCAGTCTTCACGCTAATGAAGCAAAATGGCAGTTTGGGCCCCTCCGACCCTGCCCTCCTCCGGCCCTGGAGACCAGTTTGCAGGTGGAGTTCCTTCCTAGGCAGAGTCCCCAAGGAAAAGGCACAAGCATTGTGGGGGTCTTCCTGAGGGCCTAGCAGGATGCTCAGGGCTAAGCAGTGGTTGGAACTGCACCCTAGTTCTGCCCTGTGCCTTCACCAGGCACACAGGCTCTGCAGAAAGCCAAGAAGGTGCTGCAGTAACGGCAGCCTGCATGTTCCAGGGCAGGGTGTGACACGTAGGAACAGTGTGAAGGACTGTGTGAGAGAGACAGTGACAGGATGTGTGTGAGTGACAGTGAGGGATTCCAGATCACCAAAGCCCACTGCATGGCCCCACACAGCCTGTCTCTCATACCAGGTCCCTGCCTAGCATGGCTGATTAGTTCTGGCATTTCCTTCTGAAACACAACTCAGAATTCTGCTGTTCCACATCCTGCTCCAGGTAGCCAGTTCTAATCCATCAGCACTGTCATAGTGATACAAGCTACCAAGCATCCAAGCATCCACCAACAGTACAGCTGTGCCTTGGTATCCATGGGGGACTGGTTCCAAAACCCCCAAGAATACCAAAAATCATGGATGGTCATGTCCCTTGTATAAAATAGCACCGTATTTGCATATAAGCCATACATATCCTTTTTTTTTTTTTTTTTACTTTAAATCATCTCAGGCCAATCTGGCCTTCTGGTTCAGACACTGAGTTTGTAGAAGTCCAAGAGCTCCTGAAACATGGCTGAAGCCCAGGATGAGCTGGGCCTTATTTGCCTAGAAACTGGGCTGAGAAACTGCTGTGGGATCCCCAGAGCTCCTTGGTGTGACTGGGGGCTGGGGGTTAGGGTTCAAAGGTTTGTGCTTTCTCACCAGACTGGGAGGGTAGAGGTAAAGGTAGCTGACGTTGGGAATCCCTGTTGTTGCTCTGCTCTGATCCCACTCACAGCCCCTGCAGCTATGGGCCAAACTCAGGGAGGTGGGGCCTCTGTGGGCCAGGCCAGGAGGAGCTAAGAGCTAGGGTCTGACAGGCATCTGGGAGTCCAGCTGGCAGAGCAGCACCTGGCAGCAGGGTGGGCGATCCATGCTCACTGGGCTGAGTGTGGGCTATGCGATGGGTACAGAAGGGCACCAGCAGGCTGGTCTCTGGTGCCTTCCTCCACTCTCAGAGTCTCAGTGTTACAGGGCAACCCTAATATAAAATGGGTTTCCCACACTGGGTTTTTCACCCGCGCTCAGAAGACTTAAAAGTCCTAACTTCAGGTACACATGGCAAAAGTTATTAGCACGTTTTATTTTATGAAAGAAAGGGGAATAAAATAGTAATAACACCAAAGGAAAAAGAAAGGGATACAAATCCACAAATACTTTACTAGATCTAAGCAATGGCACGTTGAAAGCTGGCTCTGAGTCGAATTAGATGGCTCCGAAGGAAGGGGGTCTGGCTCCTCCGTAAGAGAGAGTGTGTCCCAGGCTCACCTTGGCTTTATAGCCAGCCTGGCTGCTTAATTCCACCCTCAGGTCCCAGTAATCCACTCTTCGATAATCATTTTATCGGATTTGTGGTTCTGGAACACTGGTGGTTTGGAGTGGGGGTTGGAGTCCACACACCCATAATCCATTTAGGACCACCTTTCCCCCCTAACATCAGCATCAGACACATCTGGTGCAGGCACCTACTCAACCACGCATTTGAGGGGCCTGCCTTTGTCTGTCCCTTGTAAAAGGGAGCTTCCCTCTGTGTAAGAAGTCATGGACCTCAGAGGACTGTGTGGTGAATGGAACAAATCATAGTGTCCCTCCCTATTCACCCCTTCTGGGGCCTTCATTCCCCAGGGGACCTGCTAAAAGCAGAGGTGGGTGCTGCTGTCCCTACAGACCCGGAACCAAACTGCGTTTGGTCAGTAGTGTTTCAAGCCCCTACAGCTGTGGAAGGCCTGCCTCTAGTGATTTCGCAGCTGACAGCTGGTATTATCATCACTACTTCTCTCACTTTCATATCCCCATTAACAGGCCACTGAATCTCTGGGCCCTTTCCTAGGCCTGGGGCTTGGGAATGGAGCTGGTCTGTTGGGGCAGAGCTTCAAACCCATCAGACTTCGGTGACCTTGACTAACCCTGCCAGGCTCAATTTGCTCATCCGTAAAATGGGATTACCAGTCCCTTCTCAATTACTCAACACTGTGTGGAGAAAGGAGACAGCGCTGTCTGCAGTGGAAATAGACTGTATAGCCAAACTGAGCCGAGCCTAGAAGCTGGAGTTGTTACCATTATTACTACTACTACTATTATTAGTGTGTGTGGTTAACACCGGCAGGACAGAGCCTCTTGCCACAAGCGAGCCTGGCAGCCCACGACTGCCCACTAAATGTTGGCGGGGGCGTGGGCGGACACGCGGACTAGGTGGATGGACAGCCTCCGGCTGCGTACCCAAGGGCGCGGATCTCAGAGAGCCTCAGTTTCCCGATCAGAGCTTGAGGGTTCGGGGCGGGGCGGGGGCGGGGCCGGAGCGGCACCACGGCCTGGGGTGATGCCTGCGCCCCGCCCCGCTCCGCCCCAACGGGCGGGTCCCGGGAGTCTTAACGCGCCCCCGCGCGGTGCCGGGCCTCGGCCGCTGCCTGTCGCTGCCGGAGCCGCACCTCCTCTGCTTCTCTGCACTGTCCGCGTTCTCCGCGTCCTGCTGCTCGCCCGGCCGCACCATGGAGGGCTACCATAAACCTGACCAGCAGAAGCTGCAGGCCCTGAAGGACACCGCCAACCGCCTGCGCATCAGCTCCATCCAGGCCACCACGGCGGCCGGCTCCGGGTGAGTGCGGAGCACTGGGCGCGGGGCCCGCGAAGGGGCCCGGCTTCTGGCCTGCTCCGTGCGGGCTCCGGAAACTGGGATGCCGGCTCAGTGTCGCACTGCACAGAGCCGCCACGAGGGAGGCGGCCGGGGGCGCGGTCAGATGGCGGAGACGCGCGCCTCGCAGGGCCCGGGCGGGAGGCGCCTTCCGCTGCGCGGTGCACTCTTGGCCGGGCTTCCGCCCCGTGGGCCGCGGCTTCTGGTGCGGCTCAGGACCGGCTCTGTCCCTCGCCGGGCTCCCGCTCTCCGGCTGCGCTATGGCGCCGGGGACGGGGCTGGTAGATCGCAGTCGCCTCTCGGGCCAGGCGGGGAAGGCCGCCACCATTGTCGCGCTCTCTTGCAGAGAGCCAGGCCCTGTGCCGTGTGTCCTACACTGGGGGCCCTCTTAACCCTTTCCACGACCCTTTGTGGGCACCGCGAGTCTTTGCATTTAAGTCGGTTGTCCTAGATCACTTACTGCTCGAACTGGAATTTGACCCCAAGCTAGCCAACTGAAGAGCGCCCAGTTTTAGCTCCTTATCTTGCAGAAAGACTGGGGCCTGGCCTTCTCCCCACCTCAAACTGACCCATCTCCTTTGCAGCTTCACATTCCTGCCACCCTTGAATTGGCCCGACTTTGGAGCTAGGCGAGTGCAGGGAGTGGGGAAAATGGTGACCACGTGGATACTGAATTCTGGCACCGAGTGTGAAGGGGAGGTCTGAGATCTGAGCTGGAACGGGAGGCCAGGCCGGCGGGGGTGGGGGAGTGGAGACCTGGAAGGCCAAAGGAACCTAACGGAAGTTCCTGGGCCCCAGCGGTGGGAATGAAGTCCTACTGGCAGGGCCTGCCGCCCTGCTGGGGCGGGGACACCCCATCCCCCAACATTCTCTCCTTGCCAGTCCCTTTGGCTCAGAAGGTGTGGTAAGGTGGTTGCTAATCCCAAAGAGCCTCCTCACAAGGTGTCCAGTAGTAGGGCAGTGGTAGATAATAGCAGGTGCAACCTTCCCTTGGAGATGTCCAGGAGGGTGGGTAGTCGAGTGGGCCAGCCAGGGAGTTACTTGAATCTGTTCCCCTCTGTAAAATGGGAATCTTAATAGCAGCCAGGTACTGGCAAGGTTTCAAAGATTCTGCTCCCTCCCTGGGACCTGGCCTTAGGCTAATGAACTGTAATGATTTCAGATATCTTTGTGAAAAAAATTTTGAGAGCTGGGTGGAGGTGTGATTTACCTTCTCAGCCTAGCTGTGTGCTTAGAACAAAGACAGGATTCTAGCTTCTGGCCAGTTTCACACAATATGTAATTACTAAGTAGGTTTTGTTTGTTTGTTTGTTTTACCTTCACAGTGGGAACACACTCACCTTTTGTGCCTCTAAGACATCCCATCAGAAGGGATTAGACCTCCTGGCAGGTCATTCTATACCATTCCCATGCACACTTTGAACCTGCATCTCTATTGGTTTGGGGGACCTGCTTATTCTTGGTGCCCTAGTGTGCTCGCCTAGTCCAGCACACAGTAGGTCTGCACATCCTATATACTTGCTCAGTACTACTTTGTTCACTTTCTTTTACCATGTTAGTGGGTCATTTGCCTTGCAGGGCTCTGTTCAGCCCTACTCTGTAATAGAAACTAAAAGGAAAGACGGCAGTTACCCAACTAAATAGTGTTATGCACTATTTTACATCAACGTGCAGACAACTAAGAGTCACCGAGCACCAAATGGGTTTACCTGGTGTGACACAGAGCATCTTTTATTGCTAATATTGCCTTACACGTTCTGAAAATAGCTTTTGAGACAAATGCACTTACATTCATATTTTGTCCACAAGGAAACTGAAACTAGTGTGAGGTGACTTGCCCAAGCTGGGCAATGATAGTGGTTCTGTGCTGCTCCCTGAGGGGCTCGTGCTATCAGGAAACCTTCTCCCACAGGCAGTGCCAGGCCAGCAAATGGAGAAAAATAGGAAGGAGGAAGGTCAGGTGCAGCTATGGTTGATGTCAGTCAGCTCAAGGGGCACTTGCAGAGCAGAGAGACAGTATTAACTTTTGGGGAGCTTCCAAAGGGAGGGATGTTCCTTGGTGGTCTGGGACTTGGTTAGGTATATGGCAACTGAGTTACACCCATGTTTACATTGTATTGCGTGAGGGAGGTACTCACTCAAAAAGTATCCACTTGTGAAAAGAAAAGATAAAGTAAGATATAATGATTCCTGTGTTTTTGTGTATGTAAAAGAGGCAGGAAAGAAATACTTGGAAGCTTAGTTTTCAGGTGGAAGTCACAGTGCAGTGCAACCCCTGTCACCAGAGAGAGGTTCTGAAAGGCGTGTGCCCGGAGGGGTGTGTGTGTGCGTAAGAAATAGTAAAGGAAGATGAGGGCAGTGTTCCCATCCCTGCCTTTGGAGGCCCACTATTCCTGCAGCAAACCAAGTGCATTCAGCGCGGGCAGGCTCAGTCCTAAGGCCCTGCCCAGTCCCGGCTGCAGTCACAGCCGAAGTGACTACAATGTCCCCTTTTTAGAGCTTGGATTCCTGGTGGTGAAACCACATTTCGGTCAGGCCTTTTCCTGGTAACCCACAGGGGCTGTACGCGACATTCTGTCGGCTCGGGATTCGGCAAAGTCCTGGTTCCTCAGTAGCTTTCCCAGCCCTGTGCCATCACTGCCCATGCCGTGGGCCTCACCAGGGAGGACACTGGCCCTGTGTCAGGGGAGCTGGCCCAGAGTGGAAGGACAGTCCTCACAGAAGGCTCTTTGTTGAAGCAGCACCCACAGTGGCCAGAGCTGCGTAGGGGTCATCTCCCTCCATGTGCTGAGAAAACTGGGGCAAGGGTCCAGCTCACCAGGCCTTAAAAAAATGAAACCCCATGGCCTTGTGAGAAGTGGCCTTACCGCTGAGGCTGGTAGTAAGGATTTCCTGGTTCTTACTGACCAGGGCTAGAAATGGTGCTGTGTCATTTGAGGACACCACGCGGATGAGGCCTGATTCAGAAGCAGAGTGCCCTATGCTTTTAACAGGTCCCCGGGGCCTTGACCCACGGCCCTAGGTGGGCAAGAGACAGGAAGCTGGCCCTACTGTGTTCTGAGGGGATGTGCCCCTGCCAGAAAGGTCCTTCCTATCCCAAGACCTGGTGCCACATCTGGCTAGATAGGGGTTTTTAAACCGGGTCCTTCAGGAGTGGGTGAATGGCAGGATCCTGCCCCCTGTCCTCGTTAGTTTCACGCACTGGTGACCCATGTGATTTGGAAGTGACGGGAAGTGGACCGAGTCTATCTATCCAGCACTGACATTTGGGGGTGCCTGAGCTGAGGACTCAGAGGACCCCTTCTTCACGGCACAGGCCCCTTTGGGTTTCTGGCTCCATGTAGGTCCAGCCTGTCTGGGCAGAAAATCACCACCCCGGGGCTTGCTTCTCCTTCTGGGCTGCCTTCCACCCCTGGCAGCCCTGACTGAGGCAAGAGCAGAGCCGTTGAGATTGCCCCAGCAGCAGCGTTTCCCAACTCGCTGTGAAGACACCCGCCTGTCCTGGAGTGATGTAGCCTGAGCGCCCTCTAGCTCAGCTGGGCCGATGGCCAGTGTTCCTGAACCTGGGTTCCTTGGTGAGGGTCTGGCTGAGCCATTCTTGCACCTTCCCAAGAGCTCTGGCCACACACTGACCCCTGTCACACCATGACCCCTGGACTTGTCACTGGAGCCTCATGCTCCAAAATCAGGAACTTCTTGTTGCCATAGGCTGCAGCTATAGGCCCTGGAGACTGGCGCACTCTCTGAGAGCCAGAGCCAGGTCCTCAGGTGGACTCTGCTGCTCTTGGCCTGAATGGTGAAGTACAGCTACAGAGTGGGTGGGCTTAAGGAGCTGGGTGGGTCTTTAGCCGACCAGTGGGTCTGGCTACAGGATGCCTACATGGCTGGGGCTTCTGGCTCGGACGTCAGTTGCACTCGTGGCCAGATGGTGATCTCTGAGGGCTGCGCAACATGGCAGGGGAGTGTGGACACTCAGAACTTCCTCTTCTGGGCTCTCAGCACCTCTCCTTTCAGAAAAAAATTTGGCTTGAACAACTCTGTTGAGGTATAATTTGCATTTCATAACATCTCAAGTGACTTTTAGTAAGTTGACTGCCTGCAAATAAGTTTTCATGAATTTACCACATTTGATTTAGGACATTCTTTTTTTTTTAAAGATTTATTTATTTATACATACAAGCACTGGGGTACAGACCAGAGGTGTGGGGGTGAGAGGATTCACCACAGAGAGCAGGGAGCAGAACAGGCAGATCAACAGAAGTACACTGCTAAGGGGAGCAGCGGGCGAGGCAGGAGAGGTCTGCTGCACCATGTGGGTGCCCACCCTGGCCGGCAGCAGGGATCGAACTCGTGCTGCAGTGGCTGCGGTTTGCCTCATAGTGCGTTGCTTAACCCACTGCGCCACCAGGGAGGCCCCTAGGACATTCTTTTGCCCCTAAAAGACTCCTTTGCCCATTTGCAGTCTCTTCATTCCCACCTCCATGGCAATCACCAATCTACTTTTTTTTTTTTTTTAAAGAGCAGGTTTATTAGGGGAAGGGACAGAAAATAAAGGGCTTGCATAGACACAAGCGGGCAGGAAGTGCTGTCCAGAAAGGGACAGTTCTGCTGAGAGAGGCCTGGTGGTTGCAGGTGGTGGCCTTGAGGAGAGCTGCCTCCACCGAGGGAGGTCGGTGAAGGGAAGCCCAGCAGGGTACAGGCCATGGGCAGGGAGGAGGCTGCTGCCCTGTAGAGGAGAGAGCTGGTGGAGAAAAGCACCTGCATAGTCACAGGTGGGCAGAAGGACGGCTGCCCCATCTACTTTCTGTCTCCGTTTGTGTAACTCTTATGGACATTTCCTGTAAATGGAACCCTGTGGGATGAGACATCTTTCCTTTAGCATAGTGGCTGGAAGGCCATCCATGCTGTAGCATGAACTCCTGCTTTATTTCTTTCTTTTGTCAAATATAGTCCATTGTATGTCACACCATAGTCTGTTTATTCATTCGTCAGTTTCTCTTAACATTTTGCTTTAGTTTTGGCCCTCCTGATGGTGGATTGTGTGACCCTTCTGTAGACCTTAATGGAAGACGTTACACTTAATCTCCGAAGTGTTAAGAGGTGATATTTACTGAGCGTTACTGTTTTCTGTGCCAGGCTCTCCACACACACTACAGGTTTCCCCTGCTATCTGCTAGCAGAATGCTGCTACTTAGTATGACTTGGTAATTTATGTGGGGGAATGAAAACATTTGGAGTGTTCTCAGACCCCCAAAATAACCTACCAAATCATACCAAATAGGAACATTCTATTTGTAGATAGCAGGGAGGGCCTGTGCCTCATCAGGTCCTATTATTACTACCTGAATTTTTTTTAAAGATTTATTTATTTATGCATCCAAGAACTGGGGTACAGGCCAGAGGTATGGGCCATGAGAGGATCCACCAGAGTGGGGAGCAGAACAGGCAGATTGACTGAAATACACCACTGAGGGGGCCAGCGGGCCAGGCAGGTGAGGTCTGCTGTGCAATGTGGGCCACCTCCCGGGCCAGCGCCAGGGATTGAACTCGTGCTGCAGTGGCTGTGGTTTGCTTAACCTGCTGCGCCACCAGGGAGGCCCCTATTACTACCTGAATTTTACAATAAGGAACCAGGCTGAGAAGGATCACATTTCTGGGGTGGAATTGCTTACTCCCTGTGCTCTAAGTTTATGCTCTTCATGGTTGATGACACAACAGTGAAAAGATTTAAAGGCTCTGCCCTCTTGCTCTACTACTACTCTAGTTTTGCAGTAGGAAAGATGGGTAGTAAATAATTCATGTCAGGTGGTGGCAAGAGTGAGGGGAAGAAGAGTTATTTGAAATAATGTGTCCAGGGAGGGCTTCTTGGAGGAGGTGACATGCAGAACTGAAGAAACTGGCTGAGATGTGGACTCAATTTTTTCCAGGCAGAAGCCAGCTAGGGCAGTTCAGGGAACAGGAAGGACAAAGGCTGCTTCTGAGGTTCACCAAGGCCCTAGCATCATGGGAGTCTCACCTGATTATAACACATCTGTTATAAATAATGAACCTGTAAGTCCCTATCACTTGCCTTAACCAAGATTGTTACAGTACTTTAGAACTCCTAGCTCCTCATCCCTCCCCTGACCCACTGAATTGCATTATTGTTCCATTGTCTTCCTTATAGTTTTATCACATGGGTGTATGTTCGTTCATCTGCAGCCTGGTCTTCTCTGCTGCACAGAAGCAGTGTGCTTTGTTCACGCCTGTCATCCTCACTGTGTGCTTTGTTCACATCAAGTCATCCTCACTGCTGCCTGGTCTTCCACTCTAAGATGATATTGTGACGATAGTCTGGATGTGTTCTGGAGGTTTCCAGTCCAGCTGTTGCAAACAACTCAGGGACAGTCCCCTGTGTGCCTTCCTAGAGTGTGTGTGAAGTGTGCGTGTCAGGTTCCCTGAGCCTGGGGCCTATTCCTGTGCATGGAGTTGCTGGTCTGAATGTGCCTCTTCAGCCACTCAATTGGTTTCTTCTTAACAGAAGATTAATCCAGGCTTCCATTTCTTCTTGAGTTGGTTTTGGTGAGTTCTTCTTTCCCAAATATTTTCCTGTTTTCAAACATACTTATCATCAGGTTATCCAGAATATTTTATGCCCCTGCTTTCATTTCTAACATTGGCCTTGCCTTTTGTCCTTTCCTGCCTTATTGAAGTTTTTAAAAGTTTGTCTTTTCTTAAAGAATGCTTTCATTCTGGGGGCCTCCCTGGTGGCACAGGGGGTTAAGCACCGCACTGTGAGGTGTCCACAGCCACTGCAGTGCTAGTTCGATCCCTGGCCAGGGAGGGGACCCACATGGCGCAGCAGACCTCTCCTGCCTCACCCACTGCTCCTTTCAGCAGTGTACTTAAGTAGATCTGCCTGTTCTACTCCCTTCTCTATCTCTGGTGAATCCTCTCACCAACTGTGACTCTGGCCCAGTTCTCGTATGCATAAATAAATAAATCTGGGTCCTCCCTGGTGGCGCAGTGGGTTAAACAATGCACTATGAAGCAAACCGCAGCCACTGCAGCACGAGTATGATCCCTGCTGCCGGCTGGCGAGGTGACCCACATGGTGCAGGCAGACCTCTCCTGCCTGGCCCGCTGCTCCCCTCAGCAGTGTGTTTCAGTCTATCTGCCTGCTCTGCCCCCTGCTCTGTCTGGTGGACTCTCTCACCTCCCCACACCTCTGGCCTGTACCCCAATGCTTGTATGTATAAGTACATAAATCTTAAAAATAAATAAATATTTTTTTAAGAAGAATGCTCTAATTTTTTAAAAATTGTATATTTGCTTCCAGTCTAATGCATTTCTGTTCTTTATTATCTTTCTATGCTTTTTAGCTCACTCCATTTTTTTCCTTCTTTGTATTTTTAAGCATGAGGGTTGTCTCAGTGAGGCTGTTATCAGTGCTTGGCCTCCCTACTCTTCACTTTGAAGAAGCCCGTTAGTCCCTGTGATTCAGACCCAGCAATTGTGTGTTGGGAGGGGGGTCACTTTGTGACTGGGGCCTGACAGATGTCACCTGTGATGATGGCGAGGAGTCTAGCTGGAGGGGTGGCTTGGGGACACCTGGAGGGCTGTGTGCCTTCCTCTAGGAGGGCATCTTTAAGAAAGTTACCTTCATGTAGTTTTAAGCTGTCAGTACCAAATGCATAGATTGAACTAACTGGGACTGTAAGTGAAGCAACTTGTAACCCGAGGTATCACAGAGTGGGTAGCACTACCCTGCAGTCCCCCACGCCCCACCTGTCTCTGGCCAGTTTGTGTCCGTGGCTTTGTCATACACAGCACCATGGTGAAGCCTCCGTCTGTGCCCCCCTCCTCCCAGGGTTGCAGGAAGACTCAGGCCCTGATGCCACAGGCTCCTGCAGTTTTGGGCCCTGAAAACTTCCTAGTAGGTGGAGTTTAAAGATAACTTGTAGGTCCTGTGTGTTTAGGTGCTTATAGTTTTCAGAGCCCTTTGTTAATCCTTGACTTAGTTCCTCCCTCCTGCCTTCCCCAGCCTCAGTTGAAAAGTGGGGGACACTGAGGAGTTTGGTATCTGGTCCTCCAGAAGATGGTGGTGGCTAACAGTGACCTGGCACTTCAAATTTGTTATCTCACTGGGACGTCTGACATCCTCCCTTCTCCCAGCCCTCACAGCATCTCCATTTACAGGTGAAGAGGCTGTGCCTTGGGACGTGAAGTGCTTGCTTAAGTCACAGCGCTTCAGCGGCACTCTGGACACTTCGCTGAGAGGTAGCTTTGGAGAGAGAGAGCTCCCAAGTGGAGTGGACACCTGGCCCCTAAGAATGCTTATCCCGTGTGTTCGTACTCGGTGGCTGAGACGACAGCACTGGCCGTGTGGCCTGACACAGGCTTTGGAAGGATTAAAACCTTGCAGGCTTCCCCCGTGAGCCTAATGAGGAAGGGGTGAACCAACCACTTCTGCTGTTTTTCAGCTTCTGATATCCTTTGTGGGTGACCTTTCCCCACCCACCATGTCTGCTCGGGCCTGAGCATGCTTCTGCCATGCACAGCAAGTCCGTGCAACCGCATTTATCCCTAGAGCCCCCTTCCCAGCAACCAGACAGCAGCTTGGCCCCCTCTGCCTTGCCACAGGGTCATGACTTTTGGAACAGTCCTGCAGGACCGAGCTGCCCTTGGAGGCAGGAAGGGTAGGAGGTCAGGCTGACTAGTATTGATTAGGATGAAGTTTGGCATGAGGGACAAGGGACTTGGGTCCCTGACAGGCAAAAAAAGTTTCCTCGTTTACATTTCCTCACCTCCCTCTTTCAGGTCTAGTGTCTTTCCCCCATGACCAGGAGTTCATAGAAATGGTTAAGTATAAATAAGGTGATTGCGTGCTGGGAGTGAGTACTAAACCAGCATGGACCGTTCTGGATTTCTCTACTAATGCGGCTGCGTTGGGAGTGACTCACCCCTAACCTGGTGGGGGACGCTGACTGGTGGGGGAGGAGGGTGGTTCTGTATCAACTCCAGGTGCTGCATGTGCCCTTGGGCTTGACGTTGGGCATGTTTCAGCCTGAGGAGCCCCACAGAAGCCTCAGGGCTGACCCTAGGCTGCATGGAGTGGGAGGCGGGAAGCACGAGTCCCGTGTCCAGAGGCTGACATCTTAAAACTGCAGACTTTAGGGTTAGCCAGGAATCACGGCATGTCCGGACAGGAACCTTTCCACTCCTGGGTGGTGGGGAGGAGGGGGCAGGGCTGGTTAATCAAGTGAATCCCGAGAGTCCTGAACCTGAACAAGCCTCATCTCTAATATGTAAACCTTGCACTTTCTACTGTTAGCTCCTCTGCCTGCTAGCAATTGTTTGAACAAGAGGCTAAAAATCCCCAGGTCTCCTTGACTACCCCCCAACTCCAGGGCTGGAAGAGCAGGCTCTTTTGTCAGCCCCACCTCAGCCCTTGTCCAAATGCACAAGGGATGTTTATTTTTATGTGACTGTAACCTTTGTAGAGGTGACATTGCATCTTGTCTTTTTTAAAATCTGCCCAAAAGCATGGTTCCAAGTGGCTACACCAGCTCTGGAAACATCCATTAAAAAAGCTGCTGAGTTGCCCAGTGATGCTGTTGGAGAGACTGAAGCCCCCCTTTTCAGTTTACTAACCCATGTGTTGAGGCTGCTAGGGGTCAGGGGGTAGGTAAGTTCTACCAGCCCAATGCCTTATCCTCTGCCCCTGGCAACAGCAGACTGGTATCCCCGGGAAGGCAGGGTAACCCTCAAAAGCGGGCAGATCCTGGGCAATCCCAGCAGGATGTAGCTCACTGGTGAGTCCTTCTGACTCCTGCCAGGAGCCACGAGGGAAGGCAGGATCTGGGCCTTGCCCACGCAGGCCAGCCTCTGGCTATGGAGTGTTTTGCATCATGAGAGGTCTCCTTGGCCCCTCTCCTTTCTTATTCTAGTCCAATCCCAGGTGCTTTGAATCTGAGGGTCTGGACTGTATGCGCCTGGGAGGAACTAATAGTCCCTGGCACCCACTGTCTCGCCCAGACTCCCAGCTGCCGGCAGCGGCCCCATTGAGACTGGGTCTAACCCGCCCCCCCATCCCCCCCCTCGGGAAGCAAGAGCCCAGGACCTGCAAGAAGCCGGGCCTGTCACTCTCCTTAGGCCGTGTATCCCCAGGTCTCAGAATGTGGACCCGGGCTGAGCTCTGTCCACCAGGGCCCAGGGTCACAATGCTTGTGTTCATCTCTCTCCTGGACCACAGCCACCCCACGTCATGCTGCAGCGCCGCGGAGATCATGGCTGTCCTCTTCTTCCACACCATGCGCTACAAGGCCCAGGACCCCCGGAACCCTCACAATGACCGCTTCGTGCTCTCCAAGGTAGGAACCAAGCATGCCTCCCATCAGCTGGGGCTAGGTGCAGGCGGGCTCTGGAGTAGTGAGAAGATGCTGAACACGAGTGGTTGCCAAGGAGACCTGCCCCCAGTGTGAGCCCAGCTCCAGCTCGCCCATCAGGCTGCTTGTCCACGCGCCCTCTGTCTTGCTCTGTGCTGGCCCAGCTGGTAAACTTAACCCGAAGTGTCCACCCATTTGAGTGTTGACAGGCAGACTAGAGAATAGCTTTGTGGTTTTCTGCACGTGTCTGTTAGTGCTGGGCCAGCACCCCCTGAGCCACAACTTGCCTCACAGGAGCATGACAGTAGGGTTTGGGTGGGGTACCTTGTCCACCCCTCCTGCATGAGAATCACAGCCACAAACCCTGCTGCAGACCCCTGAAATCCACCTGTATCCAGGCCTGGCTCCTGGCCTCCAATCTCGTGGGACAGGCATGAGAGCTTAGAAGTCTGTCCAAGTCCACTCACTTGCCAGAAGTCAGGGATTAGGGTGGCCAGCCGCCTGCTGGGGCTTTGGCTGTCTGGCCTCACAGCTGTAGTGCCCTGCACCTGTCCTGGTGCCCGCTGGCCTTGGCTGCGGAATGCTGGTCTGGAGAGGAATGAACAGAGTGGCCTTCACTTGCTTTTTGCCCTGGAAGGGATCCCCTGGCCAGCAGACTCAGCAGGGCACTGTGTGGTGGGATACCCCACAAGAATTAGCTTCCCTTGAGCCTCACCATCACCGCCCCTTCCCCGGCAGGGCCATGCGGCTCCCATCCTGTATGCTGTCTGGGCTGAGGCTGGCTTCCTGCCTGAGGCAGAGCTGCTGAACTTGAGGAAGATTAGCTCTGACTTGGACGGGCACCCGGTCCCGGTAAGTGAACCCCACAAGGAGCCACACAGGCCTCTGTCTCCACTTCCTGTTTCCCAAGGCATGTGGGCAGGGGCAGGGCGCCCACTAAGGGGCCAAGGGTCTTGAAAGGTAGAAGAGTGTATCGGGGTGAGGAAGGAAGGAGGAGGTTTTTAGGGTATGTTGTATTCACCCCAAACTGTTGCTTAAGGGCAATGCCTTTGAAGGCCCATCCAAGAGTGATCTGGGGGGACTGCAGGGAGGACTCCCCCGTGAATCACCAAACACCCAGCTTCCCTTCCATGCTCTCCCTGGACAGATAGATGCAACTCAGGAGGAGAGCTCACCGGGAAATACGTAAGGGGATTGCAACAGGATGGTGGTGACCCCCCCACCATCCCAGTAAAGGGGATTTGATTCTTGGGGTGCTAATCCCTGCAGATGTTTGGTGTTCACAGATTACTATACAAACTGTCACCTCCTAGTTGGGCACTCACAAGAGCCAAATGTTCTCTCAGTTTTGTCACAAATTCTCCCAGCCACTATGAAGTAAGTAGACCAAGTGGCTTCAATTTACAGAGGAAGGATGAGCTCCAAAGATGCCCCGTCCAGCCAGAGGGCTCGCTGCCCCAGGGTGAGGAGCCGCAGTTGCTGTAGGGATTGAAGGTGCACTCTCGGGGCTCCCATGGCTGGGCATCCTGGGGTGCTATTTTAGGGAATCACTGTTTCCTTCTCCCTGTGTTTAACTGTAGCCTTCTGTCTTACAGAAACAAGCTTTTACCGATGTGGCCACTGGCTCCCTGGGCCAGGGTCTTGGGGCTGCTTGCGGGATGGCCTACACAGGCAAATACTTTGACAAAGCCAGGTAATAACTCCATTCCCCACCCCACCCCCACTGGTTTGGGAGGGGAGGGGTCCTCTGGCCCAGCCTTAGTCACTGGCCCCAGGCCCCTCCTCTTGCCTGACCAGGCAGTGGAACATGCATAATGACCTGCTTTGTCCTCACTGACTCTGGTACCATGAGCGCCCCTTTTAGCTGAGATAATGGGCTCAGAGGAGTGACAGGACCTGCCCAGAGTCCCTTGCTGGTGACTGGCAGGACCTGGAGCCCATGCTCCTGCAGGTCTGGCAGGCTGGTTTGCACCTGGAGCCCAGGCTCCTAACCACATGCTCTTTAGCTGATGAATCCCTGTGTTACTCTAAGCCTGGTGCCTGGACCCCAGAAGTCTTGGCAGCCCCCATGCAGGCCCAGGCCCAAGTCATTTTATCTTGGGAAAGGAGGCTCGTATGTTGTGGAGAGTTCTGGGCATCCCGGCTTCTGTTAACCAGGAAGAAACAGACGCTGCAGCTGCCATGGAGGGCCTGCAGTCTGACCAGAGCTCTGCTGCCCCAGACCCAGAGGATCTGGGTGAGACACCCCCCACCCCAGCAGACTTCAGCCCCAGGCTATTCACTGGGGTGGGATTTGGCCTGGGGACAGGTCTCTTTGTAGAAAGATAGCAGTGGGGGGTGGTTGCAGGCTGTTGAGAACTTGTCAGTGGCCCCTCTTTCCTTTACCATTTGAGGTCCTGTGCTGGCTTGGTGCTCGGGGCTTTGTTGTTTCACCTTGACAAGCGTTTGCCCCTCTCACAGATGAGGTCACTGAGGTGGATGCACCCTAGGTCATCCAGGCAGTGTGGGAGGCAGGGTTTGAAGCCAAGGGGTGAGTCCACAGTCCATATTCAGAGTCCCCAGGCTGCTCTGAGGGGTCTGTGGGGAGGAAGGGGATGATGGGGGAGTCCTGCTCCTTGGTGAGGAGCCAGGAAGCTGCCTAGAGGAGGGGGCTGCTGGAGCTTGACCTGCAGGGGGGCAGGAAGGCCCTGCTCTGCAGCTGCTGGCTTCCCCGTTGCCCTACAGTCCACCCCACTGGCAGGAGAAGGGCCACAGCCAGGGCAGTCATGGGCGTGTGGTGGTGACTCGGGGCCACTGAGGACAGCCTGACTGGATGCTACACCACAGTGAGTGCCTACTATGTGCAAACTGATCCCCAGGGGCAGGGGCCCGAGACAGCACTCCAGGTGGGCTGGGACTGGGAGGCCTGGAGACCGTCTGGCCAGTGCCATCCAGCTGCACAGGGCTTGCCTTCAGACCCGGCTGAGCCGTGGGGTCCAACTCAGCTGTCCTAGAGGTGATGGAGTCACAAAGAATGGGATGTATATTTAAGAGTTGTATTTGGCACAGAACCAGAGATGTGACTTAATTATTCCCTGCAGTTCCTTGAAATAATTCCCTATGAAGGGTCATTCCTGGCCCTAACGTAATAGAACAAGCCAGTGTGGGGAGAAGTGGGTTAGCTGGTTCCCAGCAGCCAGGGTGGCTCAGGGCCAGGGCTGGCCCAGGCCCAGGCCCTCTGCACCTTGGGGTGGTGGGGTGGGTGAGAAGGGAATGACTTATCAGGCTGTGCCACGCTCCCCAAGGTAGTGTCCTGATAGAGCAGGTCAACCTCCAATTACTGTCTCCCCAGCCATTTACCGGGGAGCAAACGTCAAATTGACTCTTGTTTCTCTTTTAAATATTTTTTGTTTAATTATAAAATACCTGCTCCTTTTGAAAAATATAGAAAAGTATTAAAAGGAAATGAGCATTTTCCTTTATCTTAACCACCTCTCCCTTTTAAAATTCAGTAACAATGTATTTTAAGTATTTGGTAACAATGTATTTCCTCCATGTTATTTTGACAAAAAAACTTAACAATTTGTCATCCTACCATTTATGCAATTTTACATGCTTTTTTAGAAAATTCTAAACACTGAACATTTTCTCATGACTTTGTCAAGAGTTGGCTTTAATGGTAGCCTCGAGTTCTGTCTTTGTACTTGACCCACTTAGGGGGTACCCTGTTTTGGGACATTTGAGGTGGATCCCTAACCCTCTGTGGGAAATGCAGGTTTAAGGTCCCATATTTAGTAACTAGCTGTTTGCCGTGACCCCACCCTAGATTTGAGGCAACACAGGCAACACAGAACCACAGATTCACATTCCAGTTTATGGGGAGTTGGGGTTCCTCTTTCCTATCTCCCCAAGACCCCAAAAGCCCTCTGGGCCTGAGCCATGCTGACTCCACTCCTGCCATAGTCTGACTTCCTTGGAAGTGGGGTGGGGCTGGGAAGGCAGCCAGGCTACTTCCTTAGAATCCCTTTCTGGGGAAGTCCCGTTTGTTCCTGACACGCCCCAGGTGCAGCCCAGTCAGATTGGTCATTTTTGGGAGCTGCTGTCCCAGACCCACCTTCAATTAAGCTGTAAAGTGCAGTCCCAGGATCTTCTGTTCCTGATCAGGGAACCAGGGACCTGGTATGCCAGAGGCCACAGAAGGGAAGGCACGGGGCATCTGGCAAGAGGAAGACAGAGCCCGCCCTGATCCAGTGGCCTGTGGAGGTGCTGAGTCATGCTGACTGCACCATGGCTGCCCTGCTGCTCTCCAGTTACCCAGCCTCAGCCCTGCAACAGGAAGGCCTGTAAGCCCAACACACTCGGCTGCAGCCAGCTTGAGGGCTTTGTCCTGCAGAAAGGCACCTGTACCCCCTTCTGAGCCCACATGGACACCAGCCTCACTCCCTGGAGCTGGTGACTGGGGGAAGGAGGTCCTCCAAGTCCTGCCTGTGGTCCTAGATGTCAAGAAGTGGACAGTTGGGGCTGGGCAGTCAGACCTGTATTTGAATCCCTGTTCAGCAGAGGTTACTTTTAAATAATTCCCTTGATGTTTGAGCCTGTTTCCTTGTCTGTGTTTTGGGAATAATACCTGGAGGAGGAGTTACTCAGCATAGGGCCTGGCATGAACCTGCTGGAGCCCCGAGGTCCTACATACTCCAGCTTTGAATAGGGTTACAGTTTATGCCTGCTGCCTTTCAGCCACCCTGTTCCTCACATCTTGGGGGGGATTGTCAGAGTCCCTGAATGGGTCTCCTCGACTCTTCCTTCCTCCAGGGCCAAGGAAGGCTCTGGTCAGTGGGTAATTTATCCTGAGTTCTGTGCCTTTTACTATGTCGTATCATCTCACCAACTGTCAGTCACCTAAGGGGTCACCACCTATTTTAGGGGCCAGACAAGGACCCCTGAGAGGAGAAAGGACTAGCTCAGCTCCAGTTTCAGGAACAACAACCAACCTCCAAGCCTTTGGGAGAGCCCATCCTAGGAGGCCTGTCCCCAGTTCTGGACCTCTGTAATGCTCATTCTTGCTCCTGAGGCCTAGCACAAAGAGGTTTCTTTTCCTCCTGCACCGAAAGCCCCCGGTTTTCTAGATCTTAATGGCCTGACATCTTGGAGCTCGGTTTCTTGGCAGTCAGCACCTCTCTCTGGAGCTCCTGATAGTTTCCTTCATAGCCACCTCCTCGCAGGGAGCCAACACGACTGCTGCATGTCTGTTGCCCATTGTGTGGTCGGCCCTTTACCCACAGGGCCGCCTCCTTGGGAGGGACGGGCTGGGAGCATGATGGGCCCAGGTGACAGTGGCCAGCCTCAAACCAGCATCCCCCATCCACAGCTACCGTGTCTATTGCATGCTGGGTGACGGGGAGCTGTCTGAAGGCTCCGTGTGGGAGGCCATGGCCTTCGCGGGCATCTACAAGCTGGACAACCTCGTGGCCATTCTTGACATCAACCGCCTGGGCCAGAGCGACCCTGCCCCGCTGCAGCACCAGGTGGATGTGTACCAGAAGCGCTGCGAGGCCTTCGGGTAAGTACGAGGCTGTGGCCTGGGCACCCTCCCTCACCACATGGGCACCACCTGTGTCAGTCCTACAGGTACGGAGGCCAAGCCCATTTCAAGACAGGCTCCCTTCTGCAGTGTTTGACTCACAATTTCAAGCTTTGGGCGCTTGGACTTAATGTGGCAGCCTAGGCACTGCCATGGGTTGTGCGCTATGGTCTGCTTCTGAGTAGTTTCCTTTATTGGGGTGTGGGGGGCTGTGTCTTAATTCTCAGAGCATACACATGTAACATAATCTCACATGTCTGCACTTTGTTCTGGGGTGAAATGGAAGGATATATGATGTGGGCCAGGCTCGCTCTGTGAAGCTAAGGGACATGTCGTACTGGGGGTTTGAGTGTTGCCCTGGCCCCAGGCAGCCCCGGGGATGAAAAGGCCCCACCATAATGAAATAGAAGATAGGGTTTTCAGACCTCCCCTCTCCCACCCCCAAATACTGCAGAGCTCGGACATCTGCCTGGGTGGGTGTCAGCCCGAGGGGCCCTCACCTCAACACCCCTCCCCTACCCCAAAGACAAGCAGCTCTGCAGGTGGGAACCGCAGGCCCCAGGTGCTGACCTGGCCGGCAAGACTGACAGCTCTGGGTGGGGGCTCTGCAGGGTTTGTGGGCCGAGGCGGCTCCAAGATTGCCCTAGCAGATGAGCCGATGCTGGGAGGGTCGAGGCTGAACTGCAGTACTGATTACACAGCAAACAGAGGTTATCTCTGACTGACCTTATATGTAAGTGCCCGGTGCACCTACTTAGTACATGTTATTTTTAGTACAGCTAATATGCTGTAGACAGTCCCCAAAAGAATTGCTTTAAAGAGGAGGTTGCCCTGTCCCAGCTGCTTCTCCTCCACATTTGACAACGTGGCTCATTGTATAACAGTGTGCACCACATTCAGCATCTGCAGAGCGAGCAGGTGTGCCCCCTGAGTAACAACTGGGCCAAAAACTTCATCAGGAATCTAGTAGCAGACATTCCAGACCCAGTGCATGGCTCCAGTGTAGCTTTCAGTAGGAAATTCATAGATCAGGAATGAAAGAGGGGCTTCCCTGGGCAAGGGGTTAAGGCGCAGCACTGTGAAGCTATTGGCAGCTACTGTGGCACGAGTTCGATCCCTGACTGGAGAGGTGACCCACATGGCATGGCAGACCTCTCCTGTCTTGCCCCCTGCTCCTCTCAACAGTATGTTTCAGTGGACCTGCCTATTCTGTTCCCCACTCTGTCTCTGGTGGATCCTCTCAACCCCCTGCACCTCTGACCTGCACCCCAGCTCTTGTTTGCATAAAAAAAAAAATCTTAAAAAAAAAGGGGGGGGAATGAACAAGACAATAAATGAACTAAGCCTTGACTTACTTAGGAAAGAGGAGGAAAATGTGTTGAAAGGCAAATAAGAGGATATAAAATAATGTGAAAAGACAAAATAAAACCCAAGTTGGAAGTGGGAACATTTTTGCTTCCTGGCTCCTCCAGATTGCAGCTGGGAGCGGAGCCAGGGCAGCCTTCCTTTCTTCCTCCTACCCTTACCCTCCCTGAGGCCCTCAAGTCTGGCCCTCGCCCCTCACATGCCCCCTCTGTCTCCAGCTGGCATGCCATCATCGTGGACGGACACAGCGTGGAAGAGCTATGCAAGGCCTTTGGCCAAGCCAAGCACCAGCCAACAGCCATCATTGCCAAGACCTTCAAGGGCCGAGGGATCACAGGTCCGTATTCTCGAGCCCCCACCCCACCCCTGTGGCTGATGGCGTAGGGCTTGGCGGGGGTGGCATACCTCCGAGGTCCTTGTCTGGGAGGTGCTGACCCTTGGCTGCCTTACTGAGTGCTGAAGAGGCTGTGCTCCCTGTGTAGCCCAAGAGCCCAAGAGTGGGCTGGGGAGATGCCAGGGGAATGCCAGGGGAATGGGAGGGGCAGCATGCCACCCTCCCCACTGTGAGCTCCTGGAGACTCCTCACTGACATGGGACTTGTGGGCTCCTGGCCACCACGGCCCTCCCAACCTTCCCCGCCCCACTGCCAGGGTAGGACTCTGCTTGCCAGTGACAACACGACTCCCATCTTCCTCTCCCCTCCCCAGAGGCCTGCCTCTCACAGTGAAGGCCCAGGGTCCCATCGGAGCTTCCTGGGAGCCTCCCTCTAACCCTGTGTCTGCCTTCCTCTGACAGGGATAGAAGATAAGGAGTCCTGGCATGGGAAGCCCCTCCCCAAAAACATGGCGGATCAGATCATCCAGGAAATCTACAGTCAGATCCAAAGCAAAAAGAAGATCCTGGCGACTCCCCCGCAGGAGGACGCCCCCTCAGTGGACATCGCCAACATCCGCATGGCCACCCCGCCCAGCTACAAAGTTGGAGACAAGGTACACACTTGGGGCCTCATGTCTCTGAACTGACTGGAGTAGGATGACCTTGGTCCCTGGTGCCCCAAGGCTGGGGCCAAGATGTACCTCCAGATGGGGGAGGCACCAGGGGGCTTAGCTCGGGATAAGGAAGAACCCTAAGCTCTTAGTTGCCAGCCCCTTCATGGAGACAGCCAGCTTGGAATTATTTGCCTACAGAAGCTCAGGGAGGGCCCGCACACACCCGCTGGGATCCAAGCCCAGGAGGGCTGCGTCCCACCCACCCTGGTCCTCAGAGCCTTGGCTGGAGCTCAGGACTCCCAGGCCTGGCAAAAGGTGGGCAGGCCTGGTGTGAACCCATGTTCAACCTTCATCAGGCTGACCAGGCTCTCCACGGTGTATTCCATGCGGACTGGGGTGATCTCACAGATCGCTGTCATAGGGGTGGGGAAATAGGGGTGTTAGGACATCTTTGCAGGTGAGACAACTCCCAGGTGGGCTGGGAGCAAGGGGCTGCAGGGTCTCTGGACATTCATTGTGCAAGTTCCCCTGGGCAGCCTTACAGAACTGTGGGTTGCTAGGCTTTCTCTTCCTGCCGGTTCTCCTGTTGCTCCATAAAGGCTATGCCTCCCCCTAGAGGCCAAGCAGAGCTGCAGCCCCATGCCTAGCACAACGTGCAACCTTTCTGCTTTCCTCCTGGCAGATAGCCACTCGCAAGGCCTACGGGCAGGCCCTGGCCAAGCTGGGCCATAGCAGCGACCGTGTCATTGCCCTGGATGGGGACACCAAGAATTCCACCTTCTCAGAGTTCTTCAAAAAGGAGCACCCGGACCGCTTCATTGAGTGCTACATTGCTGAGCAGAACATGGTGGGTGCCAGCTGCAGCCTCAGGCAGGGCTGAGGGCTGAGGGCTGCAGGGGCAGGGCTGAAGTCCTCCTGCTGCCTTGGGCAGCCAGGTAGGCAGTGCCTGGTATGTGCCAGTCCAGAAGATCACAGGAACAGTTAGGACCCAGCACTGACCCTTTAAGGCCAGGGACTGGGGGCAGGGGGTCATCCAGGCTGGCGATGCAAGGGTGGGCACAGTGAGGAGGGTGGGATGCAGCTAAGGTCTCCTGAGCCCCTTCTGTGCACAAGGCTCTGACCTCACCGTCCTTGGGGGTACAAAGAGGAGGAACGCTGAGTCCCCGACATGCAGAAAGGCAGACCAACAGCCCATCAGGAACTGAGGCCATGACATAAGTAACAGTTTTTCATCCTGATTTTTTAAGACATCTGCACCCCCTGACTGAGGAGCCCAACACAGCTCACGGTCCTCTGGGGACAGGGCACTTCCTTCCTCTGGAGCCTGCCCCTTTTCACGTCCATCTGAACCTGACGTCTCTGTGGCTTGTAGCCTTGACCCTTGGCGGGTCCAGACTAAACTAGCAGCGTGATGGGGCTGGGGCGGGAGCCAACGGGTTGGAACCGATGCTGCCGTCGGAGGAGACGGGTGTGCCTGGCAGAGGCCCGGGAAGGATGGGCAGTGTGTGCCCGTGGCTACTAGCCTGCTCTGATCTGAAAGGTTTGCTTGTTGCTAGGAGAAAGGCTCCCCAGGAAAAGCACACTAGAGGAGCTTTGGGGACAGTCATTTCAAGCCCCAAAGGACTCTTTGTACCCCCAGGATGGTGAGGTCAGAGCCTTGTGCACAGAAGGGGCTCAGGACACCAAAGGTGTTGGTTTTTGGAAACGGACTGCAGAACCCAGGGGGGCACAGAAACCACTTGGGAGGAGGACAGTTAGTGGCTGACAGGATGGTAGAGCCCCCCCACTTCCTCCCTGGGCCTGACCCTGCCTTGCTCTGCCACCCAGGTGAGCATCGCTGTGGGCTGTGCCACGCGCGACAGGACGGTCCCCTTCTGCAGCACCTTCGCAGCCTTCTTCACGAGGGCCTTTGACCAGATTCGCATGGCAGCCATCTCCGAGAGCAATATCAACCTCTGCGGCTCCCACTGTGGCGTTTCCATCGGTGTGTTTACTCGGGGCCAGGATGCTTTCGCCTATGATATGTCTGGCTTCTGAACCAGGAGAGGAGGCGGGGGTGGGGCTGGGTCCCATTCCCTGGATGTCTTGCTTCATTCAACAAATTGCTTCCCACATCCCAGGGGAAGATGGGCCCTCACAGATGGCCCTGGAAGATCTGGCCATGTTTCGCTCCATCCCCATGTCAACTGTCTTTTACCCGAGTGACGGGGTTTCTACGGAGAAGGCGGTGGAGTTAGCAGCCAATACGAAGGTTAGTCCCATGGTTCATTCTCACTCTGGCTCATTCTAGGGGAGGCTACTGGCTCTAGCAGGACAGGAAGAGGGGTGCCAGCTGTAGGCATGGAGTGTGCATTGCTGCCCCAGAGTGGTGCTTGCTTTCCCCTTGAGTTTGTAGCTTGTTAGACCAGTCTAACAGGTCTAAACAGTAAGAAGACGCAGCACCCTTTCTGCGCACAGCAGCCCTGTGTGGCTGATCGCTGCACTCTTTCCCCACTGAGCCCGCATTTGACCTGCCGCACCCTGGCCGCCTGGCTGATGCACTTGAGGGGGTGGCCCCACTCGGAGGCAGGTCTGCCTGGTAGAAAGGTCATTCTCTGTCTGGGGCTTGGGGCCAGCTGCCGTCGGGCCTCTCTGAAGGAGTGTTCAGGAGGTGTCCGCTACAGAGGCAAGATAGTCCTTTACCTGGAGCAGCCAGAATGGAGGCACCACCATGGGGCAGACAGGGTGCAGGAGGTTTGCAGGTGGGAAGGGAGGGCCTGTCTAGAAAGACTCTGCCTGTGCTACATCCTGCAATCCTCAGCTACTGTTTCATCCCAGGGCATCTGCTTCATTCGGACAAGCCGCCCAGAAAACAGCATCATCTATAACAACAACGAGGATTTCCAGATCGGACAAGCCAAGGTCAGTGTACCTCGTGCCCCCGTGAAACCAGCCTGTCAAGAGAGGCCTGAAGTTGGGGCCCACTCTCTCAAGGCTACCAGTCCTTTAGCCTCACTGTCCTCTGCACCCCCAGGTGGTCCTGAAGAGCAAGGATGACCAGGTGACTGTGATCGGGGCTGGGGTGACGCTGCATGAGGCCTTGGCTGCTGCTGACCTCCTGAAGAAAGGTGAGGAGTCCTGGGGCTAGAGCAGCCACCATCCCTGCCCTGGAATGCTAGCACTGAGATTGCCTCAGCGCGCTGGGCCAAGCAGAGTCCCTGACCCTACCAGTGGGGCTTGCGTCATCACTCAGCTGGGTGCTGCTTAGTGAGTCATAGATAAACCAGGCCTCAGTTTCCCCACTGGTCAAATGGATGCACTGTCATTTCCATGGGGCTGTCCTGAGGATTAAATAAATGTGACCGGGCATCACTGTCTATGTGAGCTCATAGGTGTTAGCTGCTCAGGGGGAGACAGGTGTTAGTCCTCCCTATAATAGAATCACACTACCGGTCTCACTTTTCAGCTAGCACAAAGGAGAGGGTGGGCGAGGGGATCCTTAAGCAATTGGCCTTGAAGCAAATAGGAACTGAGAAAGCAAAGAGGGGCTCAGCCTGTCCAGAGCTCTGAGGAGCTAGAAGAGGCCAGGCGGAGGGAGGGCTTTACACAGGACAGCAGTCTGGCTTGTCCATCTGAGAGGGTTGTCTGCTGGGCACCACGTGCCTGCAGCCACATCTCCTCTCCCCATTGCCCCATAAGCCCTTGCTTATCTCAGATCACACGGGGAACCATCCTGAGAGGGTGGAGGAGAGCTGTCCAGGTCCCCAGATGCTCTTAAATCAGACCAGGGAGGCTCCCAGGAAATGGGGGGTTGGACAGGGCCAGAGGACAGGCAAACAGGACGGGGACAGGTCACTCAGGTTGGCAAACACGAGCCCCACAATGGGACCAAGGGGATACCTGTTGCCCTGGGACAGGCTGGACTTGAGCTGTGTGCTAGCTCTTTGGACAGCCCCCAGCCCCCCTCTAGGGTCCCGCAAAGGGCCACAGCCCCACCACTCCCCCTGAGCCAAGCCCCTGCTCTTCCCCCTCACAGAAAAGATCAGCATCCGCGTGTTGGATCCCTTCACCATCAAGCCCCTGGACAGGAAACTCATTCTCGACAGTGCCCGTGCTACCAAGGGCAGGATCCTCACGGTGGAGGATCACTACTACGAAGGTAACGGGGCCGGCAGAACCATGGGTAGGGCCGGGCAGGGGCAGCTGCCAGAATGGCTCTGTGGAGCCCTCACCACCCAGAAAGCCAGGAGTCCACATTGCTGTTCAGGGTGGGAAGGGCAGCTGTGACCGTGAAGTGCTTTATGGTTAAGCTGTTGTGCCGGAGCAAACTGGGAAAGCAACACCAAAGTTGCCTTTCACTGTCCTTCAGAACGCAGCCCCTGAAGGCACATACCACCCCCTCCTCCAAGGGGAAGAGAGGCCTTAGACTCAGATACGTCCACAGATGACAACCCCCAGAGGATGATTCAGAGGCCACACTTAGGTTTAGGGGAAAAGTGCCATGGTGATGTGTGATGTCTGCTGTAGGAATGGGGGCGCGTGGACATCTCTGCCATCCAGCAGGGACTCTGGGGTCCACCCTGCCCTCCCTGAGGCCGCATCCCCCAATTCACCTGCTTTCCTTCCCCCAGGTGGCATAGGGGAGGCAGTGTCCTCTGCAGTGGTGGGCGAACCTGGCGTCACTGTCACCCGCCTGGCTGTGAGCCAGGTACCGAGAAGCGGGAAGCCGGCTGAGCTGCTGAAGATGTTCGGCATCGACAAGGACGCCATTGCACAAGCTGTGAGGGGCCTTGTCACCAAGGCCTAGGAGAGCGTGGGGTGAGGGTGCTGCACGTTCCTGAGGTTCTGGCAAAGGTGCTCTGAGGTGTACTGAGGAGTGGTGAATACATGTTTTGAGAAAAATGAATTGGTCCCTGAAATAAATGTTTTCTTCTCTGATGTGGACACTGCCCCTGCTGGTTCTAGGGAGGAAGGGTGGAGGGATTTGGACACCCTTGGCCCTGGTGTCCCAAGGCCTTTGCCATCACCACTATTACTGCTGCCCCAGCACCACCAGGTGATATTGGACGTACCTTGCCTTCCACTCAAGAGGCTGACACCCAGATCTCTTACCTCGCCCTCAGCCAGCCTGGCCCAGGGAAGCTGGGGTGTTTCTACCCAGGGCCCCTTAGGACTGCCTCACCTTCCCAAGGCCCCACAGCCCTGCATGCAGAGGCCTCTGGTTTGGGGACATTTGATTGCTTATATTCCTCTCTCCTCATGCCCTCAACCAGTAATTTCAAAGAAGCAGAGGGGAGGAAGGAGACCTTGAGGTTGGCATCAGCACCAGGGAGTCGGTGCTCCTACCCAGCACTGGGAGGCAGAAATCCCCCATTGCCATGTACACAGCCACCTCTCCCAGCTGGTTAAAATGCAGGTGCTTGGGCCTGGGCTCTGCATTTAACAGCTAGCCAGGAGGTCTGATGTCACTGAAGAGCTTGTGGGCGCAGCTCCAGGACCGATCCTTAGCTGCTCTCCCACACACCTGTGATCACAACTTATTTCCTGAGCTCACTGCTTGTGGCCACATAGACTTGCACTTGACCGAGGATAAATTAGTGCCTGGAAAGGGCTGAACACCCCCTGCCACTGTGGGGTCCCCAGCAAAACCTCAGAGCCCTTGAGGAGGATGAGACTTAATTAGTAGACATTAGCATTTGTCCACCCGGCAATCTAGAGAATGAACCATTTAATCAGTCAACAAACATACCTGGCCAGGCTTGGCTGTACTGGGAGCCTTGTGCCTGCATATGACCATGCCAGTTCCAAAGGGAGCCTGGAGGAGCAGGCTAGCATTAACTGGAGGCTCCTGGCACTGCAGGAAGCCCACGTGGAGGGGCTCTTGCCTGGGACAAATGGGGTGGAGGAGAAAAGTTTTCAGTTAGGTAATCCAAAGTAAAGACAACAGTAAACCACTGAGGCCTGTAGGTGGCAGACCTGAGGGGAGGAGCGGGGGTGAGCACCACCTAGTGGTCATTCCTAGTACTGCGCTGTGGGGAACGCCTCAAACGGCTGAGGTCTGGCCTGAACAGAAGAGTAGGAGTTGGAGGTGAATGTGACAGAACAGAACAGCTGCAAGTCAGTGCTTTTTGTGTACACGCCTCATTCAGTCCTCACTACAGGATTATCCCCACTTTACCGATGAGGTAGAACTAAGAATAAGAGGAGTCCAAGCATACTTAAGGGGCAGAGCTAAGGTTAGACTCCAGATCTCTGATTCCAGAGGTCCCAGCCTCTGGAACTCCCAGAAGGGCCTTGGGTCCTGTGGGACAGTAACACAGAAGAGTGTGGAGGAAACAGCCCAGAGCTCAAATCCTGGTTATCAACCAGCAAAGTTGCCTGTGTTCCCTGGAGCCTACAAGTAGATAAATTTCCAGAAGCAATGGTGATAAAAAGGCACCTGAGCTATGGGTACAGACCCAGACCTGCAAGGGCTGATACGGACCTGCCAGACCTGTCTACACCGGGTAACCGTGTTTCCCGGATCCCCAGCAGCCCTGGCTGACAGGAAGCAGAGGAAGAGCAGAGGTGGCTTCTCTGCCCAGGCTGCCCACAGCTTGTGACAAAGACAAGGATCAGACAGGCAAGTGCTTGGGAGTAGGTCAGGATTTGGGGGGGGGTGATGATATTTCCTGATCCAGCAAGGATACAGGAAACAGCCATTTAGGGACCCTGGGGCTACAGTGAGCCCCTGAAATTGCCTCTTTTTCGCTGGGAAAACAGTACAAAATGCTTGGTGCAGAGCATGCTGGAAGTCCCATTAGCTACGCCCTCGTGGGACCCCAAAGAAACTTGCTCCTCCCTCAGCCCCTGGCCAGGGAGGATGAGACACCAGGACAGATTACCTGAGGCTCTCCTTGGCCTCACCTCCCAGACAGATAGGCCTGGCCAAGTCTGGGGACTTAGGCAGCTAAATGGGAGTTGGCCCAAGAAGGACCATGGCAGCAGGTCAATTGGCCCCCACAACAGACTGAGGTTAACCTTCTGGGACAAGTGAAAAGCACTCCTAGTGCAATTGGTGAGGAGGGGAGACCAGAGACCACTTTTCTTCGTGCCACCACACAGCCAACCATGTGATCTGGCAACAGGAAGGAGGGTCTCTCCTCACAGTCCACAGGTAACTCAGGTGAGCCAGCAACCAGCTGAGCCCCAGCAGGCAGGGCTGGAGGTGCCTCACAAAGCTCTGAAGACCAGAACACTAACAGGTCTGAGCTCCAAACTCCCCTGTGTCATTGGGAGATTCATCTCCACAAGCCTCAGATTTCCCATCTGTTAAATGGGAAGAATGAAAGCACCTCTAAGAGGGTGGTGAGTGTGAAAACCAGGGATGTAGTCTATACCATTAAGTACAATGCTAGGCAGATGGTATATCCACAGCTGTGCAGTCACCACCACCATGATCAAGCCCAGATGACTCGTTTGTCATCCCCAAAGAAACCCTGTCCCCTGTAGCAGGGGTCATCTCACTTCACCTTTCCTCAATTCCTGGCAGCTAGTAATTTATTTTCTGTGTTGTATCAGTGTGCCTGTTCTAGACATTTCATATGAACAATAACAACATGCATGGTCTTCTGTTCCTGACTTACTTTATTTGGTAATGGTTTCAAGTTTCCTCCATGGTGTTTGGAAACTTCATTTCATTGCCAAATATTACTCCATTGTGTGGGCATTTACTTATTCAGTCATCAGCTGATGGACATTTGAACTGTTCCCCCTTTTTGGCCGTGAAAAGAATGCTGCTATACACACTTGTGGGCTGTGAAGGGGACATGTTTTTATTCCTCTCCGGGCACATCTGTAGGAGTGGAATTGCTGTTAACTGTTTCATCTCGAGGAACTGCAGGAATTTGGTGGCTGAACTGTTTTTACTTTCCCATCAGCAATGTTGAGGAGCAGGAGTACACCAATTTTTCCACATCTTTGCTGTATTTGTCATTATCTTTTAAAAAATAATTTTAGGGCCTCCCTGGTAGCGCAGTGGGTTAAGCAACGCACTATGAAGCAAACCGCAGCCACTGAAGCACAAGTTCGATCCCTGCCACCAGCCAGTTTGAGGACCCACATGGCATAGCACCCGCTGCTCACCTCAGCAGTGTGTTTCAGTCAGTCTGCCTGTTCTGCTCCCCACTGTCTCTGGTGAATCCTCTCACCGCCCTAGACTCTGACCTGTACCCCAGCTCTTGTATGTATAAATAATAAATTTTTTTTAAAAATCATTTTAAAGGGACAGGTTTATTAGGAAAAGGAAAAAGAGAAAGAGGCACTAGCGTAGTCATAAGTAGGCTGGAGATGCCATCATCTTTTTGTAATCATCCTGGTGAGGCTGACCTCTACCTCTCACTGTAGTTTAGGTTAACATTTCCATGATGGAAGATGCTGAAAGTCATTTCCTGGGCTTTTTGGCCAGTTGCACATCTTTGGGGACATTTCAGGCCCTTTCCTTGTTTTTCAATTGGTTTATACTTGTAATTCTAATCCCCGGTGTGATAGAGTTTAGAGGTGGGGTCTTTAGGAGGTGACTAGGATTAGATAAAATCCTGAGGGTGGGGCTGCCATGACAGGATAGGCCCATTTTTTTTTCTTTTATTAAAATATTTTAAAATTTACATATACTTGCCATTAATTGTAGGATAGGCCCATTTAAAAGAGGTAGAGACAGAGCTCTTTGGCATACACATCTGGCACACACATCCACACCATGTGAGGACATAACATAACTCTCTCACCAGATCCTGAGTCTGTCCGATACCTTGATCTTGGACTTCCCAGAACTATAAGAAATGACTATTGTTGGGACCTCCTTGGTGGTGCAAGGGGTTAAGCACTGCACTGTGAAGCACCTGCAACTGATGTTTTTTGGAGTCTGAGTTTGGAGAGCGGGGTCATTGGGTTCACTCTGGGAAAGATTTCACCAGAGCTCCCCATTCAGTGGCATCAGGCGAGTTTCTCCACGAGACAGAAGTTATTTTAAAGAGCAGGCTTATTAGGAAAATGGACAGGAAAGTAAAGGACACTTGCATAGACACAAGCAGGCAGGAAGGGCTGTCCTGAATGGGACAGGTTTGCTGAGAGAGGCCTGCATGGTTGCAGGCAGGTGGACTTCAGGAGAGCAGCCTCAGCTGAGGGAGGTCAGTGAAGAGAAGCCCCAGCAGGGTGCCAGTCATGGGCAGGCTGCTGCCCTGCAGAGGAGAGTTGGTGAAGAGAAGCACCTGCATACTCACAGGTGGGCAGAAGGACAGCTGCCCTGTGCAGTGCAGAGACTGCAATCATAATAGTCTTCTCTTCGGGAGGGGCTCACTCCTTCCTGGAGTGGTTTGCTTGTTGGCTTTGAATCTACTGTATAGAATTTGAAAGGGACTGGATATTCTACAATGGGTTCCGGAGACAGAGCTCGGTCTCCTATCTTTACTTTTGGTCTGATACTCCCTGTATCAGTCATTGGTGCCTAAGGATCTTTGTTTATATAGATGGGTTAATGGCTGTTAATCCTGTCTACCCCACCTCGTGTGAGTCAGGTCGCCGGTCTTAAGGCGCCTCTTTTCCAGTTATTGTATTCCTTTGCCATCCATCACAACTACTGCAGCATGAGTTCAATCCCTGGCCAGGGAGGGGACCCACATGGTACAGCAAAACTTTACCACCTCGCCCGCTGCTCCCCTCAGCAGTGTATTTTAGTACATCTGCCTGTTCTGCTCTCCATTCTGTCTGGTGAATCTTCTCACCCCCTGTACCTCTGGCCTGGACCTCAATTCTTGTATGCATAAATAAATAAAATCTTTAAAAAAGAAAAAGAAAATGCCACCTCCCTACTACTCCCCCCCCCAGAAAAATAGCTGTTTATGCTTCAGTCCACATCATAAATCCAAAGATGAGTTTATCAGTACACCAGCTTAAACATGGTCCATTTTTACGTTCCCTTCTATGACTTCAGATGTGAATGTTCAATAAAGATGTTTTTCACATATTTTCTCAAATTTATGTGGGCCAGAGTCTAACAAAAACTTCCTATCCTTATTCTTTACCTTAAATTCAGTAAGTTTCCCTCTCCACACTCAAAAGGCTGGAAACTGGAAACACCACCACCTAAATGAGCACTGGATGAGCCCCTTTATTCATGTGAGAGATTATGTGGGGGCAAGCCGGAGCCTCTGCACATCCTTGAACCTAGCTCCCCAGGGTGGTGATAGAGGAGTCTGAAGTTTACCCTGCCAGGAAATTCATGTTAACTGGTCTAGGGATCCACACCTCAGCATCCAGTTCATCTCTCCATCACCCTCAGAACCCCAATTGATCCCTTAGCAGGAGGCAGTGGCCATGTGGAGGAGAAGCCTGTGCCCACCCCACCAGGAACCAATGGTTCATGTACCAGAGACCCTAGACTGAAGGTGCCTTCAGCTAGTCACACAGCACTAAAACTGCAAGATGCTAGGCCGAGGAGGAAGCTTTTAAGCAGTTACCCCTGTGAGAGTGAACTCTCAATAGTCCTGGTCCCATTGATTTCAGTTCCTAAATGATCTAAAATGTGCCACCTTCTGCTGTCATCCTGCTCTAGACCTGCAGCATCTGTGCTCTGACAGGGCAATATTCAATGACCTCCAGCTGCCTCTTGACCTCTAACAGCCCTCCCCCTAGCTCCTCACACAGCGGAAGAGCCCTCTACAATAGCGCTCTCCTCTTCAAACACCTCCTTGCCTCCCCTCATGATTCCTCCTGGGTGAGGTCCTGAATGACCTCCTCCTGTCCTCCCTCCAGCCTCATTCGAAACCATCCCTCTCCAGGCCCTAGCCAGCCACAGCTTCTCTCGGTTCCTCCATGGTTTTTCCCACTTCCTCCCCTGTCTCTTACCCCTCCCCAACCTGGGTTGATGACTGGATTCTGAGGGTTGAAGACGCAGGTCAGTGTGGCAATAGAAGGGAAAAGGGAGCTAAAAGGGAGGAAGAGAAAGTTTGGGGGTAAATGAGGAAATTAATCAGAAAAGACTTCGGGGAAGAGGTGGCTTCTAGGTCAAGCTTTTTCAACTGAGAGTGAGCTGTGTGTGCATGGAGGTGGGTGAGGGCCTTCTAGGTGTGGGTAACAGAGAACATTTAGTATGATGAGAAGGTGCAGGGGACAGTGGTCGTGGCGGTGATGGTGGTGGAGGAACTTAGGCATGAGTGCTAACATCATTAATTTAGGTTCTGATGGTGCCTGAAAAGACTTCCAATTTTACTTTTTTTTTTAAAAGGTTTATTTATTTATTTATGCATACAAGAGCTGGGGCACAGGCCAGAGTCGCAGGAGGTGAGAGGATTCACCAGAGACAGAGCAAGGAGCAGAACAGGCAGATAGACTGAAATACACTGCTGAGGGGAGCAGCAGGCGAGGCAGGAGAGGTCTGCTGCACCATGTGGGTCCCCTCCCTGCCAGGGATCGAACTCACACTGCTGTGCTGTAGATGCATCACAGTGCGGTGCTCAACCTGTTGCGCCACCAGGGAGGCCCCCAATTTTACTTTTGAAGGAAGAGGAATTTTAAAAAAAATCCTTCTCCAACCAATATGTAACTGAATACCTTCCACCATCCATTTCCTATGCCAAGAAGAAACCAAAGGTGAACGGTCCTAATTCATGCCTTCCACGTCAGTGATTTTCCAAACCCAGCTAATGAACAGAATGGGAGAAGCCCCCAAGCAGCACTTTTCTGTGACTTTCTTTCACAAAAACAGTTTAAATTATTGAAGGGGAAAAAAAGATGTATTAAACGAAGAAAAAACAAAAGGAAAAAAAACACACCTCAGTACTTGATATAGAAAATTAAGCAGACTTTCCACAGGCTTCTAAACCTCCCAAACTGAACTGTCTAGTTATATCTTCTCTTCCATCTGAAAAATCTGCACAACAGCCCAAAACACAATCATAATTTCCAAGACCTCTTGCGATTTGGAGATAGTTAATCTACATATTTAGATGGTGAATTCTCTCTTCTTCCTCCACATTGCTGCTTCACTATCTATGATCTTGTTCCCTCCTTTCAGTTTCAGACATATTAGACATGTTAGCAAAAGTTGGGGGAATGAAGAAGAAATTATAATATTTTTACCAGACTTTGCCAACAAACAATAAGATGCAGCCTTTCTTAACTAAATGTTTCTAAATGCTTTGGAGAGTTACCTAGGAAATGGCCTTCCTTAGCTCTCTGTTAGGAGAAACCTCTCCCTTCCTCCTCTGTATTTTTCCCTTTCATAAGGCAACGGTCTTTAATAACTTCTATTATGACAATCTGTTCTAGATTGTGAAATTCTTAAAACTGGGCCATTTTCTAGCATCTCTATTTTCATCACATAGCCAGGCCCACTGTTTCTTTCATACTGAGTGATGTCACACAGATGTCTGTCCAATGAAGAGGGTAAACTGAGAGATGAACACCATATAATAATATATTAACCTGTGTGGATTATCGTCCACTTTGTTATGGTGACTGAAAAAGTTGCATGTACAGATGCCTTGCTGATGATTTTCTGCATGTTCAACCATCTGACCTTTGGACATAATTTTCCTGCCTCTGCAATTGCAGAGAACAGGTCGCTGACGCTTTGTCACTTTATCACTATTGTCATGAAGTCACTGTTTCCAGATTCTTTGCTCTTTTGTGTAGATCGGTATTTCCATCAGGAATGACATTCCTTCTGTCTGCAGGACTCTTCAATGTTTTCTAGAGGTTCTAGAGATGAGTCATTTTATCTTTGGATATCTGAAAATTTCTTTATGACACCCTTACTTTGAAAGATGTTTATTGGTCATAGAACTCTGGGTTCCCTGTGCTTTTTTTCTTTCAGTATTTTAAAACTTGACCCCATTGTCTCCTTACTTGCTTTTTTTTCCAAAGAGAAATTTGTTGTCATTTTTATTCTTCTGTGTAGGGTCAGTGATCAGTGGAAAAGTGATCAGGCTTTTCCACCCTCCCGCCATTGGTGTTGATGATAGAAACCCACAGTCCCGCACGCATGCCTGATGGTGGCCACCTCAAGTAGGGTGTGGGCAGGCGCAAGTGGGTGCACCTGGGCTGAGACACAGGCATATAAGGGCAGCGTCACGAGGACACCAGCAGAAGAGAGGAAAGCAGAGACCAGAGGGCCCAGAGTGAGATTCGCCAGGGGCTCGGAGGCCTGTCAGGCGTCTTGGCCCCCCAATCTCCCTGACTGCTATGTACCTGGTCGCCTCTGATGTAAAGAGTAATAAAAGCCTGAAAAAGCCACTGAGGCCTCCAGGACTCCTCTTTTACCCGTCTGCTGGAATCATTGGGAACCTGCTCCGTGCTTTGCTGGCGCTCTGTAACATGATTTTTTTCATTGGCTGAGTTTAAGATTTTCCCTTTATTGCTGATTTTTAGCAATTTAATTGTGTACTCTGGTGTGGTTTCGTGTCTATTGTACTGAGGTTCATTGAACTTGGATTCCTGTGTTTAAAAGTTTTCATTTTGGAAAATTTTCTTCCATTATTCATCCTGTACCAATATATCCTCCTCTGTCAGATATTTAATTTACAAATATGTTAGATTGTTGGAATTATACCACAACTCATTGGTTGTCTTTTTTTTTTTTTAATGGCTTTCCCTCTATTTCCTTTTGGATATTTTCCATTGTTACTAATTGATCTGCAATATCTAATCTGCTGTTAACCCCACCCACCCATAAAATATAATTGTGCCAGGAGGGCACAGAGCAGGTCCTCAAAGATCCAAGAAGATGGGTGAAAGAGTTCTGGAGTCCTCGGTGGCTTTTTCAGGTTTTTATTATACTCTACATCATTAGTGACCAGGTACACCTGCAGGTAGGGGTTGGGGGGGTGGGTTGGGACAGGAGGCTAGCAGGCCTCCTGGCCCCCTGCAAATCTCACTCTCTCTGGGCTTTCTCCTCTCTGGTCTCTGGTTTCTTCTCTCTTCTACTTATGCTGTCTCCTGGCGTCCTCATGACGCCGTCCTTAGGGCCTGTGTCTCAGCCCAGGTGCGCCCACTTGCGCATGCCCACACCCTACTTGAGGTGCCGCCATCAGGCATGCGTGCGGGACTGTGGGTTTCTATCATCAACACCAATGGCGGGAGGGTGGAAAAGCCTGATCACTTTTCACTGACCCTACAATAATGAATTTATATTTTACTGCAGACATAAACATTTTTATCTCTAGGTCCTTTTAAAAATATTGTTCATGTTTCTGTTTAACTTAAAAAAAGAGAGAGACCTTTTTAAAGTACTTTTAGGTTCACAGCAAAATTGAGTGGGAGAGTTCACATTTATACCCTATCCCACACATGTACAGCCTCCCCCACTGGAATAGTATGTATTGCAACTGATGAACTTTTTGTGATATATGACAAACAATTGACACTGGATTATCACCCAAAGTCCATAGTTTATATTAGGGTTCATTCCTGGTGTTGTGTATTCCATGGGTTTGTACAAATGTATGATATGCAGGCAACATTAAAATTCAACTGCCCTAAAATCCTGTGCTCTGCCATTCTCTATTAACTTTTTATTCTCTTTTAACTGTATATGGAATACCGTTATGTTTAATGATCTTCTAATATTTTATTGGTTCTGGGGTAGTTACAATTGATTAGTATTTCTCATTTTTTTCATGCCTGGTGATTTTTTTATTGGGTACCAGACTGAATTTTACTTGATCGTGTGCTGGAATTATTTGCAGTCCCACAAATATCCTTGGGCTTGCTTACATCAAGTATCCTCTGGGTACTTGTAGGGTAAATGGAAGTAATCAGGTTTATCACACACCCTCTACCCCCACCCCCTGCCCTCCTGCCATTAGCATCTATGATCGACACCTGTGGTCTTACACGCATGCCTGATGGCACACCTGGAGTATGGCATGGACGTGAGCCGAGAGACTGAGCAGATAGGCTCGGCAGCAGAGGACAGGAGGTGGCAGAGGACTGTGGGGCAGAGTGCAGTGGAGAGCATCAGAAGAACGCGTGTATAGGGATTCACAGTGTGGTTTGGGGGGCAAGTTACTGTCTCCCTGCTGGCTGGTTTCCCCTGCATACTATTTAAAGACCTGTGGGAATGATGCCAAGGACTCCAAGGTTCTCTTTCAAGCTGCCTGAACCGATGATGAACCTATCCAGCCTGGGCTGGTTGTGGAACAGTACTTGACACAATGACCCCGAGTCTTGAGGCTTTCCAGTCTGGCTGCTGGAGTAGGCATTGTTCCCAAACCTGCCTGAACCCTGAGGAGTGTTCCCTCTAATCCATTTTGGCAGTTCTTTCCCTGGGCATGGGTGGTCCCTCGTGTGCATGCACTGATGATACTCAGCTGGGTAGTGGAGAGGCCCTTGTGCAGATCTCCAGGCCCCACTCGCATCTCCAGCAGGCTGCATTGAACTCTAGCAACCTTGGCCTCCCCGGCCTCTCAGCTGGATTTCCTCAACGTGGGGAGTCCACTGGGCACACTTTAGGTTCTCCCTCCCTATGCCTCAGCCTGAACACTAGCTCCAGGCAGTAAAGCCTGGCAATCATAGGGCTCTCCTTTGTTTCCCACCTCTCAGAGTGCTGCCCTTCACTTCCTGAGGTTTACTATCTTGAGAATTTTATTTCATCATTTACACCTTGTTTTTAGATTTTGGGTATTTTTAACGCAAAATTGCACAGACCCTTTTATATCATTCTGGCTTAAGTAGACGTCTTCATTACTTATTTAGATAAATAAATCATGGTAAGTTTATATGATGGAATATACAAGCATGAAAAGGAATGCTTTGATTAGACACCCCCCTCCCAATTGTGGGCCTCTCTGGTGGCGCAAGGGTTTGGGTGCCGTTCTGTGTGGCTTCCATAACCACTGCAGTGCAAGTTAGATCCATGGCCAGGGAGGTGACCCACATGGCACAGTAGACCTCTCCTTTCTCACCTGCTGCTCCCCTTAGCAGGGTATTTCAGTCTATCTGCCTGTTATGCTCTCCTCTCTGTCTCTGGGGAATCCTCTCCCTGCACCTCTGGCCTGTACCCCAGCTCTTGTATGCATAAATAAATATTTTTTTAAAAAAGACTCCCTATTGTATGATAACATTTATCTAAAATATCCCAAATGACTATAGTTTGAATTTACTAAGTACCACCAAATTGTTACTTTAGGTGGGTGAGTTGTTGGCATATGAATTATATCTCAATAAAGCTCTTACCAAAAGCACTTGAGCTACAGAGCTTGGCAAAGATTGACTTCAAATCATGTGTCAAGTAAATGAATTAATCAGGCTTTTTATACTACTAGCGTCTGTGGCCATCGCCTGTGGCCCTAATTGTGTTAATGCAGAAGGTGCTTGTGAGTGTGGGTGTGGGGCACTTGTGCACGCATGCGTGAGTGTGCACACCTATGCCTAGAAGCTGGGATAAAAGCAGTGGCAGAGGGGAGAGAGAGAGAGAGAGAGAGAGAGAGAGAGAGAGAGAGAGAGAGAGAGAGAGAGAGAGAGAATGCCAGGGAGCCCAGAGAAAGAACATAAAGATTCGGGGTGGAGGCTGGGAGGCCCGGTTGCCTGCCTCCCAGACCCCCTGCCCAGGCTGTGCCTGCCCAGGCTGTGCCTCCTTCTTGCATGCCAGCCTCCCTGCCTGCTGTGCCTGTGTACCTGGTTCCCTGAGAGCATTAAAGCCTGAAAAATCTACTGAGGGCTTCAGGACTCTCCTTATCCATCTGCCCAAACCGATAGTGAACCTGCCTGTACATGTTGGCACTAGAGTATGCCAGGGGGAGATTGGGCAGGAAGCTCCTCAGAACAGATACTGTTTATGAAACTTAAAAACATGGGAAAGAATTTTCTAGATGAGGAGTGCCTCTGGCCTCCGTTGCAGAGAAAAGCTACACACACCAAATGTGGGCCCTGGTTCCCTCTTCTAAAAAGCAGAGGAAACAAAGGGGGCACCAGGTGGCAGTTTTGTTTAGTCTGGGGCAGAATCCATGCCTGTACTTTTGTGTCTTCATCTTCTGAGTAAGATAATGTGTCAGAAAATCATACTGCACACCACTGAGGTCAGGTGCCCCCATTCCCTGTGTGGGAACGTTCTGTGTGGCACAAAGAACACCAGCACAATCTTGGGTGGGCTTCCCCCATCAGAGAGGCAGAAAGAACATTGAGGATTTTTTTTTAAGATTAATTTATTTATGCATACAAGAACTGGGTATAGGTCAGAGGTGTGGGAGGATGAGAGGATTCATCAGAGACAGAGTGGGGAGCAGAACAGGCAGATTGACTGAAACACACTGCTGAGGTCTGCTGCGCCATATGGGTCAGCTCCCTGGCCAAGGATCAAACTCGTGCTGCAGTAGCTGCGGATGCTTCACAGTGCTGACTTAAACCCTTGCACTATCAGGGAGGCCCCAAAACAGAGAGAATTTAGGAGCAACCTTTTCCTCTTGAAACTCGTTTTTTAGTTCCCTCAGAAAAACGCCACTTTCCCAGTCACACTTGACTGAACTTTGTCCCGCCAACCTCCCAGAAGAGGTTACCCACTGGGTAGGGTAGCAATGCGCAGCACCTGAGGGCTCAGGAAGGCCACGCCTCCGCCTCCACGTGGGGTTGCGTGGCGTGGTCACCCGGCAGAGGCCACGCGCTCCTGCTTAGAACAACCACCGCCTGCAGCATCCAGCCAGGAATACGGTAAAGGGCCCCACTTGTGTGGCCCAGCGACCTTGAGCAGCCGGAGGGCGCTCAGTCCACCAGATCAACCCACCCTCTCACCCACGCCCCTCCCTGCGAGCTTGCTCCCTTTCTGGTCAGCTGGTGAGGGTTGGGGAGGCGGCCAAGCGGGAACAGGCCTGTGGCTGAGGAGACCTAGCTTCCTTGGGCCCGCAGTGCCCGGGGCCTTTGCTCCTAAGTTTCCCCTGCCCAGACTGCTTCCCTGACCCTAGCCTCCAGCCTACTCTGTGTTTTTAACTTTCAGACTGGGAAATGTCGCCTGGTGAAGAACAGCGCACAGAGCCAAGGTAGAGGGTAACCCATCGTTCCAAGGGGTAGCCTGCCTCCCCCCCACCCCCCCACACAGGGCGACACCAGCGCCTCCACTTGTCAGAAATTTTTTCCAGAGGGGAAGCTAAGCAGAGGGGGCTCCCTGGTGGTGCAGGGGGTTAAGGCGCAGCACTATGAAGCTATCAGTAGCCACCAAGACACGAGTTCCATCCCCAGCCAAGGACTGACACACGGCGCAGCAGACCTCTCCTGCCTCTCCCGCTGCTCCCCTCAGCAGTGTGTTTCAGTGGATCCGCCTGTTCTGCTCCCCACTCTGTCTCTGGTGACTCCTCTCACCTCCCCACCCCCTGCACCTCTGGCCTGTACCCCAGCTCCTGTATGCATAAATAAATCTAAAAAAAAAAAAAGGCTAAGCACTGAGTAACTCAAGCCTCCACAGACCGAGACCCGCCCCCCCCCACCTCAGTGTGGGCTGTGGAGCGCGACTCTGTCCCTCAGCCCGGCTGCTGGAAAGGTGGTGACGGTTTCTCCGCCAGTGTCAGTAGCTGCTGTCTGTGAGCAGCACCGCCCCAGGCCCCAGCTGGGTTTGAGTGTGAAGCCGGGAGAGCACCCAGCTGGCTGTCCAGAGCTGCCATGCCAGAGGCAGGGTGAGAAGCAGGTGCGCAGCCTCGTTCAGCGTTTCCTCTCCCTTCAGAGGGCAACTGCCTGCGCAGCTTTCCTCTCAGGAGGCGAGGAACAGAGGCGGAGCCCAGCATGCGCCTGCCCTGCCTTATACCACGCTTCAGGCCCGCCCCCCGTCGCCACCACCCCAGTGGTACCTGCTGATTGGACTATTTTCAATTCTCAGTCACTGATTGGACCATTTTAGGACCAATAAGCCCATTTGGCGCTGAATAATTAACTAAGTTTGTTCTACTATTTGCGTGCCAATATGAAAAACAGGTCCTGGAGGCTGCAAGAAGGCAGCCAAGGGAAACTCCCGCTGGGCTTCCGGTTCAGACCCAGCTGGGGACTGGAGAAGGCGCTGGCGCCAGGTGGAAGCTTCTGGTGCTGGTGGGGAAACCAACACCTTTTTTCCAACCGCTTCGGCTTCCCGTGATTTCACCCACCAAGCTCCATGAAACTCTGATGTCTTTCCTGACGTGTTTCAGATTTTTCTCTTGATCTGACCTCCTGTTGAGGGTATTCAGGTTGTTTCCAGCTTTGCAGTACACAAACAGTGAGGCAGTGACTGTTCTCCATGTCAACACCAAGCCTTTCTCTGACCTTGAGAACCCTAAGACTTAGCACTCCCAAAGGGTGTCCAGTTGTCCCCCAGGTGTTGCCCCTCTGACTATAAGATCTACTTATTCTTTGGATCTCAGGATTAGATGTTTCCAGGAGGCCTTCCCTCCTCCCTGCTGCCCTCTCAAGCAGAGCCACACAGCCCTGGTGGGTGCTTTCCTACCTATCACCCCTTGTGTGGTAATTGTCAGCTGACAGACCTGCCTCCTTCATGAGACCAGGACACTGCTTCCTTGTTTGCACCAGTATTGTACCATCCTGCAATGTCCCCGGCCTGCAGACAGTACTCACTAAATGCTCAGAGCGGCGTGAGGTGATTTCATTTCAGGGTCATGACCAGTCCACCACCGATCTCTGCCCTTAGTAGCTGTTTAAGAAACCCCATCCTGCAGGAGATACATCTGGAGGCTTGGGGAGTTTCTCCAGCTCTGCCCATGGAACACCCTGGGGTGAACTATAAGACCAAGGGAGAGGGACAGAAAAGGGGCCACACACCAGGAGCCTGCTGCTCTTTCAGTTGGTGAGAAATTCTCAACAGAACTTAGTAACAGTAGTAATTACTGCCTTTCAGATCATTTGACTTTAATCTGTGCCAACAACTGGGGCATCTGACATTCAAATTTTCTTTTCCATAATTTAAAACCACACAAGACCCACTTCCACTCATGATCAGATACATATTTTCCTGCTGTCAGCTGGCTAATAGACCAAAGCCCATAAGAAACTATAGGATCCTTCTTCTGAGTCTGGAACCCGCTCCTGGCTCACCATCCAGGGATATTCATCCCAGGAAAATGCTGTACCCTTTATGCAGGATGCCTAAGTGATACTAGCCTGGGTTCATCCCTGTCTCATATTTATGGCACCACTAGGAAGCACACTTGCCTGAAGACATGTAAAATGGCCATGGCATTAAAGAATAAGAATCTTAGGTAGCCCGAGCACTGTGTAACCAGCTGCACTGAGTTTTCTACATATCAGCCTCCTAACAACCCTCTTATATATAATAGTGTATATACTATAATATATTCAGGTGAGGAAACTGAGGTTCAGTGAGGCAAGCAACAGTGGGGGTGGGGCCAGCAGGTGGTGTAGAACTAAATCTGAAACCAGGCCCGTGATTCCTGGGCCAACAGAAACAAGGGCATTTGATATTAGGCTATTGTAAACCCCAAGCCAGTGGTTAAAGATAAAACTTATCTTATTTCCAAACAGGGCATTCAAGAACAATTACACTGACAAAATCCATTTTTATTTCAATGCATGCATTTTGTGAAGTGCTTTATTTTTAACGTATTATTGATGCAAGTGTGTCTAATTAACTTAATTGTTTCTGAACTCGATTTAAAACCCAGGAAGTAACTCACAGAGGCCTACTCATGCAGGTTTCTCTTGGGCTGCTGCCTGCTGAAGCTGCCTTCTTGTTGATTGGGGTCCCAGCCCTCAGCTAGAATGGTGGGCCTCCCCTACCCACTAGCTGGAGGACATCTGCTTCTGAGGTCCTTGTAGGGTCAGAGAAAACTATCAGGTCTTTCCACCCTCCCGCCATTGGTATAATGATGGACTCCTGCGGTGCTGCACGCATGCCTAGGTGGGCATGCGCAAGTGGGCACATCTGGGTTTGGGCACGGGCATATAAAGGCGGCGTCACAAGGCCTCCACCAGCAAGAGCAGCAGCAGCGGGAGGAACAGGGCACCAGCGATAGAAGCAGCCAAGAGGGTGAGATGCGCCCCCCAGCACCCCTGCCTGCCATGTATCTGGTCACCTCTGACAATAAAAAGCATAAAAACCACTGAGGGTTCCAAGACTTTCCTTTACCCTGTCTGCTGGAACCATCCAGAACCTTGCTCCGTGCAGCCTTCCTGGTGCTACAATGCTCCATGCTCATGCTCCCAAGCACTTTTTGCACCAACTTGATGTCATGTGGGGATAATGGAACCTGGGAGGAAAGCAAGGCTGCAGGTGGTGGATGTAAAGGCTGGAGGCAGGAAATAGCCTGAACACTCCATTTTCCCTACACTCCTTAAATGCTCAGAGCATGTTTACTGACTCGCAAGTGGGGAGACTGATAGTCATTTCCTCATGGAGTTATTGTGAGAATTAATGGCTGTTGATAATGCAGGGGAAACATCAAGCACAGGACTGGATCAGAGTATCACTGTCGCAAGCTCTTGAACCCCACATAGTGAGTGGGAGGATTGTGCCCGTGGTGGTGACAGTTCCACGTGATGCCCACCAAGCTCCTGCACAAGTGGGCACCTGCTCCGTGAAGGGATGCATGACTTCAGAACAGAGCCCCTCGCTGCCGCCCCACCCACAGTGCAAGCACCTACCCCACAGGTGAGATCAGCAGACAGCTCAACTCCCCTCTCAGACGAAGAAAAAGAAAAACCTTCCCAGGTTTTGGGCTTGGTACAGGGTGTAATGTGGCTGAATAGCGCATGTCAGGGCTTTTACAGTATGTATTTCACAGCAAGGACAGAGAAGAAATCAGAGGTCTTCTAAGACCACGTAAGAAGCTGAATTTGGGGATGGGCATCAGATTTCCAAAGGCTTAACATTGAGGCTACTGTTGAGAGACTGGAGAGTGCCCCTTCCCCCAATGCTGCACATCTCCTTATCTGCTGCTACTAAAAATGTGTGGAAGTAAGGACCTCTCAGTTAATATAGGTAATTCACACCTTAAAAAGAAAGAAATTGGAGAAATGTGACTGTAACATTGGGATGGATGCCATAAATGGAGTTGAGATTTGAGGCAACCCAGAGACCCTCTTAATGCTAGAGGAGCTGTTTAGATGTTTAACTTCTCCATCTTTGAGTCTATGCAAAATGGCCCTCCAGAAGCTCCTTACTGGAATATTTCCCCAGGGACCAACGACACGGTGTGGATAAGAAGCCAACACTGTACCTGGGCACAAAGTGTGTGCGTCCTTCCTTGAATATGGGTCCATAGCGCCGGCAAGCTGGTCAACCACCAGAGGGCGCTGTAGCTCAGCCCGAGGCAACTCTCTAGCCTACCAATCTTTAGCACGTGGTGGACACTCCCACAGGGGTTAGAGACCAAGGATAGGGAGGAAGGGTAGGAGGTAGGGTGGCCTACCCACACACTTGGGCAAGGTGGTATGACTGGTGACTTCAAGTTCCAGGGTGTGGCTTGCTCAGGAAAGTAGATACTTGGATTACATCCAACTGGTTGTCAACAGTGGTGCACTTTGGACCCTACTATGGGCTTTAAAAATACTTGAGTGTGTGTCGGTGTGTATGTGGGCAGAGGTGGGGAGGAGAGGTGGAAGGAGGTGCTCCAGAGAGCACCACTTAATTACACCCAGCCCAGGCATTACGTTCCAATGTACAGAGTTGAGACCTACTACTACAACCTGGCAGAGTGGATGTGTTATCAGCACCTTCTGCATTAGAAGAACACTTAACCAGCTCCCTGGTCATTTCACTTGCATTCAGTTTTGTCCATGCAGTGGGGGCATCCTGGGCCAGCCTGCTGAAGCCTATGGGCAGTTCTGCCTGAGAAGGGGTATCCTGGGGTCTTAGCATTTTAGGAGGTTTAGGTGGGAGCATTTTAGGTTTTAATGGCAACTGCCAAGATGCCCTCCAGCTGTCCAGTCAGGAGGCCCCAGAATTCCAGTCGTGCAACTGGCAGGCCTGCTGTCCTGAGTGTTGGAGGGCTGGGGTTGCCGTAGTTGCTGTTCACTAAACATCTGCTGTGTTCTGAGCCATGGATTGTGCTTACATCATCCTAGTCGACAAGCAACATCATGATTCTCCCCATTTTACAGTGAAGGAAACTTAAGTTCTAGGAAGTTGTCCTTCACTGAGGTCACACGAATAGGGAGGTAGGATATGAACCTAGCGCCACAGACAGCAGAGGCCCTGCTCCTACCCCAAGCCCTCCTGTATCCTTGCGACCCTGCCCGGCACTGAGTGTGAGGCCTGGCGTGCAGTTCAGGTAGGGTGCATTGCCCAACCAGTCCTAGCAGTGAAGGCCAGGCTCACTGCTCTTTGCACACCTACTTGGCAGATGGGGTGGGCGCAGGGCGAGGGCAGTCTGCCTACTTCTAGATCCTCAGATCTCAGTGAAAGTGTGGCTCTGGGCCCAGCCACACAAGGTATTTCCTGAGGCCGCTGGGTCAGGCCTGGCGCCTACCCAACTCTGGGAACAGGCCTGGAGTCGCACAGCCTCCCAGGCAGTTTGGCAGTGTCCCCAGCAGCTGCTTCCGGCCCAGGCTGCTGGAGGTGGGCCTCCCAGGGCCTGCCTCTGTCCTTTCCCAGCATAAAGAGGTATCCAGCATGAGTCCTTAAGGGGTTCCCAGAGCCGGAGCTCCACCAAGTAGAAGGGATTAATGACCCATTTTACAGATGAGGGCTCTGAGGCCAGATAAAGAAACTTGTGATGCTCAGTTCAGGAGCACATATACTAAAATTAAAACAAGACAGAGATTAGCATGGCCTGTGTGCAAGGCTGACATACAAATTTGTGGAACCTTCCATATCTTAACCTATAACTCTCAAAGATGCAATGTATAAACAATTTTTTTAATTGAAAAATGCATGGTTACCAAAAAAAGAAACTTGTGTCCATTACACAGTATGTGGGTAGAACTCAAAGCCCCAGCTCCCAATTCTGGGTGCCCTGTTCTTCCCCCACCCTCCACTACCCCTGGCTGATAAAGTCCCCTGTCCTTCACACAGGACACTAAATGGGTGGATACAAACTGTGCCTCAGAGTTGCAAGAGGACGGTGAGGCTCTGGATTCAAACACCAGCCGTATTATTGTTCTAAACCCTCTCTGGACCGTCCCAGGGGACTTCTTGGGGTCTCTGAGTGCTGTGGCAGAGGGAGGGCACCTCCTCTGGGTTTCTATAGCTCCACCCAGAGTCCCCAAGCACAGCCACAATGTGTGTCCCTCACCTCACTGTGAGCCCAAGAGCACAAAGCACCACCTCTGGGGCTTCTCACCACTGTACTCTGAGCTGGGGGGGGGGATTGAATTGTTTCCCAAGAGAGCAGAGGGAGGGAGGAAAGGGTCATTTGATCCCTCAGGGGAGTTTGGTCTCCCCATCCATGTAGCCCTCTTCTCCCCTGGGGCCAGCCCCAGTCCCACCTCATCACCCTCCTTCCTCTGGCTGTGGAAACTTATGCCTCAGCCCAGAAAAATGAGCTTGCTGGAAACCAGCTGCGTGGCCCAAAGGACCAGGGCCAGCCAATAAGGCGCTGGGGGTGCCTTGGCCCACCACTAGGGACACAGGCGGAAGGGGGGAAAAGGAGGGGATGACTGGACCAGAAGGTCTAGACAGAGGCTTTAGCTGAAGGTCTGGACCCCAGATTGGAATGGGGAGGGGGAGAGACAGGAGATGAAGAAATGGGAAGGAAAGGTGGGAGCCCATTAGATATAGGAGAGCAGCACCGCTGAGAACTCAGACTTATTTGTGGCCAGGGTAGGGATAAGCAGTACTGAGAGGTGGAATTGTATCTAGCATGGCCGTGCCTTGTCCCCATTTCAGATGAGGAAACAGAGGAGCTTACACTAAGTGACATACCCAGGTCTTTCCGCTGCTCTGAAATCTGATAAACTCTGGCTGATAAACTCCAGATCTGCCCCAAGCCTGAGCTGCATTTCCTTCCTCCACCCTGTGCTCCTCCCTGGTCTGGGCTAGCCTCTAAGCTGTTGCTCATGCCTCCCACCGGGACCTCTGTCTTTACTCCTAGAAAGATCCTTCAGCCTCCTCTTACAGACTGATTGTCCCACCCCCTCCCAGCACCCCCTACACACATCTGGGGTTCCCTCAGCCACCTGGAAAACCTTCTGCTTTAGGCCCAGGGCCTTGGAGCGGGAGGAAACATAAACACAGACACACTGGCATGAACGCCCAGGGTCTGTCTGCAGTTAACAGCTCAGAGAGCTCCCAGGACAGAGCTCCCAGAGCAAGAGCAGTGGTCACCGGCTTCCTGGGACAAATGTCTTCCACTAGCCCGGTCGGTACCATGTGGTATTTATTTAGATACACAAATAAACGGACCTAAGAACTTGCTGGTTCAAACAGCTTATGCTCATTCTTTTTTTTTTTTTTAGCTATATGTAATTTTTTTTAAAAGATCAACACATCACCAGCTCCCATGTTTTTTCTGAGTAATATATACAGCCTGTTATATATGTGCATGTATACACACAGATATACATGCACACACACACACACATATATATATATATACACATATACTTTTTTCAATAGATAACTACATTCAAGTAATGAAACACAGGATTTACAATTTCTCTCTGAGGGCAGAGGAAAAGCAAATTCACACACAGTTCACAGAGGAAGTACCATAAAAGCCCAGCCAGACAAGAGCCAAGAGTCTTCTGGAAGGTGAGGGTGGGGGCAGCAGCAGAAATCACTACAGTCACACAGCTGCTTATTGTTGGGGGTGGGCAGGTGTCAAGGAAGGGGAGCCCCGCCTGCCCTGCCCCAGGTAGGTGGGCAGGTCATGCCCATCTGGCTGGCCCAGGCTCTCTGGTTAGCATAGGTTGGAGGGCATATCTGGGCACCTCACTTTTCCAGAAGCCCCTCAAATTTGGGGTTCACAAAGGAGAAGCCAACAAATGCTGTTTGGTCCATGGAGTCGATGAGGTTCTTGTCGCTGTAGGAAAGGCGTGGCTTCTCATTCAGGAAGTCCTGGTCGAAGTTGCTGTAGTCTCCCGGGGACTTCTGTGGGCAGAGGCAGGGTGGGTGAGAGAACTCAAGGGGTGGCCTTCCTGAGAAGGCTTCTGAGTTTCCGGGGACCTGCCCCCAGGGCCAGAATGCCTATTGGGTCGGCAGGGTCAGAGCAGTCTTTAGTAAGAGCAGAACGTGGAGCCTGTCCCTACAGACCCGGAGCAGCCCTAGCTAGAAGCGCGGTGCTGTGTCCCCAGGGAGGCGAAGGCAGGAGTAGACAACTCTGGGCTTGAAAGGAAACGTAGGCATCTTCCTGGGGGTTTCTGGTACCCTCAGCTAGCTCATGGGCCAACGCCTGCTGGGCTACCTAGTTTCTGTAGGTCCCACAAGCTAAGAATGACTTTCACATTTTCATTTTATTTTTCTGTAAGACTTGCACATTTTTAATGTTTAGGAAAAGAGAAAAGAGAGAATAATAGTTAATGATATATAAAAATTAAATGAAATTCAAACTCGTGTCCCTAAATGAAACCTTGTTGGTACACAGTCTTACCCCTTCGTTGACGTATCACGTAGAGCTGCTTTGAGACTGCCTGGATTGCAAAGCCCAATATTTCGTATTGGGCTGTTCAGAGAAAAAGTGTCCTGAGAATACAACGCCACAGTGACTGAGAGCCGTCTCAAGCTGGTGGTCCTCGGGTCAGACTGGGCTTGTGGGTGTAACTATTTGGACTAATACTGGGATTTAATGGATTTTGAGCCAACACTTAAATGTCAGGTAATATGACACAAAAACAAAGATTTCTGGCTTCTTTTAAGTCTGGAAGCACTGAGCAGCCTTCAGTTAGTTCCCTGGAACATCCAGTTTAGGTGCTGAAGTCCCCTCAGATAGTATGTCACAAGCCCCATTACTTCCTACCACCAGACTGTGGAGCATCATGCCTGCCTCGAGTTTCTCAGTGCAGAGAAAGCAATCTGTCCTTCTTTGTGTCAAAAGCCAGAGGCTGGAAACATGACATGCCCAGCCCGGGAGGAATCTGAGTTTTCAATCCCTGGTGTGGGGAAGCGCGACAGCCTCAAGGCACAAATGTGGAGCCCTGAGAACAGTGTGTCCTGCCGGAGGAGGGGAGCAAAGAACAGGAGTGGGAGCAAAGAACTGTGGTCAGAAAAGGCCACATCGTCCAGCCTGCTTCTGTTCTCCTGCCGGCCCCTTAGTGGGCTCTGCAGATCCTGGGGCATTGTATCACCCCCTCTACCTGCCCTGGTCTCCCTTACCACATGGCACTTCTCAGATCCATGCCAGGCTGCTGCTGACAGACCTCCCCAAGGTCAATGGTGGCCTCATGACAGCTCTCGCACTGCTGTCTTATATCATAAGTGTCTTATATCATGTGTCTTATGTCTTATATCATAAGTGACCATCATGAGGCAAGTTTCTTATCTCCCCAACTAGCTGGGGGGCTCCTCCAGCTCTGGACTGAACCTCCTATTGTGCTGTGCAGCCTAGCACAATGCTCTGAACATATAGGCATTCAGCAGTTCCCACATTTGCCGGAAAGTGGATTGGATGGATGGGTGGAACAAGGGAACTGCGATCCCTGAAGCCGTCCCCTGCATGGCCCAGGCACTATAGATGTGTATGTGAAAGAATGGCTGGGTCTACAGATAACAATGTTTGTTGAATGACTGAGGAGAGAAAGGATGAGCATACAAGAAAGAGACTGTGACTGAATGTGCTAGGAGGTCAGGGAAGCAGGTGTGCTAGAAGAAAGAGAAGGAAAGCATGTAAATGATGTGGGAAAGAGGCAGGACAATAGAGGAGCACTCCCAGAGGAACGGGCTCACGTACCACTTTGGGTTTGAAGGGCGGCTCCAGTGCACATTTCTCCAGCAGAGTCCAGTTAATGGTCTTGAAGAAGTTATGGCCTTTGATTCTGCCTGTCACTCCCAGCCTCTTGGTTGGATCTCTCTCAAGCAGCTGCAACCCAACAGGGGCCCCAATTAGCACCCGAGGGCTGATGCTCCAGAATCAGAGCCTCAGCAAATCCCAAGCAGGCCCAGGGGTATCCAGGCAAGTCAAGGTCAATCTAGTGGCATACATCTGGGCTAAGGGCATCCTCTCTGGCTTGCTGTGCTCCCATGTCCCCTGAGACAAAAGGCCACAGCGCAGGGCCGCTGGACTCTGCTGGTGGGCCTGGGGAGTAAGAGCAGAACTGGCCATTATTGAGTGTTTGCTTTCTGCCTGGCACAGACCTGAGTGTCACACTTATGGTTTCTTCCCACCAACTCTGTGAGGCAGGTTCTCTCATAACCTCCATTTTACAGACAAGGAGACAGACCCAGAATTTAGTCTCAGTTCTGCCTGTCTCCTCACCCTGTCACCATGCCAGGCTGGGGTAGGGTACTGAGAGAAAGCTCCTGGGAATGAGGCAGGAAAGCAACAGCCCCAGTATATTAGGGCTGGAGTATCAGTGAGGCTGCCATTTTAGGGACAGGAAGCTCCTGGCATTCCTGAGACCCAAAGTTTGCTTGTCCCTGCCCAAGCAGTCATCTCTGGGCCTCACACCTTCTCCAGAATGTCCTTGGATTCCTTGGTGATCCAGCGAGGATAATGTGGTGTGTCCACACGGATGGACTCGAAGAGTTCGTCCTCGTCATCCCCATGGAAGGGAGACTGGCCAATGAGCATCTCGTAGAGAAGGACTCCGAAGGACCACCAGTCCACAGAGAATGAATACTTCAGACCCTGCAGGATCTAGGGTAGGAGAAGGGGTGCAGAGCTGAGAGGAGCCCTGAGCACAAGCCCTGGTCAGGCCTCTTGGTCCCCTGGCCGTGGCTTGGACATCACCATCCTTGGTAAGTCTCACTGGCCCCACCCTGTTGAGACAAGGTGACCAACCCGGCTGGGAGACGGGGGTACCTGCTCACCTCAGGGGCTATGTAGTCAGGGGTGCCGCAGAAGGTGCTGGCCTGCTTATCCCCAAATATGTTCTCTTTGCACATCCCGAAGTCAGCGATCTTGATGTGACCGTTCCGGTCCAGCATCACATTGTCCAGCTTGAGATCCCTGAGGGGAGGGAGTAAGGAAGGGAGTCATCAGGGGCCAACTGTCCTCCTGTCCTCTACCCATGGTCCCCTTTTCAGTCCTGTAAGTCTAGAACTCTCTCCAAGAGGACAGAATCATGAAGAAAAGAGGTGCTTCAACCACTGCTTCCTGTAAGCCATGCACTGTGCGCTCCATGCTGGACACACCATCCTACTTTCTGAATCCAAAGTGACTCTCAGAGGGTCAGGTGTGCTCAGGGCAGCCAGCTGGTCAGCAGGCCAAATGGCCCCAGGGCTCAGGTTTGCTTGACTCCACAAGGGCAAGGACCATGTCTGTTTTTATGCTTTTCGTTGGCTAGATAATTTATGCACTTGAAAATAGTAACAGGGAAAATAGTGCAAAGTCCATCTTGCATTAACCTCGATGGCCCCACAGAGAATCTAGGAATGGACGAGCACATTACAACGCACATCACATCCTGAACCTGAATGCTCATATTCAGTGTGCATTGTCCCGTGCATTGGTTTTCCAGTTGAAAACATAATCTTGGTTCTCTGTTACATCAGTAACAGAGTGTGGCCCAGTTTTGCAATGGATGAATGGTAATATACTGTGGGAAGGGACCATCATTTACTGGGCAAGAATTTGGTGAACCAGTCCCCAACCCAATAGGAAACAGGGGACACCACTGCCCTGGAGGGCGTGAGTGGAAGCTGAGATGCTCAGACGGCTTCAAGGAAGGCCGACGCTGCACCAGTGGGTGCAGTGTTCCCGCCAATAGCACTGAGTATGGGCAGTGAGTTCCCAGCCTTGGAGCCGTGCCAGCCTCAGCTGAGGGACCACAAGGAATTCTAGCAATGGAGTAGGAGGTTTAGGCAAGTACTCAAGTGGAGATAAGGCCACAGCTCGGCTGGCAGGCCCCACCCAGAGCCTTTCGGAGGATATGACAGGGTTGGGGCTTCCCCTTCCAACTCCCCAGCTCCCAGCCCCCACACCTGTAAATGATCCCTTTGCTGTGTAGAAACTGCAGTCCACAGAGTATTTCGGCCGCATAAAACCTGGATAAAAGAGAAACAAAGAGTTTCGGGGGGCCTCCCTGGTGGCTCAGCGGGTTGAGCACCTCACTGTGAAGCATCCACTGCGTGAGTTCAATCCCCGGCCAGGGAGGGGACTCACATGGTGCAGCAGATCTCTCCTGCCTCACCCGCTGCTCCCCTCAGCAGTGCACTTTAGTCAATCTGCCTGTTCTGTTCCCCACTCTGGCTCTGGTAAATTCTCTCATCAACTGCAACTCTGACCTATACCTCAGCTCTTCTATGCATAAATAAATAAATCTTAAAAAAAAAAAAGTTTCGGGGTTTCTGCCGACCAGTCCCTGCTTCTCCCTGAGCCATCACCCCCACCCCAGGGGCAGGAAATACTGTACATGGACAACCTGGACCTGATCAAGCATATCTTGCATTAGGCAAGTGGGGACTAGCAGCCACACCAGAGAAGGAAATCAGGAAAGAAAAGCTCCAAAGCAGACAGAAGAGTACATGAAGACACACACGTACATATTCACGCACTCGGCTTAGGGGCACACACACCAAGGTCCTGTCATGCAGGATCACCTCCCAGGTGCCTGCCTGGCTGGGACCCAAGGAGGGAACAGGACCTGGTATGTCGATGCCATGCTCTCAGCCAGAGCCCCCACCACCCACGGGTTCCCATTTGGTGGGGATGGGCCAGGGAACCCTGAATCTCCCCAACCCCAGCTGTAGACCAGGCTGGCTTCTCCAAAAGAGGGGAGAAGGGACAGAGGCAGACTGACAGGGCCCTCACGTACGTGGCACGGTACAACTCGAAGCGGCCTTTGTCCTGGATGTGGAACATCAGGTCCCCTCCATTGAGAAACTCCATCACAAAGAATAGATGTTCCTGGGGTAGGGAGGGTGGTGAGCAAAGGCAAAAGGATGGCCACCAGGGGCAAGCCCCAACAGGAAGCAGGGGACAACTCTGCCCTGGGGATGAGGAAGGAGCATGACTCTGTCCTGGAAAGACTGAGGAGGGGAACACAGCCTTGCCTTACATGGTTTGAGGCTGACTATGCCTTCCCTAGGGAGCCTGAGTAGAAGCGGCCCTGCCCTGGGGACTGGGGGGTAATTACAGTGGGAGACTGGGCACCTTGGTCTGGAAAGTGCAGTAGAGGTGGGTGAGAAAGGGATTCTCCCAGGCGAGCGCCAGCACCCGCTTTTCCACCATGGTGCATTCCACGTCATCATCGATCAGAACTACATCCTTCTTGAGGGCCTTGATAGCAAAGAACTCCTTCTTGTTCTTGAGCTCTGCCAGTAGCACCTGCCAGTGGGTGAGAATGCTAAGCAAAAGAGGGCCAGGCCAAAGTTCAGGGTACCACAGTCCCACCTCCTGACTCCCAGCCTCTGCACCCAACCAGGAAGAAGCCAGGTAAATCGGGAAGTAGGAACCCCTGGCTTCCTGGGCCTGGATCCCTGGGGCTACCCCACGGCCAGGCAGCCCCTCACCTTTCCGAAGCTGCCTTTGCCCAGGACCTTGTGGAAGACGAAGTTGTCGATGGTACACTTGGTGCTGCCCTCCCAGATCTTGCCGTAGGTTGTGCTGTCTGCAGAAATGGCACTTAAGACTCGGGTGTCTGCCAATTCCCCTCTCTTGAGGCCCAAGGGAGTTGGAGTATGGAGGCTGACAGAAGGGGCCCCCTATTCCAGGAGAGGTGCATCCTGGACCTTAGTGGGGAGTGGGGACTTTCCTGGAGGGCAATGGGCCCAGCTTTACCTGGGCCATCATCTCCAGAGATTCCTGGTTTCTTCTCGAAATTCTGGTAGACTCCAACGGACTCTGACTCTGATTCCTTCCGGGAGGATCTCTGGAGGAGGTTGAGGGGCCAGATGGTCACATCACTGTTAGAACTCCCAGACAAGAGGGAGGATTTCAACCACCCATAACTCTAGCCTCACTGCCTGTGGGGACAGTCTGGAATACACCCCACTCCCAAGCAATGCACACACATACACAAACTTCCAGAAGCACAGGACACCTTGGTGACCTGGAAGGCACTGATTAGAAAGGGAAGTTTTATAGACTGAATACCAACTTCCCAACCATTTAATCAAAAGATTTTTATTTACGTTACCTTTATTTGTGATTCACTCTAAGATTTTCCTTAAAGTTTAGTGGCATCCCTTGAGCCCCCCATGCCATACACACTTCTAGTCCCAAGGTTCCAAACTTGGGGCCCTCCACGTTCACCCTTAAGTGAAGAACTACTTCAACATTCCATTTCTCATGAGAATAAGCCGCTGCCTAATTCTGAACTAGATTTTCCAGAAGAGAGGTTTTCGATATAAACATGCACCACTGTGGTCCCCCAGGAGGGGGTATGAGCTCTGACAGACACACACCCCCCAAGCCCCTGGCCCTGCTATCCTCCGTATGGGGCTCCCACACGCCTGCCCACCTGGCTGACTTGGTTCAGAGCCTCAGCCAAGAGCTTCTGGTTGATGCCGCAGAGGTTGGCCACCTTCTTCTGGCACTTGTGATGTACATTCATGCCGCAGTCTGGGTGAGGGAGAGGTAGGATATCAGGGTCCTATCCAGCAGGGCCAGCTGGGCAACCATCAGGCCCCAAGGGAAGGGAGGGGTAAATAAGGCAGGAGAATAAAAGGTTTTCATAGATCTACTGAGTTTCCCATCTTTAGAAAAAAAAATGCATCAATAGACTAGCAGGCATCAAGAGCTCTTTAAACCTCTTTAAAGAAGAAAAAGAAAGTAGACTATGTGGGACCTAATTCTAAACCCTTCGAAGACAAGTGGGACATGCCTGGGACAAGTGCCTTTCCCTCAGGGCATCTCTTGTTTCTCATCTCTCAGTGAAGCATGGGGCCAAGGGATGGGTCTGCGAGGGGGCTTGTCTGCCAGCCTATGCAGGCCTTGGCTAAGCACCTTCTGCTGCTGGGCCCCAAGGGAGCAACAGGCGAGGCAGGAGAGGTCTGCTGTACCATGTGGGTCAGCTCCCTGGCCAGGGATCAAACTCAGGCCGTAGTGGTGATAGTGCTGAGACCTATCCCCTAGGCTACCAGGGAGGCCCTGGTCTACTTTACTCTCAACCCATTGTACACTGAGGCTACTGAGCTCAGAGGGATAGGACTACTTGCCCAGCAGTCCCAGAGCAGGTAAGTGGCAGGGCCAGTCACACAAGTGGGGATAGCCACCCCAGCCTCACCCATGTGAAAAGCCTGAGTGAGGGAGCAAAGGCGGAGCTAGTCACCTGGAGCACCACTGGAGCGGCCCGCCCACCCTCAACTGTCCCAAACTGGGGGCACGCACCTTCACACTTTAACCCCTGCTTCACCAGCCCCCAGAGCAGGCTGCCACAATGGTCACAGAAGGTGGGGCTCATGTAGTTGTAAACCTTGAAGCGGTGCGGCATGTCGATATTGAAGCGTTCTTTCTGGAACTGAGGGGGTGGGGAGGAGGGTTACAAATCAAAGGTCACAACCAGCTTCCTCAGCCTCTGGTTCTTTACAAGATGCCCCAGACAACTTCACTGGGAGCTGGGAAATCCAGGGACCCAAGGAGCCAAGCCAGAGGACAAGATTAAGAAAATCAGGGAGGAAGGGTGTGCCCCCCCAGGGAGCGGGTGGGGGAGAACCCAAATCCCTCCCACCTGACCAAGCCCCCCTGACCCCAGGGCCCAGGGCCTCACTATGGTGTCCCGGCTGTTGGTGGCTGTGCCGGTACATCGGCCGATGATCTTGTCGATGCATTTCTTATGGATGGCAGCGTTGCATTCTTGAGGAGGCAAAGGCAGGAGGGGGATGGGAAGGCACCGGGAGGGGCAGAGGCTGTGAGTTGGCGCTCATTGGCCCAGTCCAGCCCTCTATACAAAGCCACAGTTCTCCCTGACCACCGCCTACACCCTTGCCCCACAAAGGTCTTGGGCCCAGAGCTTGATTTTTCTCTGGTTGGACTAGCCCCAGGAGGTGGAGCCTGGAAAGGATGGGGCAGGGAAGACAGGCCAATCTGGACGGTAGCAGAGATTATGGAAGGCTCAAGGAGTCCTTGGAGAGTGTGGTAGGGGTGGGGGTGGGGGGGTGGTTAAGAGAAGTGATGGGTATGTAAGAACTACAAGCAGGGAGCCCTTCTGTCTTTTTACCATGCCCAGGATAGCAAACAGACCCTAAGTTCTCTGTCACATACATGCACACAGACACACCCAACACTAAGACACCTAGCCATACACAGACAGCACATAACAGCAGTCTTCTTAAATAGAACGCCAGCCATGTGCCTGTCACACATCAGCTTTACATATTTTATCCCATTTGATCTTCCCCATGACTGTATTGTCCTTACTTTATAGATGAATAAACTGAGGCACAGAGGGCCCAAGGTCCTACATCTGGGAAGTGGAAAAGCTGGGATTCAAATCTAAGTAATCTGGGCCTCCCTGGTGGCGCAGAGGGTTAAGCAACGCACTATGAAGCAAACCGCAGCCACTGCAGCACGAGTTTGATCCCTGCTGCCGGCCAGGGAGGGGACCCACATGGTGCGGCAGACCTCTCCTGCTGTGCCCGCTGCTCCCCTCAGCAGTGTGCTTCCGTTGATCTGCCTGTTCTGCTCCCTGCTCTGTCTGTGGTGAATCCTCTCACCCCCCACACCTCTGGCCTGTACCCCAGCTCCTGTATGCATAAATAAATAAATCTTTAAAAAAAAAAAAAAACAAATCTGGCCCCAGCGCTGGTGCTCATTACCACCTTCCTGCACCGCCTCACGCGCGCACCATGGCTGAGGAAGGCGTGCCGTATGTGTGCACCCAGATACACACTCCTCTGAACACAAGCACCTGTGCAGGGCGGGGAAGAGCCCTGTAGTGTAGCACTGGCCGATCTCTTTGTAATGGCTCTACTGTGGCCCATTTCAGGTGACCAAATTGATGTCACTGAACACAAAGAGTTGGGAAGAAATATGCAAACTGGCTTTCACAAGCCAGAGCAAGCCTGCCCCAGCACTCACTGATTAGAGCTACTGGACACATGAACACTCTGATGTGCAAATCTCCCAAGTGCACACTCAAGCACACTTCATCCAGACACGCAGTCCCAACACAGGGGACCGAGGCTTTCCTGTGAGTGTATTCAGGCACATGTGTATGCGTGAACTGAGTGGTGGGGACACTTACGCCTGCATTTGTAGCCTTGCTTGTTGAGACCCCTGAAAGGCAAATGCCAGAGAAGGTAAGCTTGGAGAAGAAGGGGTAAACGCTTGGATATGGGGCACCACTCCCAACATTGCCCCCAGTACCACCCTCAGCAGGCACAGCCAGACCTCACCAAACAAAATCTTTGCAGACAGAACAGAAGGTGGGCTGCCCGAAGAAAGTGGCGATAAACTCGTGGTTCTTGATGTAGTGGATTTTAGCCTGTTTGATGGCTCCCCGGCGGATCATTGTTGGGAACTTGGCCTCGTCTTCACCCCGAATTGACTGCTTGCAATCTGGGGTCCATGGAGTGGTGAAGTCAGTCCCAGCTCCAGGGTATGAGAGGGCAGCATCCCTGCAATCCCTCCCAGGCTGGCCCCCTAAACTTCCATCCTGGCTCCAGTCTCTAAGTGTACATTCCAGCCCAGGTAGGGAGGGTCTTACCTATATCTTCCAGGAAATACTGCACAGACATCAACACCTTGGCCTGGGGTTGCAAGTCCAGCTACAGGGGTGTGGAGGTAGGGGTCAATGAGGGCGGGCCCAGGCCAAGGCCCACTGGGAACCCGCCCCCATGGTTGACCCCCCTGAAGGCCAAGGGAGTCCTGGCAGTTTAGCCAGACAACTGTCAACCCAGAGTGAGCAGAGACCCGCCCATGAGCCCCGCCCCCCACCCAGGGGTATTATTACATTTGGGGAAGTGAAAGGATCCAGCCCACACCCAGCCTGGCCATACGCCTGGGAACAGAGTGGGAAGGGAAACTCCCTACCTCTACCCCTGGCAGCCCCCTTAACAGAGATGTTAGAATGAAGCCTCCCTCTGCCCGCACACGTGCAGCGACACAGACACACACGCACTGACGCCCTGATCTCCTGTTTGTGTCAGGGGCTCTATTCATCTAGTCTCCTCACATGGTTCAGTCTGGTTCTGAGGGCTGGATCCTCACAATCTTGGGACCCAGGCCTGGCAACAAACATTGTCGCTAGTCCTGGGTCGGTTTCTCCCCCTGTCCCTGCCCTCACCCTTAGTTGAGGCTGACCAGAGTTCCTGCTGGCTATAGAATCTTTTCCAGGGAGAACATCTTAGCTGGAGGAAGCATAGGTAACACTAGGGGTGGGGTATGCTCTGTGCTGGGGACACATAACCGCAGGCATGTTCAGAGTCAGCATGTGAATGGGTGGGCTGCAGCCTTCACCTCCTCCCACTCCTCAGTGTTGAAGATAGTTAACTGTTGTTGCCCAATGCCAGCCTAGGCGTGGGATAGCTGAAGTTTCCAGAGAGAACTGAGAACAAGGTGCACCTCTGAGAGGGGATATGGTGCCTGGTGTTGGGCTTGGACACACCTTCATAGTCTGAAATATTTGATAATGTGCATAGCCCACCCTTACAGAATTAAACGGGGGAAAAAGCAGCTACAGTAAGGAAGACAGTTCGCTTTAGCACCTCCAGTGTCAGCTGCTACAATAAACTCTTCATGTACAGTTATTCATTTCATTTAGACAACTGAGCCAGAGATAGGGTTTTTTACAGAATCAGAAACAAAGGCTGTGACTTGATTGGCCGCAGAGCTGGGATTCGAAACCAGACTGGGATAGCTGAAGTTTCCAGAGAGAACTGGGAACAAGATGCACCTCTGAGAGTGCATGGTGCCTGGTGTAGGCAGTGCCTAGAGCAGGAGTGGTGCCCCTAAGCGGTGCTCACTCACTGTGCTGCCCACACACGCACTCACGTGCACACGCAGCTCAAGAGCCCCTTACCCAGAACTCAGCCTTGCCATTGTTCTTCTTGCAGCGCTCGGCCAGCACAGACACACCCACCGTGACCTCAGACATTGGCTCCTCAGCTGCCCGCATCAGCACGATCTGGATGACACGGCCCTCGTAGATGTGGGCATCGAAGGTCGACTTCCATTCAGGATACATGGTGGGCTTCTTCTGCACCAGAGTCTTCCCACGCTCTGCAATGGGGCCAGGCAGCAAGGTTGGACCAAGGCCCTTCAGTCTCTCCCTTTCTGGGCTTCCCACAACATCATCCTGATAGAATTTGCCCATCTCTCCTCTCCTGAGGGCCCAATGTGGCTCCCTAGTGTGCTTGAGACCAAGTCTCCATTCCTCAGCCTTTGTAACTGCATACTGCTCCCCAGCCCACCTCATCTTACACACCTCACTCCAGAACACACAACAGCCATAGCTCCCCTAGAGCACCCTGCTAGGTCCCACCTCCAGGCTTTGCTCCTGTTGTTCCCTCTTTCTGTGACCCTCTTCTTCCAGTCCCACTTCCTTTTCACCACCTTCCCTTACATATTCACTCAGCAAAAACATGCTGAGAGCTCCCACAGGCCAGCCATGAGATTGGAGGTGAGGAACATGATAAAAAGAGAACTTAAACCTGGTGCCTGTCCTCTTAGAGACATGAACCAATTTAGCACTCAAACAAACATTAAAGCATAGCTATGATGAGATGGAAGAAGCCAGTGGCTCTAGACAAAACATGGTTTGGGTGGCTTGTCCCAGCCTGAGGATCAGGGAAGACTTCCTGGAGGAAGGGACAGCGTAGTTGAGACCTAAGGGATGTGCCGGGGGATTTCCAAGTGAGGGGGTAAGCTAGAAAGAACAGCACGAAATATTTCCATATCCCAAGAAGATCTCTATGACTCCAGTCTGAGACAGTGCTTCCTAAGGGCTTCTCTATCACAGAACTTGTAAGGCTCTGCCACCTGACTAATGAACTCCATGAGGGCAAAGCCAAGTCAGCATGGGAACATGGCGGTGTCCTCACTGACAATGCAGGACCTGGCACAGATGGGCACATGGAAATTGCTGGGGAAGTAACCAGTGCTGGAGGTCCTATAGGTACTTGATAGCTTCTGCTGTCCTGCACCCACAGCTGCACTGGGCAGGGACAAGGATGAGTAAAGATCCCTCAGGGGTTCTAGAGGAATAAGGCATGGCCCCCTCCAGTGCTTTCTACTAGGGCCGGATCCCAGCCCTATGGTGGGCCTACCTGTGCTGAGCGCCTCCTTCATCTTCACAGCACAGAAGGGCTGGCTTGCCTCATCCACAGGCTCTAGAGAGCCCAGCTCATAGGAGTTGAAGGCGATCCGCAGGAAGGGTGCCATGTTGGGTGCTGCAGTGGGGCTGTTTAGACAGAAGAGGTGAAGCTTGTCAGCAGGGCAAGACCAGCCATGGCAGGTGACAGGGTACCTGCTTCCCCTGGGGATCTCACAGCATTGAATTTGGCCAATGTGATGTTTGAAATGCACTAGTCCTAGTTGTCAATGTCTTATGTTTGGACTTGTGTCGGCCCACAAATAGCTGGCTGGCGCTGGGATGGCTGCCCCCTTTGTCGGGCACCCCTGGCAGTCTACTCAAGGACAGAGGCCCCCCTCACTACTCTCCAAAGTCTATCTGGGCCCTGGAAGCATGAGTCTGTGAGCCCTGAGTCATTCATTTGGGAAATCATTCAACACTACCTTTAATATCCAGTTTGCTGCACACCTACTGTGTGCTGAGCACCTAGTGTTATACAGAGCCCCGGCACCTTGGTGCCTGCCAGATGGGCAAAACAATATTTTCTCCTGCCCTTGAAGCCTTCCTGATTTCATTTTTCACTCTACCCAGGCTGACAAGTAGGGTTAAGATGAGTACCCCCACTTTAAAGATGAAAAAGCTCAGACCCTAAAGCTCATATTCCACTAATTAAACACTGTTGTGTCCAAGACCCAGGGTAGTGAAAGTGGTCCCCACCCAACCCCCTACTCTGCTCTTACCCCACTGCCAGTGGGTCTGACCTTCTGAATCTGGGTCCCTTGGGATCAGGTGCCTCTCACCACCCAGAAGGTTGCCTGCATTTGCACACTAGCTCTTTGTTATCACAGATAACAAGCGATTTTATGTTAATGTCATGCCAAATGTGCTTTTTAAACCACACAGGTCAGTCACACACTTAATTGATCTTCAAAGTTCCTCAAATCAAGAATCACTACAGATGACCATAAGGGTCTTTCAGATTGTGTGGGAGGAGGACACTCACATGGGTGGATCCATGCGAGCACATCATACATATGCTTGGATACCAGCTCTGGCCTCTGTAAGCAGGTTGAACGAACAGGCACTGAGGGCGTGCGCATATGTGTTCACTCCCTCCTGAACATAAGCCACATGGAAGAAGACGCAGACATGCACCCTGTCCCCCCACACACACGGCGCACACTCAACATGCGCCTTGTCCCCAGAATGGCTCCCCGGCTCCTCCATAAAGCAGCTAGAGAAGCAGCCGGGAGCTCCCTGTTCAGATGAGCTCACAGGAAACACTGACATCAGCCTGCAGCCCAACCCAGCGGCCAGGCCAGTCCTCTGAGGCCAGCAGCCAGAGTACAAGGGAGGGGCCAAGTGGGGCAGAGCCCCTCCATGTCCCCTGCCAAGGCCTGATACAACTCAGAGAGAGTGAATTGGGGTACAAACTCACATTTGAGTGTGGGTCCCAAAGCCATTAGAGAACCTGAAGGTCAGCTCCCAACCCTCCCATACCCCACCCCAACCCCTACCTCTGGGTAGGTAGGTAGGCAGCTGCTCTCTGGGCTGGAGCACACACAGGATGCATGTAGGTGTGTGCAATGATGCATGCGGGTGTGACTGCAGTCGTGGAAATGCACACGTGTGCCTGTGAGCAGGTGGCACACAGCGCGCACTCAGTTGCACAAGTACAAAATGCAATGCATAGGACTTTGGGAAAGTGTCCCAAACCCTCAGGCAAAAGGAGATTATGCCCCTCCTGTCTGGCCTGGGGGTCCAAGGTGTGGGACACCCAGGTGAATGTTCCCTGGGGTCCAGCGCACATTTGCCACCAGTCAGCACGCCCAGAGCCTGACCCCGGCAGACAGCGCACCCTCATGCTTCCCAGCAGGACAGCCTTGAAGCACAGGTTGGGTACTCATGGCGTTCTCAGGGTTTTGAAGGATGAGGAAAAGGCTGGCAGGACAGATGAACAGCCAGGCTCATAGGAGAGAGCAGGCAGGGCAGCCCCAGATGGCAAAGTGATCCCTTAGCCAACAGTGGCTGTGGGATTCTGCACAGGTTTCTTGGCAACATAGGTCTCCGTGAACCCCATCTTCCTGAGGAGGGATGGTCCATGGGAGGGTTGTCAGGGTGATGAGAATTTGTGTAGGATGAGAGCCAATATCACCTCACAGGCCTCAGGATGGGGTCGTCTTACCATGTCACCCTTCCTGTTTTCAGCACCTGTCTCTCACCTGTGCATCTCCCTTCCCAGTGTACAGAATATATTCACATCCCACACTGTATCTATCCCATCCATCCAAGAGCTGGGGAAGACAGCCCTGGTAACTAGCCTCACTTCTCTGAGAAAACAAATCAATTCTCCAAGAACACATAGCTGCTCACCTTGAGCAGCAGAGGTACCACACTCTTGCTAGCAGCTCCTTCTCCCCACTGTGTCCCCCTAAACCCAGCCCAGATGGCCCATGGGCTCCATGATCAGCCCTGCCCCAGGTCACCCAGAAGAAGCTGTACTTAAGGGTCACCCTGGACTTGCACGGAGGAGAAAGAGAGGGTCAGAGAAGTCCCCGAAGGGTGAGGACAGGCAGCCTTGAGGGGTAGAGACTGCCCATCAGGCCTACCCTGCAGCTATCGAAGTCACACCAGAGCAGCTGCTACTCACAGTTAGAAGCCACTGGAGGGAAAACCACAACCACAGCAAACCCTGGCCCCAGCCCCAAACTGCAGAGCCAGGCCACAGCGCCATGAAGAGGGGGGCCCACATGGGATGTGAGGCTGCTCTGAGGCAACTCAGCAGTAATCCTAGGATCAGGTCACCCAGCTCCAACTTCCTAACCCTGAAACTAGACCACGAGTCCTAGCATGGGACTACCACCTCCTCCACCCCCAGTTGTACTGCCAGGACCTCAGGAGGGAGACAAACACCATGAGCTGGGACCTTCCTCCATCCATTGCTTCCATCGCAATGGAACCTGAGGGAGGTACTGCGCTCTTGGACATAGATCCCCCTGTACAGGGGAGCACGCTCACCCACTCACACTGTCTGAACACCTGTGAGAAGGCCAGGGAGCACAGAAACAGCACAAAAGCAAGGTGTGCTGACTATTTATAACCCCCCATGCAAATAGGCCCGGGCCCACAGGCCCCAAAGGAAGGCCACTGGCTCAGCCTGACACGGCTGCTATATAGGGCCATGGAGGTAGCAGATGCTAGACCCCACACACAGCTCTGTGGGGACCAGTTCCTTGGTACCAGCTGCCTATGAGTTCCTAGTCTCTATCCTCCTGCCTCTGCAGTCCTCTAGCAAAAGCACCCCTATGAACAGAGAATACTGCTTTCAGAGTCAAAATGTGTGGGTGTGAATCTCAGCACCCCCACTTATGAGAAGGACGGTCTTTATCCTGAGGCCAATAATATACCAGATTAACCCTATGCTGACTCGATCCCCACACTAATGAAGGAGACAGGCTCAGGGAGACTAAGTGTCTTACCCAAAGTCACATAGCCAGTAAGTGGTAGAAGAGGATTTGAATCTAGGCCTGCCTGCTGTTGCAGCTCCTGTTTTTTCTGGCATACCTTGTCAGGGAGAAGAGATGAAGGGAAATGGGTAGAAGTGGAGACATGAATGTGACAGGCACGGTACACATGAACACACTCAAGAGGACAGGGGGAATGACAGAGAGGCAGGGCACCAGGAGACGGGCACCAGGAAACAGGCACCCTGTGTGTGACCAGAGTCTACCCATCCACCCCCTCCAGGCTGCTCACAGGTATGACCGTGAGGACTCCCCTCTCCTCTGTATAACAAGGTGGTACAGACTCCTGAGCTGCTAATCCCTTCTCTAAGTCCCAATCCCTCGGGCCAGCGTCTAGTACTGAAAATCTGGGAAAGAGATGATGATATTGGATACCAGGAGACGTGGGCTGTTTCGCATCCTGCCCTGCACCAGCAGCCGCGGTAAGGAAAGGCAGTGCTGGCCAGGCCAGAGCAGGCGGGTCCCTTCCTCTGGGGCAATGGAAACCTGCTCCCAGCCAGTCCAGGGCAGCGGGTGTGGGCTGACCTCCAGGTGACCAACAGTGACCTTGCTGCTCACAGCCCCCAGGGCAGGGGACCAGTACACATGGTACACGTCTATACTTGGGCACATGCGCACTTTCCAGCAAAGGGGGTGGGGGGTGGGACATGGCCTAAGGGGTGCCGGCAGGAACAGGAATGTATTTTCTGATTTTCCCCCAACTATCACGTGTAACTTGTTTGATGACTTTAACTGATGAAGGTGAAAAATATACCCAACAAGCCAAAATATCTCCAAGTAATGGCCTTTAGAGACTGACACGCCCATCACCATTCTGTATAGAGGGGAAATCAAGGACAAGGTCCTGCACTGAGGGTCTCCTGGCCCCCAGATCCAGCCCGGTCTCCTCTACCCCAACTGATTCTGCCTCACAGGCCTCAGAGTGATGTTCCCCTGAGCAGAGAAGTACAGAGGAGTGCAAGAAGAAAGACCATGGCCAGGCTCTTGGGACTGTGTGTAAAGGTGAAAGGAGGCTCCCTCAGAAACAAAAGGGGGCAGACTGAGGTAAAGCAGAATAAGAGGGAGACGGAGCCACTGAGCCCCACAGTGGAGCTGGGTATGGCTCCCTTCAACAGACCCTGAGGAAGTGGGCATGAACTCTTCCAGGCAAATCTCTCCTACACACATCTAGGTTTGGTGGCTGGCTCCTGCCACCTCCCCAAGGAAGTACGGCTGGCTGCTAGTCAAGACTGGGTGGCAATGGCAGCAAAACAATGTGAGAGAGGTGTGCGCCTAGGTTGCAAACCTAGTCTGGGGAGGCGCTTGGAGTCTAGCCTGCATTGGACTTGAAGGATGAATGAAGGAGAACGCATGTGAGGCCCAGGCAGGGGGAGGGAAGGAGAGAGACAGTGTGATCTGCAGGAGGGAGCAGGGCTGGTCCTAACAAATTTGCAACAGAGCAAGGGTGCTGGGTGTGGCAGAAGCTGATGGGCTAGGCAGGCAGGCGGTGGCACCTTGGCTGGGAAGCTGGCCTCCCCAGACAGCCTTCCCAGAAGGAAGCAAGTCAAGGAGGCAACAGAGGTTTCATAAGCCAGGAAATGGGCTCAGCAAGAGGGTAGGCAGGAGGGGATGGGAGTGCTGAAGAGACCCTTCCAAGAACCCTCCACCGGAGTCCGTGTCTGAGCCTTCATGTGCCAGCTGTCCTGGGAGGAGACAAGCAGTGATCTCAGGACTGGCTCCAGAGCAGCGAATGCTCCTCACATCTGCTTCTCCCTACGGCTAGCAGCTCATCTCCCAGCTAGAGTTCCTTCTTGCACCCCTCCTGCACCCATGTAGACCCACCACGACTGTGGACTCTCCTCCCGTTCTCCAGTGACCCCTCCCACCTGCGATCACTCCTGGTTTCTCCCCTACCACAGCTTGGAACTTCCTGGGCTCCCACTTGAAGAAAGTCCACACCTCAGCTGGTCCCTCGAGTCTCACTTCTGGCTACTCCGTGAGCACAGGCCCCCCTTCAAGCCTAGTTTTGCATATGCTGCTCCCCCAGCCAGAATGCCCTTCTTAGTTCCTATCTATCCTTCTAGATAGCTCCAAGGGCCAGCCCTAGGAAAGCTTTCCCCACTTCCCAGGAAGCTTTGTCCCCACAGGTATGCCGGGCAGGTGTTTGGGACCCGGGTCTGTTATGGGGGGAGAAAGTGTCTATTTTTTAAAATTTTATTTATTTATCCATACCATACAAGAGCTGGGGGTACAGGCCAGAGGTGCCAGGGTTGAGAAGATTCACCAGAGATAAAGCAGGGAGCAGAACAGGCAGATCGACAGAAACACACTGCTGAGGGGAGCAGTGGGTGAGGCAGCAGAGGTTTGCTGTGCCATGTGGGTTAGCTCCCTGACTGGGGATGGAACTTGCACTGCAGTGGCTGCGGAAGCCCCACAGTGCAGCGCTCAAACCCTTGCGCCACCAGGTAGGCCCAGGAGGAAGTGTCTCTGCTCTAGTTCAGTCTTCTCAGTCCTGGCTGCACATGTAACAGTCCTGGGAACTTTCAACCATCCTGCTACCAGGCCCAGCCCACCAAATCCAATGGAAGTCAGAGGTAGGGCCCAGGAAGCATGAGTGAAACTTTTGCAATTGCAAAAGGGATAGTAATACCCAAAGAATCAGTGAAAGACCTGAGGCTTCCTCCCAGGAAAACACAACCATGTGGCGACGTAATTCTGCACATGACAGAGTGGGGGCTGTGGATTCCAAGGGTCCAGATGGGTCAAAGGTTACCCCAAACCTCTTCAGGTCCAGTCAGCAGCTTCATAGTAACAAGACTTGCCAGGTCCATGAAATGTACAGGCTGCTTAGGGACAGACACATAAACATAATTATAGGGGACAGTAAGAACACATACCACTTGGGCAGTGAAAGGGAAGAAGTGAAAGGGGGTGGGATAGACTGGGGGCTGGAGAGCTTGTCGGGGCAGGGCTTTGATCTGAAGGATGAGCAGGAGTGCCACAGGCCTTGCCTGTTAGAGCACCTGGCAGGGTCTGAGAGGCCTTGGGACTCAGGCTGTCATGGGCTCACACCTACCCTTGCCAGCACGTGTAGGGGTGGGACCTCCTTGGAGGCAAAGCCTACACCAGACATAAGTCTGACATCTAGCCCTAGAATGGGGATGCCCTAGGCATAGCCAGAGGGAGGGCTCCAAATACCTGAGGGAGGAACAAAGGCTCCTTCATGGCAGAACTGAGGACAAGGGGACCTCTATGCAGAGGCGGGACAGGGGTACGTCAGGGCTTCTCCCAGAATAACCACACGTGTGCACATGAAGGCACACCCACCAACCCAAACACACGGTAACACATGGGGCACGCTGCTTGCAGCTGGACACATACCACACACACACACATACTCCTCTGATGACTCAGTGACACACTGAGAAACACCTCCACTCACTGACTCTCACATGTCAGTCCTTCTGGGCCCACACAGACCACACAGGGCATCAGCGCCCATGTGTAGTCACCAGCACAGCGCATACGACAGCGTACCATGAACACGTGGGCACGGAGACACTCCAAGCCCACTCAGAGATAAACACACAAGTCTAGAAGGACCCATATAGGCTAGACTAAGGTCTGGCACCAGCAAAGTTCAAATGAGACCCTGGAGCACAATGGCAGGAGAGGGATGGGGGGAGGGCAGCTGGTGTCAGGCAGGCTGGACATCTGTGCTGAGGGAGGGGAGAAAGTTCCTCAGGCCCAGAGCAAAGTACAAAGTCTGCCTCCCCGCCCACCTGTCTGGGAGGAAGTCAGGGGAGGCTGAGATGAGGCTGGGGGTCACAGGTGGCAGTCAGAGGCCTGGTGCACTGGAGAAGGGAGGGTTCGCATCTGTTTGGGTAGGAGTGGCCCTGGGAAGATCTCACACGTGACCTCCATTGAGCTCTATCTAGGATCACTGTGCAGAAAATGACAGGGTGAAGCAGTTCGCCAAAAGCCAGAGCCAATGGGGCAGCTCCTGGGAGCGAGAAAGCCTCCTCCATCAGCCCCTGCAGAGATGGGCCCTGAGTCCATGCCTCACCCTTTTCCCTGTACCCACAGAGGCTCCTTCCTAGAGTTTCCAAGATTTTCCAGATTGTTGACAACAGCCTTTGTGTTTAGGAAAAAGTGAGATGGCCACCTAAGGCTTTGGCCATCCGTTCCAGCAAGATGTGGCCTGCCACATAACAGGAGGCAGCAGAGGAGCTGGAAAACAGGGGTCTGGGAGTGTGTCCCCGGTCACACTGGGTGCCCTGCAATGTTCTCTGGCATCCTCATCCCTGAAAGGGCAGGATCCTGCCCTGCCTAGGAGGATATGCTGAGTCCAGGACCTAGCACTGAAGCAGTCACCACTGTCATCCTCATACCTGGATCTCTCCCCATTGGCCCCATCATCCATTTCTAATTGTCTCTAAGCCATCGGGACTTTCAAACCTTTGTATCAGCGGCAAAGGTGCTCTCTCAACCCACTTGGCCCTTCTCCGGTCTGCTGCTCTAGAAATAGGATTAACTGAGCACAGGTAGCCTGAGCCCACTGGCCATCCCTCTCAGGGCCTGAGTCTTTCTGCCTTGACAATGGAGATTTCTAAGCTTTCTCTAGCCCTGACATTGGAAGACCTGGCTATCCTCCTATCTTCACCCCACCCCCACTGGCAAGCCAGGCCCCAGTGCCACAGCCCACATGAAGCAGACATCTGATCCAGTCTCGGACCGTGGTGACTGGCCGCTCCACTCAGCCTGTTTACCCAACACAGCCATAGACATGATCCAAAGCTTCCGGAGTTGTTGTGAAAACAGTGGCTCAGCCACCACAAGCCTGCCCTCCTGGGCACTTTGGCTGCGACCTTCGAGGGACAGCCAGCCTGGCCCTGGCCCTAGGGCCTCTGCAACTTCCCAGCATGGCCTGCTGAACCCTACCCTGCTGGTTCGGCTTTACATACTGTATCTGGACTCTCAGGTATCCACTCTCAGTCCAAAGCCTCCTAAACTTCAGGTTCACGGACCCACCTGCCTCCTCCACCTCACCACTCTCTAGAGGTGCTCAAAAATGTGCAAAGCAGGCCTACCGGTGTTCCCCCAGGCAAGTGGCCCTCATCTCCTAGCAGCACCAGCTTACCCAGTTGCTCAGGTCAGATGCCTGGGGGCGAAGGGGAGGGTGTGTTTCCATCCATACCTTCTGCCCTACCCAGCAATGCTATCATTTCTCCTCTGCAGTCTATGCTGACTGCAGAGATGCCCTCTCTTCTCTCCTCCTGCTGCCCCATCTTGGCCCCATCACTTCCCCAGCCTCTGTACCGCCTGCTCCGGCCCACATAGTCTCTCTGCCCCAGCAATTTGATGGCCTTTATTTATTTTTAAAGATTTATTTATTTATGCAAACAAGCACTGGGGTACAGGACAGAGGTTGGGGGTGGGTGAGAGGATTCACCACAGAGAGCGGGGAGCAGAACAGGCAGATCAAGGGAAGTACACTGCTGAGGGGAGCAGCGGGCACAGCAGGAGAGGTCTGCCGCACCATGTGGGTCCCCTCCCTGGCCGGCAGCAGGGATCAAACTTGTGCTGCAGTGGCCGCGGACTGCTTCACAGTGCGCTGCTTAACCCACTGTGCCAACAGGGAGGCCCCTGATGGCCTTTAAAGACAGTAAAGCATATCTCAGCAGTCACCTTCTCCATTCTCCCAACCCCAAGCTAATTTGCCCATTTCACAGATGAGACAATGGAGGCTCAAAGCAGTCTAGTCCCTGACTCAAGAATATACAATCAGTTAATATCAAGCAAGGATTCAAACCCAGATATCTGATGCTTGTGGAAGTTTTGCTTCTTGGATACCCTTAATTCCTAGACCTGGCCTCTGTCAATTCCCCTGCCCCAGCAAACTACACCAACATCATTACTTTTCAACACCCAAGACCCCTGGCCTCTTGATGCTGCACAGTGAAGGAAGGCTAAAGCTTAGCCCAACCCTCACTGGGCTGACCTCCTGTGTGTCCTTATAACAGTCAGGTCCCTGCCACCATTTGCTATGTGTAGATCAAGAATATATATATATGGATGTGAGGACTTCTAGTTCTCTACCCCACCCCCAGCCTCCGTCAGCCCAGATGTCCACCCCCTTCCCCAGTCCAAAGGCTGACTCCAGGGGTGTGAAGTGTAGGCAAGCTGGCAGGAGGGCTCACCATCCACCCCCTCATTGCCAGCTTTAGCTTCTCCAAACCCAGTGTCCTGCAGGGGGCCAGAGCAGGGGAAGGGGCCCAGGGGAGGCCTGAGGGGGCAGCAGGCAGCTGCAACTGCCTTTCCTTCCCTATATCCATTTGTCATGAGATCTATTTTCTCCCTCTGAAAGGGAGTGAGGGGGAGAAGAGCAGGAGGGGACTGGGCCAATGTGTGGGCACAGCTGCTCCACGGTGGAGCTCCTCTTCTCAGAAGACACGGAACCGTTTGAACCTCCAGAACCTCCCCACCTGCAGCACTGCTGCTAGAGGCAAAATGAGGGGAGGGGAAGGAGCTGGTTTCTTCGTGGTGTGGTCTCTGCAGCCACCTGGCCCTGTGACACTGGCCAGTGCCCAGGCCATCAGACAATAACAACCCCACATCCAGCAGTAACACTTGCTGTTTGGGGAACAGTTACCACACGCTGGGTGGTAAGAGATTTACATAACTATAGTTTCTACTCATTAAGCATTAACAATGTGCCAGGCACCGTGCTAAATATTTTCCATACAAGAGCTGCAGTTTCTGCCACAAACCCCATCAAGGTGGATGCTATTATTGTCGCCTTTGAGGGAGAAGAAACTGAGGCACTGGGCATCAAAACCACTCACCCAGATTTATTCACACAGCTGCAGGGAGCTGCTTAATCACGATGATACAGCCCAATTAATACCACTGACACTCGGGGGCCACGCCAGCCAGAGCTAATACTCACTCACACGTTTGGAGCAAGGGAGGAACTGGATGGTGGGGGCTGCAGGGGACTACTTGGTCTCAGCCCTCTCACCTCACTCCTTGAGCTTCTGTCAAGAAGCCCTGGCTGTGGAAAGCCTGGTCAGTCAGCCTAATCCACTGGCCAGACGCACTCCCCTCGCAGGGAAGGCCAGGGCGGGGCGAGCCACAGACAGAGGGCTGGTCAGTCCTACACTAAAACCACTTCCTGGGCAGCTCAGAGGAAGTGAGCCTCCGGAAACGCCTCAGATGGACGGGCTCTCCCCTGGGTCCAGGCCTCAGAAAGTGCATGGAGGGCCCTAAGAGAAGCATTCTGTCAGCTTGCAGTCCCCAGAGTCTAGCAGCTCCACTTGCAGGCACAAATGCTGCACAGAACAGAGGAGCCGATAAGACCCCAGTGTCTGAAACCCCTTGGTCCTATGACCACAGATAACAGGCACAAACAGTGCTGGTACCTCCCCATACCCATGCCCTCTATCTCCAATGCCAAGTGCTGGTCAGGCTTGTGGTCTAGAGCTGGCAGACCGGGTAACTGGCGAATGTGTGGGCAGAGCCCACCTCCCAAGTGAGGTCCAGCCTCCTGGAACACCTGTGGTCACCACCACACCTCAAACCTTATCTCTGTGCCAGACGCAGGCTGGCTGTGACTCTGACTGAGGAACCCCCTTCCTGACCGAGAATGAGCATAAGCTGGTGAGTAAGTACAGGAACCTGAGTGTGTAGATGACTGTCTGTATGCGTGTCTGAGCGTGTCTGTGGACACCTGTGTATGTGTGGACACGTGGTTGGTGTGTGCGTGGGCACTTGTGAGTCTGCAGCCATGGGGGCTTAGTTTCTGTATCTTAGCCATGGCAGCCTCAGTTTCTGTATCCTGATGTGAGTACGTGTATGTTTCTGCTGGCTAAATAAGAGCTATTTGAGAGTTCAAAGTGGGCTGGCTCTAAGGCTAATTAATAGAACTTCTTAAAGGGTGAGGCTCTGTGCTCAAAGCATATAACCTCCCAAACTCAGTTAGCAGAGGCTCTCAACCTAGATTGGGGGGTAGTTTGAATAAACAAGAAGACCCAGTGAAAACCCTGCCTTTGTTCAGCCCCCCCATTGAGCCCCAGAAGGAGGGATCTGACCTCCTAGCTCCTTTCTTCCCCAGAATTAGGTTTAGGGAACCCAGGCCCTACCAAGATTTATTCCTCAAGATTTGTAGGTATCTGACAGGCAGTAAGGATGGGAGTGGAGGGCTGATCAGTCAGAACTTCTGAAGGAAAGACAACCTTTGCCACCTTTCCTTACCGTCACTCCCTAGGTTCCAGGTGTCCTCAACAACCCCTTCGGCTAACCCCCATAAGCCCATTCAGTGGACTCTGCACATACAGTGGGTACCTCCCAGGGCTGTTTTATTGCAATGGAGACTGAAGGAGGCAAGGATTGCCCCCAAAGGAAAGAATGTCTAGCTTTATGAGGGGCCTTCCTTAGCATTCTTTAGAGACTACCCAGCTCACTTGAATCTGGGGGAGGGGGAGAGGGACTTAGAGTCCCTCCTCTGGCCTCACAGAGGCTGAGGAAATGAGCATCTTTGCGTCCAACTCACTGGGGGGCCCAGGGTAGACCTGCTTCCCTTTGTAAAATAAGGAGCAGGATAAGTTGCTGAAGAAAAGCTGATAATACCCACCTTCAAATCTTGGCTCACACACCACCTTCTCTCTAACAGCAAAGTGTCACCACTCCCTACCCCAAACCACCAGGGTCCCAGGCCTCTGAGCTCCAAAGCCAAAGTTCTCTGAGGGTAGGAAGCCAGTTCCAGGCAGACAACCGTCATAGGAAGCACCCTCAGAGACAGGACAAACTGCTGCCTCCTCTGGGAGCCCAGGTCCCATAATTAGACCAGTGTGCCCCTGCCCGCCACTGGGAAGAAGGGGATGGACCAAAGAGGAAGACCACCCTTGTACAATGTCCATCTGTATAAAAGGACTCTTCTTACCTGGGGCTCCCAGTTCTCCCTTGCCTTTAGTCTTGGCTTCTGCAGCTGCCGCCACCACACAGGACAGGAGAAGTAGATTCACCACCCTCACCCAGGACAATTCCTAGTAAATCTGCAGGAACAAGAGAAAAAAGCTGAGCTAGGTGCCACCAAACAGGCTCTCCCCATCAATTAGTCTTGGCATGGCTGACACAGGGTTGGCCCAGCCGCATCTGGCTTTGACACCTCAGCCTCTTTGGACTTAGCTGTTGTTCTATGAAAGGAAGTGGTGGGTCCAACTTTCCTGAGCATCTGCTATGTCCATCCTCTCTCTCTCTGTCTCTCTCTGTCTCTTAAGATCTCTGTCTCTCTGTCCCCAAGGATCTCAGCCTTCAGAGCATTTTTTTTTAAAAAGATGCATTTATTTATGCATACAAGAGCTGGGGTGCAAGCCAGAGGTGGGGGGAGAGTGAGAGGATTCATCAGAGACAGAGTGGGGTGCAGAACAGGCAGCTCTACTGAAATACACTGCTGAGGGGACAGCGGGTGAGCCAAGAGATCTGCTGTGCCATGTGGGTCAGCTCCCTGGCTAAGGATAGAACCCGTGCTGCAGTGGCTGCGGATAGCTTCATAGTGCTGTGTCCCCAACCCCTGTACCACCAGGGAGGCCCCCTCAGGGCGTTTTGAGACTGGTGGGGAGGCCTAGAGACAGAGCAAGAAAGCCCTTGCTAATCTTCATGTCTGTAGGTTTCCCTATGGGCTTGGGAGACCTAATGTGCCATCAGTATCACCACCCTGTGGCCTGGGGCAACTCCCATGAACCTCCATTTGTCTCATTTTTAAAATGGGAAGGATACATCTCCTGAGGCTCCACTGATGTGGTGTGCCAGCTCTGGTGCCTACACTCACAGGCAAGGTGAGTTCAAGTAAATTGAAGGTGCCAAGTGAATAGTGACATTTTTTGCTCCTTGTTTTGTACCTCCTTGTCCAGGTGATTCTTGCATGATTGTTATGCCCATTAAACAAGTGAAAACACTGAGGCCCAAGGGACCCTGGAAGGAATAGCAAAGCAGCAAGGTGCCCTGGCCTGAGCACATTTTCTACAGATCAGAAAAAGATCCACCTCCCCAGATATGAGCCTTCCTCCTGCTGAAGGCCCTCATCACCACTCCCTGGGGGCTGAGGCACCCTCAGGCTTTATCTTTTTGTCTGTGCTTTAAATTATTTCTAATTTTAATTTAAACTCCAATTAGCTGTGCCAGTTAAATGGTGTCAAGTGCCCTGCAGTCACAACTCCGCATCACCCCCCTACATTCCTCTCTTCCCCAACACCATTGCTGCTGAGTTGTGGGGGCAGAGGGGACATCCTGTGGGCTACACAGAGTTGAATGCTAGTGGGTGTCTGTCAGTTGTCTTCTCCCCAGTAAATAGTTTGGTTAAGTGGATAGAGGGGCAGTGGACCACAGCAAGTAGGAAATTGGGTTGCAGACCAACTGGGCTTTTGTCAGCCCTAGCTCCCAGAAGAATCAAGAGCGTATACAGATAAGACTTAGCATTTGCTAAACTCTTGTTGGGGACCAAAGCTGTGCTAAAGGGCCTCTGAGACAGGACCTCTAGTCATCACAATAACCTTCATTCTGAAGCTATGGAAACTCAGGGTCAGAGAGTCTAGCTCTGGTCTCTTGTTTTTTTAAAAAAATTTTTTAAATGTATTTATGCATACAAGAACTCGGGCACAAGCCAGGGGCGTGGGGCAGGGAGTTGAGGGTGGGTGGGAAGAGTGAGAGGATTCACCAGAGACAGAGTGGGGAGCAGAACAGGTGGATGAAACGAAATACACTGTTGAGGGGAGCAGTGGGAGAGACAGGAGAGGTCTGCTGCACCACGTGGGCCCCCCCCCCACCCCAGCCAGGGATCAAACCTGTGCCACAGTGGTTGCAGAAGCTCCACAGTGAAATGCTCAACCCCTGTGCCTTGTGCCACCAGGGAGGCCCTGGTCTCTGGCTTGTTCTTAATAGGTACAGAGAGTTTTGGGGCCCAAGTCTTTCCTGAGCCCAGAGCCCAAGGTCTTGATCACAACACTACAAACCCAAGATTTTCTCTGGTGTCTGTCAATTTTAGAGAGTAAAGAAGGTGAGAAATGGAGACCCCCACCTTATGTTCCCAGGATCCAGGGCTAGGCTTGAGTGTGTCTGTGCCAACCCATACCCTCACAGCCTCCCACACGCTCACACACAAACCCTGTGGCTCTCATCTTCTCTCCTAGCACCTTTACCTCAGGGCACAGACGCCACACACCTAGTTGCATCCCCTAATGTTACTGACGCCCACGCCCAAGCACTCTCAGTTCCCCACAATACCATTTACTCCCCTAGCATACATATGAGCAGTTTCATACAGTCAGACTGTGAGTGTCCCACCAGTCATACAGCTCACATCCCAGTCTCACCCCCACTCACAGTCCTGCCACACACCAGATCCCACATACCACCCTATACCAGGTACAGCTCTTCTAACACCTCCGCACATGCCTCTCTCTCTCTCTCATTCTCTTTCTCTGTCATTCACACACACCACCGCCATCACCACTACCACCACAGCTGCCCTCTGCTGGCCTCTCCACCACACCCCACTTCACTTCATAGCAGGAACGAGGAAACCCAAAAGACCAGTCCCTCCCTCGGTGACCAGCTCAGCCTGGACACAGCAGCTCAGTGGTAGAGGAGGGAGGAAAAACGTGAGTGCCCACATGTACAGGTACTCACACATGAGCCTGGTGGGCAGGCACTGTAACAGCATGGGCTCCCACAATAAACAATTTGAATGTACTCATGGCCACCATCTCACACTTAGTGTGCAACACAGGATCTTCCAGACATACACACAAGAGACAAACACACTACAGAGGGAAGTCCAGTGACAAAGAAAACACCAAGGCAAAGTACACATATAGTTGCAAAGGGCACACAGAGCTTCGACGCAACCAGAGACACACATATACACACAAGCAAGCCATACATGTGAAAAATGACACACAGGACAAGTCCCAGACGCAATGACAAAGAACACACAGGTAGACACAGACACACAACATACCTACATGTCGTCCAGGCGGCTCAGCAGGAGACAGAGACCATGCAAACAGGGTGGGCGACAGAGAAGGGAAATCCCCCTACTCACACCAAATTCTTCTGACCAGGTTTAAGTGTTGGGCTCAGTGGAGGGGAAGGGTAGGAAGGGGGATGGTGGGGACTGGGGCCACGCCCAGCCCGGAGACAGATGGAGAGACAGACGGAGAGAGACCGCCAGTCGACACTGTAAGAAGAGATGAAGCAAAGAGGAGGCGCGGCGCAGCGCCGGCTGGACGAGGCCGGGACCCAGAGGCTGGAAGCGAGGCCCGGCCCGCGCAACGGGTGGAAAAGGAGAGGCGTAGAACAGGCAGGGGGCGGCGAGCGTGCGCCCAGAGCTTGGCTTCTGGAGGACAGGATCTAGGGGGTGGCGGGAGGTGGGGTGGAAGTGAGGCGATGGAGGCAAGAGGGGGGTGGAGGAAGGACAGACAGATCGCGAACGAGGGAGGCGGACCGGGCAACACAGAGGGGGTGGGGACAGACGGACCGACCAGAGATTCCAGAGGGATAAGCGAGGGCTTGGAGGATCTGGGGACACACAGGCGGGTAGAGGGGCCGAGAGGAGACGAAAAAGAGAACCCCAGCCATTACCGATGAGTAGAGGGACAGACAGACGGTTGTGCGGACCGAGGCACCGGCGGGTCCAGGAGCGGGGCTGGACTTTCACTGGCAGCGGCTCAGTTTCTCAGTTTCGGAAACGGGAACCGAAGCGGGGAGGGGGAGGGGCGGCGCGCCCTCCGGGTAGCCCGGATCCCCCGTCGTCGGGGCCCGGCCCTCACTCACCTCCGGGAGAAGGGCCAGGCGCCAAGGGTCCCGGCTGCTGGGGTCCTGTAGTCGGCACCGCTCCGGACGCGCACGGTCTGGGGTCGGTGCTCGCCCGACCGGGACGGGCCCGGCGGCGGTAAGGAACCGCCCCGGCCTCAGCACGACGGGCGGACGCCGGGGGTCGCTCGGGGGATCCCGGTGCCGCCGCCTCCCGCTCCCGCGCCGCTGCACACGGAAGTGCAAGGGGGCGGGGCGGCGCGACCTCACCCAGGTGCCGGCCCCGGCCCCGCCCCCACTCAGGGCCCGCCCCCACTCAGGGCCCGCCCCTTGAAGGCTCCGCCTCCGCCTGCCGGGCGCTGGGGGTCGATCTTCTTGGTCTCTGCGCGGGTCGCTCAGTGTCTGGGCCTCTCTGTCCTCCTTGGCACACCTCACACACCCCGTCTACCATCATCAGCCGGCGCGCCAACACTCATAAGGGGCCTCATTTTACAGCGAAAGACGCTGAGGTCCCCCACCACCCCATTCCACCCCTATCACTCCCCACTCACTCGTAGGCCAGGGAGGCGCCGGCGGGGGGTTCCCCAGCTCTTGGCGCCTACGCCCCGGGACTCCCCACCAGCCAACTGGACCGCCTCGCCTGGCCTGGCTCTTTCTCTTCCTGTTGGCTGGAGTGTAGACACTGCCGGCCTCGGTGCCTGCTGCCAGGCCGGCTGGTCCTAGCCCTGCCCCAGAGACAGAGTTGGGAAAACTCCAGGGCGGGATGTTCTAGCTTCCCTGAGCGGCTGGTCAGGAATCCTACCCCAATTTCCCCAGTCTTCTGTTCTCCCGCCCCCAGTTTCCCAATCTCCTCCTTGCCCCTGGGCTATTTTTCAGAGTTGGTGATCAGGTATAACTCATTCATTCATTCGCAGAGTAGCCCCTATGTCTAAAGTCCCACAGGGGAGGGGGGCCCCAGAGGTTTATTCCCCTAAACCTTCAGCTCAGGAAAAGAAGCCATTGGCTCCATAAACCAAAGAAATGTCACTTTCCAGAGGTAAAGAAGGTTCCTGGTCCTTCTGAGGGACCAACTTAAGGGGATGGGAGAGTCAGACCAGATCTTCCCAGCTGAGGCTCAGGGCATGGGTAGAGCGAGCAATCCCTGAAGAGGCCTGAGCTGATCAAGAGATGGCATAGCAGAGACAGGCCATGGTTAGGACTTTGATCTTCTCATGGAGCAGGTGGTGGCAGGTATTAAAACAGAGTGGGCTCCGGGGTCTAGGGGGAATGGATGGGGCAGAAGGGCAGCCACACTGTTCAGGTAGGAAGACCTTGAGCTGGGGAAGGTGGCTGGCAGAGGGGCCAGATCAGGTGGGTTAAAGCACTGGTAGTGAAACTCCAGTGAAAGCTCCAGAGATGGAGAACCCTGGTAGAGATATGGATTCCAAAACACTCTTCTCATTATGAAGACAGGTTGGGGGTGTCTGGGACAGAAAGAGAACAATTAACTTTTCCATCACATGGAAGTGGGAGGCAGCAGGTATGCTGGTATCTTACAGCCAGGAAAGTGGACCTAATTGGAAAACTAGTTAATATACAGGTTTTCAGTCCTGATGTTGTTCCCCACTCCAGTGAAGTAGGCTCCTTTCACCAAACTGAACCCCTCTGGTCACAGTGGACTATCATTTGGGAAACAGGCCTTATGATTCTCTCCTCACAATCAGACTTTTGAACTCACTGTTTCCTGAGTCTGAATTCATTTCCCACCCACCCCCTTATCTCTATCTTGATTGTGTCCACTCAAATGCCACCCCTCTCTGATGCTGTAAATTCATGGCACTTCTCTGAACTAAGGCACCATATTCATTAGCACATTTTGTGTCATGGTTGGCCCCTTCACCCCTACCCTATGGCTTCCATGGGGTGGGGCTGGAGAGAAGGGTGAGTAAGTTGAGTTTCAGGTGACCTTTGTCCACCTGGGATCAAACTTCCTTTCTGACTCCTCCTTCCATGTCCACAGTGGCCAACCCAGCCTCTCCCTCAACATCAACAACAGGTCCATCCCTGTGCTAGGGGTTTCTGGAAGGAAAGTAAGGAAGAGCTGACCACTGTTGGGGTGCTCCAGGTCCAGACACACTCTGAAGTTCACCTCGGAAAAGTGAAAAGAATAATGGCTATCATTTATGGCAGTGCCAGGTCCTGTGCAGTTCAATTAGTCCTCAAAGACCTCAAGATGAGGGCCACTATGAGTGCCACTCTTGGTGATGAGCTCCGAGGTGAATCCACTTCCCCAAGGGTACTGTAAGTGGCAGAGGCAGGATTCAAACCAAAGTCGGCCTGACTCCAAAGCCCATGTTTTATATTGGAGGTTCTCAGTCTCAGTACTGCTTGTCTTTGGGCTAGATAATTCTTCGTTGTAGGGAAGTCCTTTGCATTGTGGGATATTTAACAGCATACCTGGCTTCTACCCACTAAATGCAATTAACACCCCCCCTCGAGTTGTGACAGAAATATATTTAGATATTGCTAAACATCATCCTCTGCAGTGCAAAATCACCCCTTGTTGAGAACTGCTTTCGAGGACAGTCCTTACCAGAGCAAGGATTTAAATTAGACACCAGGAGACCCCTTCCCAGCCCACAAAGTTCTTAAGAACTCAGATACCACAAAGACACTTTGACCTCAACTAATATTCCTTTTCTGGAGTCTCCAGGGGGAAGCATGCTAGACTCAGAGGGAAGAGGGGCTGAGGCAGGGGTCAGCAGAGGAGGGGTCACATATCTTCCCTCCAGAGATAGACTCTGGGGCCAGGGCCTCCAGAGAGAACAGGCCAAGTTCAACTGGAGCTGCTCTGCATGTTGGAACTTCTCCAGGATGCTACCTCACTGGCTGAGGACAGGGTCCAGATGAACTTGCCTCTACGTCCCCATAACTTGCCTGTCACTGACCTAAGAAGAGCCTGCTGAGGCCTGGGAACCAGCCTTGGCTGGGTCACATGCTAGCTGTATGACCCTGGGCAGGTGACCACACTTCTCTGACCCTGAGTTCTTAACTATGAAAGGGGGCTGAGTAAGGGTTAGTAGAGGTGATATGTGTCAAGTCTCAGTTAGTATGGACACATGGTGAGGGTTCATTCACATTGACCAGGATTATAGGTGTGGTCACTTCACTAAGTCACAGGCTGTCAGCCTTCAAAGAGCCCTCAATAGACTCACATGACATGGGATATAAATCACTAAACAGGGCTGGACCCACAGCAGCCACCCAGGAGCGGTACTTTACTTTCCTCCTCCTCCAGGTTTGCAGCCAAACTGTCCCATCAGTGTTAGCACTGGGCAGTGTCCAGACTGCTACCCCCAGTATCCATCTGGTGCTGTTTCTCTGATGGTTGCTTGGAGGCTTTGTTCAGAGGAGGGCTAGCCTGACCCTGCAGCTCCTACCCCACCCAGGAACCATGACCCCTGAGGCCCCTAGGCCCTTCCACAGGAAATCCAAGACTCAGTCAAGCAACCTGGAAAAGACCTGCACCTTCCTCTGTCCCTGGGGCAAGATGGGGTCCCTCACTCTATCCTTGCTAAGAATTGGTCCTTGTCATGACCTCTCTGTCTCTGCTTTTCTGTGTTATCATCCTTGTACCTGAAGCTTTAATTACCAGCACCATCTCTATCACACCCAGAGCACTGGACTGGCCATGTTTTTGGGAGTAAGAGACCAAGTCAGCAGGGATGGTATGCCTGGGCATCTCCTGGGAATGGCAGAGCCTAGGAGGGTACTGTTGGGGGTAGTGCAGGAAGGGCACTTAGGACATGGTCCAAGCCTTAAGCTATCAAGACAGTCATAAGCAGGGATTTCAGCCCTGGGCACTGGATAAGGGACAAGAAAGGACAGTGGCCTTCGACACAGTCAGGCCAGAGTGGGAAAAACTAGCACACAGCCAGGGGAAGGGGGCTAGAGGAGCCAGGTTCATCTCCTGGCTCAGGCCGAGACCTAATGATTCAGCTTCCTCATCTGTGGATTGGAGCCCATAACGGTAATATTGGGCTGGTGGCTTGAGAGGATGGAAAAGATCAAACTGGTGAGGTAAGGAGCTAAGCTCAGTCTACATAGCCAAAGACTTGGTGAAGCAGGCTTATAACCCCTAAGTTCTGTTCTCAACACATTTGATTGGGTGCAACTTGAAAAACACTTGGGGTAGACAAGGTGAAGTTGTTTTTGAGTCCAGGAAGCCCAGGGGCTTTCCTGGGGCTCTCTCAGGCGTATGCAGCCCCTGGACTGCCCCAGTCCAACTGACCACAGCATAGGCCCTGTTCATCTCCAGTCTCTCAGGATTTCCTTGCTTCCTACCTCCTCCCCCCAAAGCGGCCTGGAAGGGGGCAGAATGAATGTTGATGTCAGGAGCTGTCACAAAGTGACAACCATCCCCGGGCACAAAGACCCAGGGGAGCACCTCCTATGCGCCCAACTGCCAGGTTCACACTAGGCTCTGCCACCGGGAGAGGGCCCAGAGCCCAGTCACCACAAGGCAAAGAGCTGAGCGCCCTTGGTCCCGGGCCACTGCCTCGGTCTCTCTCCGCAGCGGCCGGCAGCTCTCCCAGCCCAGCCTGACAGTGGGAAATCTAGTATGTGTGTCGAGGGGGTGGTGTGAGGCGGTGGTATGGATCTCTAGGGTCGACACTGGCGACCTCCTGCTGGAGCTGGAGAGGGAGAGGAAGACCGCAGGCACATCGGCGTCCACCCAGTCTCACATCCCGATCTCCCCTCCTCCCCTAGCCGCGCCTCCACTTAGTCCACGAAGCACACGCCCCGGCGACAACACTCCGGTACACGGGAGCTGCCAGGCCTGCCGCCCGGCCCCGCCCCGCCCCAGGGGAGACTTTGCGAACCCTGTTGCGGGGGGGCGGGAGGCGCCAGCGCCGCCACGTGACGCAGGCCGGGCTATAAAAGACCCGGCTCTATTCCCGGGCCCGGCAGCCACCTGGAGGCTGTACTGGCGCCGACACCTGGGCCCTGGCGCGGGGAGGTGCCTCCTACCCGCCCTTCCCAGCTGTAGGCTCCCTCCGGGAAAGCCCATTCCACGCCTGGCCCCGGGCCACGGAGGGCCTGAATGTACAAGGCACCTCGGGCTGCCCCTCAGCCGGAACCTTTAAGAGGATCGTGAGGGCTGGGACTTGGGTGGGGGATGACAAGTGGTGAAGAAAAGTCACAGAAACCTGGAAAAGTAATGATATTGACTTTTGATGAAAAAGTAATATTTCCATTAAAGCAAATCAAGAAAATAAAGACAAGTTTAAAGAGGAAAGTAGAAATCTCCCATAACTGCAGGGATATTTTCATCTCCTCAGGGCAGGCTTTCTGAAAAAGGTGGCAAAGCAGTTTGGGGCTCAGGACCCTTAATGGGGATCCTCTGAGGGGTGGGAGACTGGGTCCCAGGCTCCTGACTCAGTCTTTACCAGGATTTGCCAACAACTGGCAAGGTTGTGAGCAGAGGCAGTGGGCAGTGCCCAGAGAGAAGTGGTTGGGCCAGTTCTACTAGCAAAGCCTGAGCAAGGTACCTGCTGAGCCAGCGCCCTCCATCCCTGCTCCCCCAGGGCTGTGAGAAGCCCTAGGGCACCCCCTGACAACCCACCCATCATCATCCCTCCCCCCCCCCCACACACACACACAGCACAGCAAGATCCCGCCTCTGCTCAGCCTGGCTTTGCAGCTAGAATGCCTTTGCATCAGCACACAGCTACCGAAGGAGAACCCATGCAAATGGCTCCCCTCCAGGGAGCCTCCCAGATGCCTGCCCCTGACCTGCCCACCAGGTGCCTGTTTTAATGAGCCCTTCCCCCACCCTCACCTCTAACCAACACTTGTTGCAGAGCCGAGGTTCCCAAGGGGGAACAGCCAGCATGCAGCTTCCATTCTGACTGGCTGTGTGACCATGAGCAAGTGCCAGCCTTCTCTGAACCTGTTTCTTCATCTGTAAAATCCTCCTCTCCCCCCACATTTGTTGCTGCTCTGAGAATGGATTGAAATGTTGAGTGCAAAGGACCCAACCCTGTGCTCTTGAAACCTGCAGCTGTGCTGTTTGTGCCCAGCTCCCCTAGAATATGAGTTTTCTTGGCAGAGATGTGCCACCTTCCCCCATACCCAAGAGACTGCGGTGAACAGATGCAGAAGGTGGCAGGGGAGGAACATCCCCAAGGAACTAAGTCTTACCCTCAGGTTACCGCCCACTCCACCACCTTCACAAGCCTGGGTCCTGCCACTGCCCACAGGCTTCTGTGGGTACAGGCTGTGGCCATCTTGACCACAGTGGCTAGGCAGAAGGCCAGTCTGCTAGGCACGCCTGCGCAGCAGGAATGGTGAGCCCTTGAAGAGAAAAACACAGCCAGTGCGCAGGCCAGCCCCTCAGGGCTTGTGGGCACTGGGCAGTCATCTCAGGGCAGTGGGGGGAGAAAAGGAAGAGGCTGGAGTCTCTAGATAGGAGCATTTGTTAAGGGCCGGGGCACATACTCTATGCCTTCAGATGGGCCCCAAGTAGGTCCTTTTGCAACTCCACTCTGGAAAGGAGTAGGTAAGGAGCCAGGTCAAGTGAATACAGCTATACCAGGCTTTCCATGAAACTGAGGCCTCAGTTCTGGGCCCAGAATCTAGGACCCTGCTTGGGCACCTTGCAAAGGAGATAAACTAGACTTTCAAGTTGGCTTCCAGTTTCACAACCTGAAAGCCTGGGAAGTTCATGCTGATATCTGCTCTAGTTCCATCAGCTTGCAAAGCAGCTCTGCTGGTCTGTCCTTTGGAAGGAAGTTGTTTCCTTATGTGGGGACCAACACTAAATTTGGGGATTCTCTAGGGAAAACCAGAAGGTTGAACAGGGAATGTGGGGAAAATGTAAGTGGGCTTGGGTGCTGGGTGATAGAGGCTGCAGTGGGAATGTTCTGTGGACTTTGACTTCGGCTCATGTGTGTGCACCTGGGTGCCAGCTGGTGTGTATCCCTGGGATGGGAGTGGGGGAAAGTAGCTGATGAGAAGGGAGTGGTGGAAACACCAAGTCTTCATTCTTGTTCCCGACCCCTTTCTTTCCACATCATCCACATGAAGCCACTGGAATTCTAGATTCCACTGACTTCAGGGAAGCCCCCAGTGCCCCCAGATGTTTAAGAAGGGACAGAAAACAAACTGTAGCCATTGTTGGAAGTGCTGTGTGGGTACACATGGTATAGCCATGGTGCAAAGGAAGAAAAAAATGAAGCATTTTCCCTTTTTGCTCCAAGAGAGAGGGAAGAGAGAAAGGATCCCCTGCCCAGAACTGGGTACAATTGGACCTGAACTGGGCATGCTTCTGTTCTGTTCCTTGTGTTCAAACTCTATACGCTCAGTGGTCCCCACCCCAGTCAGGCCCCAGCTCCCTATGGAAGCTTGTACAGTTTTCTCTACACTTCACTCTCCCCATTATGACTTCATTCATTTGTCCCCACTGCCATCACCGTGACCTAGGCCACCAGTATTTCTGCCATCTGTAGTCTCCTCTACTCAAGACCCCGCTTCGCCAGCCCCAACAATTCTTTCTTCTCACGGCAAACACGTAATCCTAGGAAAGTGTCAAGAACTACTTACTTCCTTCCCCCCATAGCTGACCATGGATCTCAGGGTAAAGGACAAAGTCTGGACATGGCCATCAGGCCCAGTATGATTTAGCCCCTGCCTCCCCTCCCCTTCCCTGTCCCCCAGCTCAATGAGAGGAACTTCTTAAAGTTTCTACCAGACAATATGTCACAATTCCTCACCCCTGGACATCTGCGCATGCTGTTCTCTTTGCTTGGTACATCATACTAGCTAACTTTGCAGTCTTCAGGTAGGTTCTAGCTCAGTTATCACTTACTCCAAGAAGACTTTCCGGGCTAGGAAGAGGTCAGACAACAGGGCAGAGTGAGCCCAGGAAGCAACACCACCTGGCACTTGGGGATGATCCTTATACCTCCTCACCCACCCCTGTCCAGCTGCTAAGTCCTAGCCCAAAGCTCCACCTCAGTCTTCAGCTCTCTGAGGAAGAGGCTCACTAGGAGCAAGTGCATGCAGGGAACAGCCAAGGGGCCACCAGGGATTGGGTCGCCTGAGTGATTCAGGTGTCCAGCTGAGCCTTAGTTCTGAGGATATTTAGCAACTGAGAACAGGCCTGGTGTTCCGGGTGGGCCTGAATGCACTCAAGTGAGGGTGCTAGTGTCAGGGCTGGGAGAGTGGCAGAATCGAAGTGAAGCTACACAAGTCTCAATCAACATGCCTGAGATGCCTGGGAAAGCACCATAGAGCTGGGGTCTCATCCTACTATGACTCCCATTTGCTGCAGCATCGTGGTACGTTTCTACCCCTTCAGGCCTCATCAGCTCCAACCTCATAAGGGAAGTGACAGGTGGAACATACTAAGTTATCACCAGAATAATACTGGCTCCTTCCAGGGACAGACTGAGCTGTTATTAACAGCTTTTCATTTAATATTTGCAAAGTAAGGGCAGCCCCAACTTACAGGTACAGGAACTGAAACTCAGAGAGGCAAAGCCACTGCCCAAAGCAACTTGGCCAAGTAAGTAGCAGAGTCATGCCCCCAGAGATCTGTGTGAGTGTGCAGATTCCAGACTTTATGTAGGAAGACCTGGTAGCTTCAGAGGCAGGGCAACCTGAACCCCAGGGTGCCAGGTTCCCCTCCCAGATCAGCCTTCTCTGACACAAGATAGAAGGATGCTGAGGGCTCTGTCACCTCTCTGTCTCTCTCTTCTGAGGTCACAAGGATTAACTAGTGATTGTGGGTAAGGAGAAGGAGGGCTTTCAGTGTCTTCCCACCCAGCCTATCTTTCCCTCCTTCCCAGGCACACATGAGGATCCCATGGGTTTTTCATGGGAGTGGTTCACAAAGGATGAATAAGGAATGATGCTGTAGTAGAGGCTGACTGCTACCCACCAGTCAGTTCTGATAGGTCATGGCCAAGATGACTTCTCAGAAAACCAGAACAGGGGCAAGTATTTTAAAACACCTACTTGGGCCAGGCCTAGGTCCTGGACTTTGGCCCCTGTCCCTGCCTGGGGGAGGATGGAGTGCAGCATGATTTGAAAACACATGGTTTTCCTTTGGCAGGGACACTGGACTGGAGCCTCCCTGATGCCACATGCTTGGTGACTGTCCTTCAGGGTCCCTTCTTCTCTTCCACATGTCTGTGGGGTTCCCAGCCCAAGGCAGCTCAGGACCCTCAGAGTTAGACACAGATTAGTGAAAGAGCCTCTCTTTATAGGTTGTGTTGGTGGTCTATCTCTGAGGCCTGGCCTGAGATCAGGAGTCCTCTGGGGCCTGTGGGGGATGGCCTTTTTTGCAGAGAGCTCAGCTACTCGGCTGCATGACCTTGGGCATGTCACTTCCCCTCTCTGGCTTCAACTCCCTTATCTGCAAATGGGACTGTTAGCAGCCTCTCAGAGACTGTGATGTGCAGGCAAATAGAGGGTCTAGCCTGGATCAGAGTGAGCTCTCAATAATTTGTGGCTATTTCTGTTATGTGATTTAATTTTGTTACTATCAGGGTGCATTTTGGGATGAGACAGGAGATTCTACATGTCCTGAAAACCCCTGCCTAAACTAACACTCTTAGAAGCGTAATGCAAACCATCAAATTCCTCCCTGTACAGATGGAAGCCTAAGGCCCCAAGAAGCAGTGACTTGCTCAGGTTGCCACAACAGAGTCAACTAAGCCAAGAACTTCTTTCCTTCTTGTAATCATTATAAAAACACCTACTGTGTGCCAGACTCTGTACTAGATCTGAAAAAGCAGGGAGGCTCCACAGCAGGGAAGCCCTGGCTTAGGAAAAGTTCCTCTTTGGGTCCTGGGGGGTGGCAGAGAAAGTTCTCCCGGCAGAAGGAGCAACCACAGCAAAGACTCAGACTGTTGAGCTTGCTACATCCAAGGTCAAACAGCCAGAGAACCTGTGGGGCTCATAGGGAATCACATACTCCATGGCCCTGGCTGCCATGCAAGTGCCTGGACCTGCATTTGGGCCTGTGTTGAAGATAATGGGGAATGTAGCTTTGGAAAAGGTGTTTTCCAAGTAAACATTGAGGGAAGATCAGGAGGATAACTATTCTCGGTAGGGGAAAGAGCAAAAGCATGACCACAAAACAGAAATGAATGCAACACTTTTAAATGAGCAGAAAAATAAAGCTGTGGCTCTTGTCATTCTTGTGAATGCTTCCAGTAGGGCCAATAGGGCAGAAACCAGCATACCCTGTCCCCATCCTGGGAATGGTTCAGACCTGCAGGGGCAGAGGACACAGATACTTCCACCTGCCCATATGCTCAGCTCCCCTCCCCCAAGGCAGCTTGCTCTAGTTGCCCATAGGAGAGGGCACACATGAGAATGAGTCCAGGGAGACTCCACCAATCTTTGCTCTCTGACCTTTGCTCTGTGAGCTCCCAACTTAAGGATGGGCCGCTGAGACTCTGACCAGAAGACTCATACACAGGTGTGGATGTGTGTAGGAGTTTCTTTGGCTCCGCAAAGATGCTTTCCTTCACAGTGGGTCTTGGAGCTTGCTGGTTCTGGCAAGTGCCCTTCAGCCTATGAGGATGAGCCCTTAGGCCCTGTATGTCTTTGCTCCTGCTCTTGATGTGGAGTCACCCCCATGAGATCCATGCCCTTTCTCCTTATCCCTCCCTGTAATGCTGCACACGTGGCCTCTGCTTTATGAGTGCTAGGTTACTGAGCACTGCAGATGCTCAGTGAAGACCAGCTTTCCCGTGGTGCCACCCGTGTGCCCACAGGCAGTGCTTGGCAGCATTCTTCATCTTACATCTGTTGGCTTCCCCAGCACCCTGGGTCTCTACATGGCAAAGACACTTAATGCTTGGAAGTCAGTCTAGCTGGGGTTGTCCTGGGTCTCACAGAGCTCTCTGCTCTGCACTGCGCTGCAGAGCTGGCAGGGCCTGCCCTGGGGAAGCCCCCTGGGAATAAAGAGACACCTAACTCTGCCAGGAGAAGTCTAGTATTAATAGGTGGGGTGGGCCACCTATTAAGAATCAGGAGAGTGGGCCCACCCCGGTGGCGTAGTGGGCTAAGCAACGCACTATGAAGCAAACTGCAGCCACTGCAGCACGAGTTCGATCCCTGCCGCCGGCCAGGGAGGGGACCCACATGGTGCAGCAGACCTCTCCTGCCTCGCCCGCTGCTCCCCTCAGCAGTGTGTTTCTGTCATCTGCCTGTTCTGCATCCTGCTCTGTCTGGTGGATTCTCTCACCACCCCCGCACCTCTGGCCTGTACCCCAGTGCTTGTATGCATAAATAAATAAATCTTTAAAAAAAAAAAAAAGAATCAGGAGCAGCCTCACATGACTAAGGCAGATCTGCCTGTATTAATGCCCAGTAGCATCTGTCAGCGTACAAACACATAACAGCATTCTTTCCTCCACTTGGAGTCCAAATCCCGGAGAAACACCCAACCCTGCTTCAAGAGGGGAGAATTTGGGGTAGAAAGTCACAATTACTTCCTTCTTCATCAGCCTGACAGTCACTGACACGATCGAGTGTGCAAGTGTACGTGCCTGCATTCTTGTGTGTGAGAGGCCCCGTGTTAGGGCAGCAGGGTGGGAGAGGGCAAGGAAGATCAGGTTCAAGTAAGCAAGGGCACATGGCCTCCAGAGATGGTTCAGGCCCAGGGATTGCCCTTGAGGCACACTCACCCCAGTGCAGTACACATCTTACGCCTGTATAAGACCAAGGGCTGGGCGGTTGAGGGGAGAGGAAAGACGCACAGAGGCGAGGAGGACAAGGAAAGCCCACCGTGAGTCCGCTGGCTCCTCCTGTCTTTTCGGGCTCCATGCTGTGTCCAAAATGCCCAGGGATAATCCTCACCAGCTTTTCCAGCTGCCCCAGGCTCCACAGAGCAGTCTTTGCCCCTCAAGTCTGGGCAGAGAGGGTTCTATGGAGACTGAAGAATCCTGAATCCTTGGGCTCTGCACTTAGAGGCTGACCTTCTTAGAAGGATCTCCTCTCCAAAGAAGTCAACCTTTATCTGTGTCTGGCAGCAGTACGGAGCATGGGGCTACCCAAGGGCACTGTCTGAACATCAAAATAAAACCTGACAAATGCTGCCCCCGCCCAGGGCTGCAGAGCTCTGCTAGAAGGTAATTATAGGTGGCCTGGGATGGCCAACTGCCCACAGCCCAGAACTCAGGAAGCACAGGGGCCACAGGAGTCCCTTCAGTTCAGAGAATTTAGTTCAGAGAATCCTGAGCCCCTGCTCCAGGGTCGTTCAGCAGCCTACACACATACCAATCTTGGAGGGGTCCCCTGGGAGTCTGGGTGGAATCTGGACTCTGCAGCGGATGTGGAGAGTGTGAACTTGGTCTCGGATTAAAATCACAGTAAGAGCAGTAATTTCAGCCCACATATATCAAGTGCTTACTATCTAATAAGCCCTAAGCTAACACTTAACCTTCATTAACTCATAAGTTTCCCATCAAGTCCTTACAATGTGGTATCATCATTAACCCTACTTTATAGGAGAGAAGCCTGAAGCCCAGGGAGGCTAGATGACACACCCATGGTTTGGGAAAGCCAGTCTGAGCCTCAAACTGCTCTGAATTCCAGAGTTCACAGCCACTAGGCTGCCCCCAAAGCCACAGGAACACGGGTAGGACAGTTGCTAACTGGCCTGGGTAGAGTCAGGCAAGTGATAGATGTGGAGTCATAGGCAGCTGGCAGGAGAGAGAGTTGTTCCCCATCTGCAGACCCCAACTGTGTGGCCTTGGTGTGTGTCCCGGAGACAGCGAGAGGTTGGGGAAACAAGTCACGTGGTAGGCATACACAGTCTGGCTGCCATTTCCCTGGGAACTGCCCAGATTTTCTCAGCCCAAAGGAAACATCTCCCCTGTCCCTGTCTGCTTGGCCCCCACAAGATTCTTCTCCCTCCAGCTTGGGAAGCTGTGTAAAGACAAGGGATCTATATAGAAGCTCCACCCAGGCCCCTCTGTGGCCCTCACACTGTCCAGGGCCCAATGGGATGCCGAGTGTGCTGGGCATGGAAGGCTTGGGGCCGGCTTCCTGCATACAAAGTCCCAGTACCTGAGGCCTTGCCAAGATTTATCTCTGGAATTTGCCTTGGAAAACTAGTTCCTGCCTGCCCTTGTCCCCGGGCTTAGGGTTTCAATCCACACTGCCAGGAAGTTCTTATGGGCATCTAACTTCTCACTCGCTATCTGTCATTCTGTACCTTTCTCTTCTCCCTATTTCCCTTCTGGCTCTTGCAGATACCATAGTAAAGACGACACATGTTTATATTTCTTGTCTTCACAAGCAATAACTCCAATGGCTTCTGCACTGACCTAGTTATTAATAAGCAGTGAGCCTACATCCTTTGTTCGGTCCCTATTCTTTGCTAAGGGCTGGGGAGAGGTAAAAAAGAGGGGGTAGCAACTTCTGAGGTGGGTGACAGCACCTACTTCTGGGCTTTGGCAGCTATTGCTAATTGATCACAGCGTTTTTTGCAAAGCTGGAAGGATAAGGCTCAGAATTCTTTTCAATATAAGTCCAGGGAACCACTGGCACTTGCTGGAACTGATACATCAGTGGAAACCCAGTTAGCCTCCCTTTTGTAGCCCACCTCCTGCAGAGGATTGAGGCCAGAGGTTCTTGTGCAAAGCTGTCCTTGTCCTGTGCAACTTCTCACTGCCCCTGTCCTGATTTCTTTGTCCTCCTTCTTAGCACCTGACACAGGATGGGGAGAAGGCAGACAGGATCATCTGTCTTCGCATCTCAGGTTCCTACAAGGCTGCGCTGGCCTGGTTAGGGACTTGGCCCCAAAGTGTCAAGGTGACTTTTGATGGAAGGCATCTGTGCTGCTGCACCTTAGCCTCTTCCAGGGTCTCAGGAGGGACCTGAGACCCTCCCCAGATGCACATCGCCTCAGAGCTGATTGCTGGTCCTCTCTCCTGGGCACTTGGTCCCAGAGTTCATTCACTATGCATTCCTTCCTAGGTCAAGGCTAAGGTCCTGACTGCTTCCTTGCTTTTGGCAGCCACAAACATGTGAATGAGCACTGTTTGCCAGAGCCTATATCAGAGGTTATATAGACTTCCCAAGGAGCAGAGGTCCCTAGAGGAATCAGGTGTACTCTCAGATGGATTTTGAGAAAGTATTAATTAAACTTGGGATCAGACAGGCAGGAGGTCAATCGCAGCACAGCCATCAGGGCTGTTTTGCCAGCAATAACATTAGAATACCTGCCTCGAAACCTATTTAAGAACTTAACAAGTTAATTTATTCTATCCATTAACAATATTCACTGAATACCTACAATATATCAAACTCTACATTCAGCTCCAGGGATTGTCTTGTTGTTGATAGAGAGAAAGCAGATAAGTCACCAGGAAATGATCCTACAGAGTCCAGAGGGGTGAAGCCTTAGCACTGTGAGAGCCAGAAGAACCCCTGATCCCACCCAGGAAATCAATGAGGGCTTCCTGGAGGTGACACCTGAAGGAGAATGAATTAGCCAGCTTAGGAAGAATGGCATTCCAGGAAAAGGGAGCAACCTGAGGAAAGGCTAAGCAGTGCAGAGGATGTATATGAAAGTGCCCCGCAGTGGGCCTCAGTGTTTAAAAAGTACAAGGCAGGAGAGGGGTCTAGACAGACTAACCAAGGTGCTGAATGTGGGACAGATGAACTGGGTTGTGTGTGTCCAGGGAGCTGCATTATTTACTGTCCCGGCTATAAAATATTTACACAGGCTTCCTGATGATTTATGGTGTTTGCTTTCCTACCTCCGGGCTCCTGGCAGGTTAACTATGTGCCCTACAGCTCACCCTGGAAAGAGACCTGAGGAAACGATTCCATGCAACTAATTGGTCCAGGAGGAGGGCTCTGGTCCAACAGGCCAGGTCATTGGGAATCTCTGAGCTCTTCTAATGAGATGTGAAATCCACCCCCTAGTCCCCTGTTAAAGCTAGGAATCCAGATGTCCAGAGTGTGGGGAGAGCCAGACTCAGACAGGGGCCCAGTGCTCACTGGCTGTGTGGTTAAGGCAAAGTGCTGGACCTCTCTTAGCCTGTTTTCTCCCCTGAAAAAACAGTAGTAGAGTGTTTTGAGGAGTGAAGAGAGATCACACAGCAGAGTATAAGCTCAGTGACATCAAATGTCTGCGAAATGTAATATTAGGACAACTTGTCAACTGTCACACACCTCAATTCTTATGAAATGATTCAACAATGTTTTACGTGGGAAGTGGGTACATTTTAACCTCCTCAGGTTGAGAGCAGAGGGCCTGCAGAAACTTTAGAAGGGCTTGGTCTCAGCCTCCCCAGGAGGAAGACTAATTGTCTCCTCTCCTCTGCACTTCTGGAGTCTTTCTAGAAATTTTCTTGTGATATTTCAAGAAAAAGTCCCAGTTGTCTGTTCACTTCTGGAAAGAAAAACCAAGGAAGAGCCTGAAAGTGAAAGGGAGGTGGAGTGAGGGGCTCAAGTGGACCTCTTACCAGGCTTACCAGGTGGAGCCTCTTATTCCTCTGAGGGAAATGACCCTCAGCCAGGCAGAGGTTAGAGGCTCCGTCAGCTGGAATCACTCCTGGCCCTATGAGTGGGAGGTCCGGGCCCATATATGATGGGTTCACAGACTCATAAAGATCGGTCTGTAGGGAAAAGGGAACAGGACTGGGTCCCTTCAGCATGGGACACTAGAATGTATAGAGCATCAGATGGGCAGGGATGATGAGGCCAGCTAATTCCTGAGAGGCACTCCCTGAGAATGTGGCCTGTAAGTGGACAAGAAATCAACCTATAGGCCCAGGATTTTCTTGCAGGGCTCTCTACCAGCCTGACTGACCCTTCCTTTGCATAGATGGGCATACTAAGGCCAAAGAGAGAGGAGGGATCAGAAGGCCACACAGGATCTGAATTGTCTTTTCTCTTCAAGCCTTAGATCCGTGGACTTTCAGATAGCAAGAGTCCTCAGCGAACCCCTGCAGTGGTGTCCAGAAGAGTCATGCCTCCCTACCCCCCAGAACTATTTACCTGGTCATTCCCGGCCCTTCCTCTACTCTGATTTTTATCTATGGAAGAGGGGCTGACTTCTTTCAACTGCATTCCCCATGCTTCTGTGACTTGGTTTAGCCTTTGGGAATACTAGGGGAGAGGTGATGGGAGAGAGGCAGATAGACACCTTAGGCAGTGTTTCCAGCAGTGACTTCATCTCCTCTGTGACCCCAAAGTCTCCTGGATAGGTCCAACGAGGCTCTAGTTTCTTCTGGATCACCCAAGTATTGGTCAGTATACTTTGGTAAGAACTAACAAACAAGGTCTCTGAGTACTCCATTCCCAGACAGCTTTCCACAAAGCAGAGGGAAACTGGCACCTTGCAAATGGTGACATAATTCAGGGTATGTGGTAGGTCAGGAGGACTGAGTTGGGAGGCGTGCCAAAGCAGAGGGAAACTAGCACTGATGTAGCGTGAAGAAGACAGATCTCCAAAGGGGCAGGGAGTTAGGGGGCATAGGGTGGAGTGCCCTAGGCAAGCCCTTTGACCCTGGACAAATGGCCTCACCTTTCCGGACTTCAGGGTATCTGGAAAAGAAAGTCATACTAGGTATTTCAAGTAGAGGGAACTGAAGGTCAGGAATATTTTACACAGGTGATGGATAGTGGAGAAGCTATCGAGGGAATGAAAAGGCAGCAGGAAGCCACCCTTCTTCACCCTAAGAGACAAAGGAGGAAGGAGTGGTGTGAACATGCCTCCCCTGAAGGGCCTCTCTCCCCCTCCCCCAGAACCCAGCAGCCTGGTGGATTTTCCCCACCGTATTTCTCAACCGGGTGTTTGTGGCAGCAACTTCCCCATTGAGCACATACTTCCCTTGTATCTGCAGCGCTGGGTGCACAGCTGTCTGGAGAAGTTGCTGCTTCCTCCACTTGGTTTGTCTGTGAATTAGAGAGGTTGGAGCATGTGCATCATCCCTCTAGTGATGGAGGGATAGAGGGATCTGGGACCTGTGGGGCCTTGGAAAGACAAATGACACCCTCCAAGCAAGGCTCTAGAAACTCAGGAAGCTGAAATCGCCAAACAGTTTTCTAGACTCTAAATAGCACCAGCCTCTCCTGAGGAGTGACGCTTTGGAAGCCAACACTCAATCAACCAGTGGACCCACAAATCTTTACTGAGCACCTTGGTTTTACCTGATTTCAAACCTGTTAGGTGAGAATTATAATAAAACACTATTTTACAGATGGGAAAGTTGAAGCCCTGAGGGATAAGTCACTTGCCCAGGGTTCCTACACTAAGATGGGCTTGGGCAGTTTTACTTTTATTTCCTCACAGCGCTGTGGTGTGGATGTGGAAAACCCTTGGCATTCACCATTTCAGCATTAGGAGTTTTATGGGGTTTTATGTTGTTTGTGAGTAATCTCAAAGGCTGGGGATTTTCTGTCAGTTGTAGCGCTGCTGAGACATGAATTTGAACCCTGCATAGGTCAAGCTGGTGGAAGCCACTGACTTGGAAGATAAAATAAAGTGAAGAAGACCGAGCTCTTCACTAGCACCTGTGGGAAAGCATGGGAGCTATCAGGCTCTGGGGTCAGGTTACCCACCTCCTCCTACTGTTGTCTGACCTTGAGCCAGTGCCTTCACCTCCTTAGCTGTAAGATGAGCTCTATAATCCTGACCTCAGAGTCTCCTGTGAAGACTGCAATCTTGCAGGTAAAAACCCTAATTCTCTTGGCACTCAGTAGAGGCTGTTAGGACAGTGATGTTGATCACGTCACTTGCAAATGGTAACAAAATTCAGGGTATGAGGTAGGTCATGAGGCCTGAGTCAGGAGGAGTGCCAAAGGCAGGCAAGGTAACCCTGGGCAGCCAGGAGGGCCCACCCCTTCGGGTGGACATTCTGAGCCTCAGGGAAGACTGCCGAGCTGCAGCTGTAGGAAGCGGACTCAGCCACCAGGAGCAGGAAGTCAGTGAAATATGAAAGGCAGGCAGAAGGGACTGGGAGGTATGCTCAGGGGCTCTGACCTTTGGCGGGGGGGGGGGGGGGGGCCCAAAAACCNGGGGTCACAAAAGCCTTGGTACAAATGTCAGCCCTGACCCTTCCCAGAGGTGTGACTTTGTGCAACTTAAAGTATCAACAGGACCTCACTTCCCTCATCTATAAAACAGGGGAGCTATCCACGCCCATCCCTTAAGGTATGCTGAGGAGGTTAACTATAATAATACACCTGAAAAGTACCTGGTATGTGCCTACACCTGCCAAGCACTTAACTAATGGCAGTAGTTACTATTATTGAACATCATTTAACAGTAGTTACTATTATTTTACTGAAGGTTGAACCAGAGCTTTAGGGCATGAGTGAAGGGAGGTGGCTCCTTCACAGCCTCCATAGTGATGCCTGGGCTCCAGTCACTTCAAAGCCCACTTGCTTCTCAGCTTGGCTCTCTCTGAGGGAGGAGTCCTCTAGTTTTCACAGGGAGAAGGTTTTTCTTTTTGTCAGAATGGATTGGGGGATTTTTTTGTGAGCTCCATGTGCTCCTACAAGGTCACATAGGAAACGTGTCAGGATATCCAGCGCTCAGGAGCTGACTCCCTTGGTGCGGCCTCAACTCCAATGTCACTCTACAGAGGTTCTCTCTGACCACCCCATGAAAGTAGGCCTGGGGATCGTATAACCCTGCCTTCTTGACTTCACAGCACTTATCAGGATCTGGGGTTATCTTATCTACCCGGTTATTGGTTTACAGCCTACTTCTCAACACTGAGAGGAGAGGACTTTCAGGCAGGGTCCTTGTCTGTCTCCTAGAGCCCAGTTTTGTGCACAGCACTTCACAGGTGCTCATACATATTTGCAGAATGTATACATGCTGAACAGGAAGGCAGAAGGTGTCCCTTTGTGGAAGGTACATAAATAAGAGCACTGACAGTGAAGCAGAATATCTGTGTTCCAAACCTAGCTCTGTACCCAACAGCTATGCGACCCTGGAGCCCAGTCGCCCGGCATATGCATGAAGTCTTTAGATGATGAGTTCCGAGACCCCTATGGTTCCAACATTCTATGCCCCGGGGTAGGTTCTGACACACTGCAATTCTAGGAAGCCTACTCAGCCACTGCGTAGCAGGAAGTCCCCACAACGAATGCAACCAGGTCTGTTTTGAAATATGTTCTCAGGTTGGCTGCACCTAAGCCATGAGTGATTAAGCTGAGAATTCTCCCTTCCCTTGGAGCCGCTTCCCTTGTGACAGCATGGGGCCCCCAGCACAGGAGCACATGCAAACACGCACACTCAGGTACACACTCACACACTCAATTTGCATGGACACACTGCTACACCTGCACACACACATTTTGATACACTTGCTCACAGGTGCACACCACACAGCACAGGTGCACACCACACAGAGCTACTCATGTTCATTCTTACATTCACAGACACACTCCCACATATACACAGCTGCTTACCACACATACACTCGCATGAACACATGCAGTCACACTCATTTGCACACTGTCATGCATGTACTCACTTGTACCCACACATGATGACATATTCATACTAGCACAGGCTCACACACTTTCATCTTATACACAAATGTACCAACAATCTTTCACACATGTGTTCCTACACTCAACCTGCCTACACACACTCAGAGAAGTACATTCTCACAATACACTCCCACATATTCACTTACCCACTCACATGCTCACACATGCACACCCATACACATTCCCACATTGACCACAGATGCTCATGCACTAAGTCTTGCACAAACTCATTCAGTCACATACACTCATACACTCTCCTGTTGCACAAGCCCAGGTGCCGCCCATCTGACAGCTTGCCCCTTCAGCGTCACCTAGGCCTCCCTCATCTAATAGCTGCTTTCTGCTCTCTTTGCCCTCTTAGTTCTATTTATTTTCTTAGCCTCAGTGAACATATTTGGAGACGAATCTATTTTTGCCCTATCTGGAAACATATTTCCCTTCAGCTGTGAGATTGGCACATCAGTGGGAAGGTTGCTGGCTGCTACGGGGTGGGGTAGAAGGGTGGAGGATAGAAACCACAGAGCCAGAGCTCTGTGGGCTTTGGGATCACAAAGGTCTGGGTGCAAATGTCAGCTCTGCACCTTTCTGGAGGTGTGATCTTATGTAAGTTACTTCAACAAGATTCACTACCTCATCGACAAAGTAGGAGTGACATCCAAGCCTATTTCCTAAGGCATGTCAAGGAGGCTAAGTGTAATAAAACACCTGAAAAGTACCTGGTATGCGCCCATACATGCTAAGGGCTTCCTGGGATTTTTTTTTTTTGGCCACCAAAGCAGGGGACGCTGCCCCTGAAATCCTTTCTGAGTACTCTGACCTTGAAGTGGTTGCTCCCCACCAGAGGTAGGTATGGCTGGGAGAATCTGAACCTCCCTTTGCTCCTTCCATCTGAACTGGGGGTGCCCCTGGCTCTTTTTCACCTCTCCTTTCTGGAAGGACCTTTGTAGATCATCTCATCCTCTCTGTTTTCAAATGACAAAAAAATAAAATAAAAGTAACATGAGTTATATTTAGTGAACATTTCCTCTGCACCAACCTATGTAAAGCCCTTTGCATGCATCACTTCATTTCAGCCTCATAACCACCTTGAAAGATTGTGCTGTTATTCTCCCACTTCACAGATAAGAAAACTGAGGCTCAGAGAGGTCAAGGAAACCTCATACTGTACACATCACTGGGGGAACAGCATAGCCCTCTGTCTTCTAGACCCCTGCAGCCTCGCTGTCTCCAGCACTCACCCTGCAGAAATGCCTGGAGATGACTGGGGTGGTGTAGCTGGCCCTGGCTGTGGTGCTGTGTTTAAATTGGGATTCTCTGAGGATACATACTTAGGGGGTGCCTGCCCTCTTGGTGCCCTGGATATCTGCCACACCCAGTCAGTTTCTGGATGCCAAATTTTGGTCGCACATTGGCGGCAGGTGTGGTAACGGAAGCCGGTAGGCTGGACAGACCCCTGGAAGGCTGCATTGCACAGACAGCCCCTGAGACCCAAGGCCTTTGTTCAGTTTGTGCCTCCTCCGTTTTTGGATCAGTGTCCCTTCCTTCAGACACATGCACCAGTGTGACAGCTCTGGGAGGCAGAAGTCACGTTTTCATGTTCCAAGTAGAGCCCATGTGCCTCTGCAACTCTTCTGAGCCCTCAGTATGTCAGCACACAGTAGGTACTCAATACATTTGAGCTAACAATGACTCAAAAACAGGTAAAGGATCTGAATAGCCGTGTCTCCAAAAAAATAGCACAAGTGGCCAATAAGCACATAAAAAGATGCTCAATATCATTAGTCACACATTAGAGATATGAATGAAAACTGCAGTGAGATACCACTTCACACCCACTGGGATGACTGTCATCAAAAAGATGGGCAATAACAAGTAGCAGTGAGGATGCAAAGAAATTAGAACCTTCATACATTGCTGGTGGGAATGTAAACTGGTACTGGCACTGTGGGAAACAGCCTGGTTGGCAAATCTTCAAATGGTTTAACCTAGAGTTACCACAAAACCCAGCAATTCCACTCTTAGGTACATACCCAAGAGAACTGAAAACATATCCACACAAAAATCTGTTCATAGCAACATTATTCACAATAGTCAAAATAGTGCAAACAACCTAAATATCCATGAGCTCCTGAATGGATAAACAAAATGGGGCATAGCCATACTATTCATACCACGGGAGACACTCAGCAAAAAAAGGGATGGCGTATTAACTAGACCATGTCACAAATTCTCTAAAACGTTATGCTAAGTGAAAGAACCCATGTGCGAAAGGGTTCCATTGTGATTCCATTTATATGAAATATCCAGAATAGGCAAATCCAAAGAGACACAAATATTAGTGGTTGCCAGGAGCTGAGGAGGGGGGAGGGGAGTGCCTCGAATAAGTATGGGGTGTGTTTTAGGAATGATGAACATGCTCTGGAATTAGATGGTGGAGGTGGTTCAATTCTGTGAATGTACTAACACCCCCTAAGTGGTACACTTTAAAAGTGCTGAGTTTTATGTTACAGAATTACTTTTAAAAATTATATTTCAATATGATTAAATGAGTCTAAGAAAAAGATATAAGGAATGGGAGAGAGAGATAGAGGTCCAGAAATATTAAATGTTTTCCCATGGTCACAGGGAGAAATGATGTCAGCCCTGTCAAAGAAAATACAATGAAAATGACACTTAGCTCTTATTCATGCTTGGTGGTGTGAATGCATCATCTCACTTAATTTTCCATAGTCCATCTGGCAGGTATTAGTACTATCTTCATCTGTAAAATGGGGGTACTAGCCTGCAAGATTATTATATAATTATAGGCCCATCTTATAAGATTGATGAGAAGACTAATTGAGGCAATGCATGGACAGTAGTGCCTTGATGCCAAGAAAAGACTCTCAATAGTAATTGTTATTGCAGTTGTGGGGGCATGGACCCATAATCAGAGAGCCTGAAGGCCAGGCCCCTGAGCAGCACCCATATTTGTGAGGAGGCATTTCCCCTGCTGAGGATCAGCAGCACCCATGTTTGTAGATTTGCATGCATATTCCCACACAAGGCATGTACCATGCGTGGTCTTAAAATCATGTGTTCATACCCACAATCACATGTAAATGCACAAACATGTATTGATTCATGTACATGAACACATGCACCCACATATAACTTTACATATCAGAAAGCAGACCCTTGCAAATAGGGTTACGCAAACAAGTGTATACTCATTTTCACCCAACACATGTGAACACATGTGCCTGAATTTGTACTTATTCACACATGCCTGTTCACACTTGTGAACTTGCTCTTCTTCTCTGGCCCACCAGTTCAGCATTGGCCACAGTCCAGTGGATGGCAGAATTTCTGCACTTTTGTATGGGCAAAGCCAATTCCTGGGTCCTCCTATGGATTCAGCAAGTCCCCTGATTTGAACCTGTGGCCCATTCATGCTCTTGATCTTTCCTCCAGTGTCTAGCACAGAGAAGGTAGCTCTGGAATTCAGGCTGCAGTGAAATGAACCAGGCTGATGTGTGCTCATGGAGGGTCACTCTCTTTTTTTTTTTTAAAGATTTATTTATTTATGCATACAAGCACTGGGGTACAGGCCAGAGGTGTGGGGGGGGTGAGAGGATTCACCACAGAGAGCTGGGAGCAGAACAGGCAGATCAACAGAAGCGCACTGCTGAGGGGAGCAGTGGGCACAGCAGGAGAGGTCTGCCGCGCCATGTGGGTCCCCTCCCTGGCCAACGGCAGGGATCGAACTCGTGCTGCAGTGGCTGCTGTTTGCTTCATAGTGCGTTGCTTAACCCACTGCGCCACCAGGGAGGCCCGGGTCACTCTCTTATTTCTGCACGAATCAATGCCTACAACTCCTCACCCCAAACCATGGGTAGGTCCTGGGACCCTGGGGGCCATGCTGTACACCCTTTCTGACACAGAATGGAATTTCCCCCAGGCCCCATGCAGGCACCACTCCCAGCTGCTGCTGTCCTGACCACTAATGCAAGGCCCCATCCTGAGGGCAAGATCCCTTGAGGGTTGAACAAGTCTGAGGGCAGGTCTCAGAACTCACTTTGCCTGATTTAGACAGACTCTCCCAGCCCACAGAAGGAGGCAGCTTCTCCAAGGTACCTGAAGGTCTGCTCTTAGGTAGTGCTTTTCAGGGACTGGCCCACTATATCAGAAACAGAGTGCAATTAATGCAGATTACTAGGTCCCTCAGCCTTCCTGAATCAGAACTGCTGAGGTAGGGCCTGGGAATCAGCACTAACAACATGCATTCTGGTTTGGGCCTGGCTCAGGGTCTGAAAGTCACACTGCTGGGTGCAAATTCTGGTACAGTTTGCTAGCCTTAGGCAGACCTCTTAACCTAGCAGAGGCTCAGTTTCCTGGTCTGTAAAATGGAGATAAAAATGGTGCCTGCCTGGTGGGGCTGCTCTAGGAGTAAGATGAGATCATGGAAGTGGTGGGCCAGGCACAGTTCACATGCAGGCGCCATGAAAGTGTACCCTAGTAGACAGTGGCATTCTCACACCCTGGGACTTCTGAGTGAAGGGCAGGGCCTTTAGGTTATTCTGGGAGGCAAAGATGCCTTTGCAGGGCAGAGCCCTTGCCCAAGATGCCCTGCCACCTAGTGGCTAGTATAATGGGCCATGCCCAGCACTGGCACCTCTTCTTAGCTGAGGCCCAAGGCCTTCCCTGCCCTAGCTTCCACCCTGCCTCCCCACCTGCTGGCAGCCTCCCCTCCCTGCCCTGCTGCCCTGGGAACCTAATTGGGTTGGTGTCAACCCTGGCACTCCTCCAGCTTTGTAATAAAATAGCTGGCTTGGGTCAGTTCTCCCTGGCAGGGAGGCCAGTTGGCCCAGAGGGCAGGATGGAGGGGAAAGCCTGGAGAAACAGCTCCTTCAGTGACCACCAATTATAGTCTGGTGTTTTCCAGGGATCACTTGCTCCCCAAACCAGGTGAGCTCCAGGAAAAAACTCTTGTCTTCCTTCCCTTCCCTAGTCTTTCATCCATGGAATCAATGGAGATCATCGGGGATTAGCAAATTTTTTAAGTAAAAGATCAGATAGCAAATATTTTCAGCTTGTCATAAATAGACAGTAGCTGTAGACAATATGCAAACAAATGAATGAATGTGGCTGTGTTTTGAAAAAATTTTATGGACACTAGAATTTGAATTTCATGTGCCATGGAATAGTCTTCTCTTGAATTTTTCCTCCATCATTAAAAAATATAAAAACTATTCTTAGTTGTAGGCCATAAAAAGTCAACAGCTTTTAAAGGACTATATGCAGCTCAGCCGTCCACACAAGACTACAAAGTGTGCCATGCCCAGTTCATGCTCACCTCTTAGAGTGGTGAGGTCTTTGGAGGGGCTCAGCATGGAAGTGGGGGAAGCTCAAGCACTGCGGCCCTCCCAAAGTCCACCCTCTCAATGCCACATAAGTTCTCTGGGATAAAGATATGGGATTCTTAGGTCTCCTTCTGGACCAGAAGCTTTTTGAAGGCAGGAACATTACTCTTCAACCATCTGGAGTCAGAAAGGGCCTGGATTCAAATATCAGCTTGACCACTCCCAGCTGAATGACCCTGAGTAAGTTACTTAATGTCTCTGGGCCTCAGTTTCCTCATCTGTACTATCAACTTCCAGGGCCATTGAGAGGGTTAATACCTCTCTGTGCAGTGCCCAGATAGGTACCTGATGGAGTTAATGGTCAGTGCTCTTTACTTTCATCACAGTTCCTTCTCCCCAACCCACCCCACTTCCCAGCATGATTATGGGCACAAAGTGCCTGTCGAGTCTCTCCTTGCTACATGCCAACTTCCAGACTGAGAGAAAAGGGCCTCTGATGTCTTGCCCAGAGACCCCTCAGTGTGTACCCTGAACTCCTGAGAGACCTTGCCCTTTGGACTGAGCTTGGAGCTATTTCCCTTTGGCTTCTTTGCCCCCAGAGAAATGATTCCCTTGTCCCTCCCAGACCTCCCTGGCCACCTGGATGGCCAGGATTAGGAATATGTGGACATGAAAAGCACTTGGCTGGTTGTGGAGGAGGCTGCTTGGCTGGGGATAAAGGGAGCAGGAACCTACCTTTCCTGGCAGCACAAGGTCCAGGGAGTTGGGCAGCCCGTCAGCTGAATACCTTGACGACCCTCGCACTTTGCTCTCCTCTCCAGGTACACTCCTCATCGATCAGGTGGGGACCCAGTTTGCACTGCCTTCCAGAACAGCATGCCTCCTTCCCTTTCAAGAGCCTCTATTACCTTACTTGGTTTCATTCTTTCAAAGCACTTATTGCTATGTGAAAAATGTTTGTTTGTTAGTTTGTTTTCTTTCTTTCTTCTCCCTTCAACTAGAACTTGAGTCCCTTAAAGGTCTGCCTTAATCCTTATAATTGCTCCCATAGGGCAGATGGAGAGATAGTATCTCCTATTGAATAGGTGAGCATACTGAGGTCACCTACTTGATAATAAGCAGCAGAATTAAGATTTAAGACCAGGTCTGTCTGACAGAAATTTTACATACTGATCCTCTGCTGGAAGACAGAGTTTGGTTAATCTGGCAAGGTGAGGCATCAGAGGGATGGTAGCACATAGGCCTTGAGCTCCATAGTCTGTTTCCAGCAGCAGTAGCAGCAGTAACCAGTCAGGAGGCATTTATGAGAGTCTTAGGAATATTTTCTGTCACTGCTGTAGAAGCAAAAGAAAGTGGGTTGCACTCTTGTATTCTTGGCGTTCATGGGCTGCTTAAACAGAGGCAGTTATTCTAGTCTTCACAGCAAAGCAGACTCTGTTAAGATCCATAAAGGGTTAAAAGTACTTTAGAGATGCAGTATTAGTCTGTGCTACTGTAACAGAATACTACAAACAAGGTGGCTAAAATAAAAAAAATTATTTCTCACAGCTCTGGAGGCTGTAAAGTCCAAGATTAGTGTGGGCTGATTCTGTCCCTGAGGAGAGCCCTCTTTCTCCTTTGCAAACAGCTGCCTTCTTGCTGTATCTTCACATGGTAGAGTTCCTCTCTCTCCTTTCTTCTTATATGGGTGGAAATTCCATTCATAAAGTTTCCACTTTCATGACCTAATCACTTCCCAAATACCCCACTTCCAAATACCATCACATTGGAGATTGGGGTTTCACCATCTGTATTTGGGGAGGACACATTTATTTAGTCCATAGCAGGTAATGATTGCGGTACTCAGAAGTCAGGAGGGTGTGGCCTGGAACACAGAGAGTACCATCAGGGATGGCACTGTGGTGGGAGAAGCAAAGTCCAATGAGAAAGGGTCTGTCTGAAGGATAGAGCTTAGACTATGTTAGAAAAGGGCCATGAAGGTATGATAGGTGCTTGAGAAAATTGGCAGGGATCAAATCACAGAGGGCCTAAAAGAGATCGAGAAAGACTGTGTTTCCTCTGGCTGCACAGTAGATAATAAGAACACCAATAAAACAGGTGACTGTGATGGAGGATAAGACTAGAGAAACTGCAAGGGAGATGTCAAAAGACTAGAAACCTGGATCACACAATGCCAAGAGCTGGAGGTGGGGTAGGAGGGATTAACAGCCGTGAACCCAACTACAGAAACAAAGATCCTTAGGTGCCAATGCCTAGATCACAAAGCATTAGATCCCAGCAGGTATCAGACTGCTATAGGGAGTGTCGGGAGCTCAAATCAAAAGTAAAGAAATGGAGATTGAGCTCTATCTCTGGAACCCATTGTAGAATCTCTGGTCCCTTTCAAATTCTACATAGTTAATTCAAAGTCAACAAGCAAGCCACTCCATAAAGGAGTGAGTCCCTCCCAAAGAGAAGAAAATTAAATCAGTGTAGTCTCTGCACTGGCACAGGGCAGCCATCCTACTTCCCACCTGTGACTATGCAGATGCTTCTCTTCACCAACTCTCTTCTCTTCTCTGCAGGGCAACAGCCTGCCTGTGACCTGTACCATGCTGGGCCTTCTCTTCACTGACCTCCTTCAATGGAGAGAGAGAGCTCTCCTCAAGGCCAACCGCCTGCAACCATGCAGGCCTCTCTCAGCAAACCTCTCCCTTTTGGAGCAGCATTTCCTGCCTGCGTGTGCCTACATGAATATTTTTTACTTTCCTGTCCCTTTTCCTAAAAACCTGTTCTTTTAAATATAACTAGCTTCTCTACCTCATGAAGAAACTCACCCGGGAAACTCGCCTGTTGCCACTGAATGGGGAGCTCTTGTGAAACCTTTCCCAGAGTGAACCTAAGAACCCCACACTCCAGGGCCTCCCTGGTGGCACAGTGGGTTAAGCAACGCACTATGAAGCAAACCTCAGCCACTGCAGCACGAGTTCGATCCCTGCTGCCCTGCTGCCGGCCAGGGAGGGGACCCACATGGTGCAGCAGACCTCTCCTGCTGTGCCTGCTGCTCCCCTCAGCAGTGCACTTCTGTTGATCTGCCTCTTCTGCTCCCTGCTCTGTCTGTGGTGAATCCTCTCACCCCCTACACCTCTGACCTGTACCCTAGTGCTTGTATGCATAAATAAATAAATCTTTTAAAAAAAAAAAGAACCCACACTCCAAACCCACAGATTCCAAAAACGATTATCAACTGTATAAATGGGCATTTTACATTTTACAAAGCACTTCCCTACCAGATTGTTCTTCCATGGTCCTCACAGTTAGCAATGTGCAGGCAAAAATGGCAAATTTAGGATCAAGAGCCTGAAGTCCACACCACCCAGGTATAAGTTGTGTAGATTTGAACAAATCACTTTATAACTCCAAGTCTTAGCTGTGACAACAGGAACCAATTCTCAGCCCTAGGATTATACAAAGCCACACGTGAAAAGACCTCTTTAACGTCTAACCTTAGTTTTTCCTCTGTAAAATGGGGACAGTTCCTGTCCATCTTAATTCAGGGAGCTCCCTCTGTGGTTTTGTAAGTGAAAGTCAAAGGGCAAGAAACTTGAGTTAAGGAATGAGTCCTTTAGTTTTTTTTTTGGCAAATGAGGCCACGGAAGTTAGTATTTCCTACTTCTTAGGCTCACAGCCTAAGAAGGGGTTCCGGTTACTGTAACTGCCTTTCTTAGCCCTGGTCACAGTGTTTAACTTATTTGGGATAGGGCCGTACAGGCACAGAAGATAACAAAGAAAGGGAATGTTGTGGCGCTGAAACACTGACATAACCCACTGGACTCACTTAAAGGGGTTGCCCCGCCCCTGCTGTGCAAAGTCGCCAATCAGCAAGCGAATATTCCAGTGACGTGATCTTCTCGCGACAAAGTCAACGGGCGGTGGCGTTTCCTGGTGACTGAGACCGGGTGCCGAGACTATGGGCAGCCAAGAGGTTCTGGGCCAGGCGGCCCGTCTGGCTTCCTCTGGTCTGCTCCTGCAGGTACTCTCTGCCCGGCAGCCTCCAGTCCACCTGACAGCCAGGATTTGCGGGGAGGTGGCCCTGGGGCTTCTGAGAACGCGCCCTGGGCCAGACTAACTCCTGGCCTGGACCCCACTACCGAGGGGTTCAACAGGAGGCGGCGGTGGCGGCGGCGGCGGCGGTGGTGGTGGTGGTGGTGGTGGTGAAGCGGGGATGCCGGAACCTGAAGTTGGGAGCTATCGTTCAGTGTCCCGACTAGGAAACTGCAAACTGTTTTCCTTCTGAGCATTAGCATTGTACTTACCATATGGCAGTTATGGTTGGATCAGGTGACAGGGGTGCCTTTGATGCTTTAGAATCTGATCTTTTTAAGGCGATGAGTTAATTTTCTCTGTGTCCACTCCCGACTCTCAAACACCTTTCTCAAATTCTGACTTCAGAGAGATCATATGCTATTGCCAAAGACCTGGAGTCAGGCAGGCCAGGATTGGCATTCTGGTTCTACCATGTGCATGCTGCGTGACCTGGGACAAGCAACTTCACCTACACCTCAGCTCCTCATTAAAAAAATGAGGGTGATAATAATATCTAGCTCATAATGTTACGGTGAGGCTATATTGGGGAATCATTGAGATAATTGCACTTATTACAGTATCTGATTCTTAGTGTACACTTAGTAAATGTTAACTGCATCTTCCTTCTGGCTATGTGACCTTGGACAAATCACTTCCCCTTATTGCCCTAGTTTGCATCATCTGTCAGATATAGTAAATGCCAGTTGGTCTAAACAGTAACTAAAGATTCTTTTAGCTCTAGGAACTGGTCATTCTTAGTCAAGTGTTTTAATTCTTCTGTGTCTCACTCGTGAGCTATTCCTGAATCTGCCCTCCCCTTTAAAGAGGCAGTATTTTCATGGAAGTTAGGGAAAGTGGAAGACTTGGGTTCAAGTTTGACCTTGTCACCTGTTAGAGACCTGTCCTTGGAAAAGTTGCTTGATTTCTCAGCATCAGTCTCCACATCTTAAATGAGAACAATAATATAACCCCACAGGGTTATTAGAAAAATTAGATCAAATGGCTTGTTAAGTACCTAGCACATGATATGTACTTAATCCATTTTTTGTAATAAAGATTTTTATTATTGTAATAAAGAATTTTTAATGGTCATTGTGGGGATGAAATGAGATAATCTATGTAAAACCTGTAAATGTGCCTTCCGCAAGATTTGTGCTTAACAGGCATTCATCTAGCCCTTACTTAGGTGAACCCTAAGTTTACTTTTTTTCCCTATTTCATGTTAATCAAAAAACTGCTTGAATTCAGTGCTTTTTCTACATTATTGATTGACCTTTGGTAATACTTTATTACTCTGATTGACTTCATAAAAAAACAAGTGGTAGTAGAGAACACAATGGACTAGGCTGCTCATAAGATCAAGCTAGGTTGTTAGTGTGTGATACAGAGCAGATCACTTTGCTCTGAGTTCTACTTGCTTCCTTTGCATTTACTTGGTTGCTTTTAAGGAGCAACAGATGTGAAAGAGTTTTTTCTGAACTGTAGAGTCCTTTACAAAGTTAAATGAAGGCTGCTGCTACACTGCGTGGAACAAATGCACATGTTCCTCTATTTACTGCTTTTTATTGCTCTTTGCAGATATTGCATTGTTTGTTTTTTACAAATTGATGTTGTGGCAACTGTATCAAGCAAGTCTGGATGCCATTTTTTTCTAATAGTATGTGCTCACTTTGTGTCTCTGTCACATTGGTAATTCTCACAGTATTTAAAACATTATATCTGTTATGGTGAACTGTGATCAGTGATCTTTTATGTTACTATTGTAACCTTCCATCAGTAAAAAGATTATGACTTGAAGACTTATGATGGTTAGCACTTTTTACCAATAAAGTATTTTTAAATTAAGGTATGTACGTTGCAGTTTTTTAAAGATGTAATGCTGTTACCTGCCTAATATACTACAGTATAGTATAAAGATAACTTTTATATGCATTACGAAACTGAAAAATTTTGTTTGACTTGCTTTATTGCAATATTCACTTTATTGCAGTGGTCTGGAACCAAACCCAAAATATCCCCAAAGTATGCCTAATAGTGGGTAGCATTAGCAACCTAGAGCTTCTTAGCTCAAACCTTTATTCACACAAACTAGGAGATGTGGATTTAGCCTCAGTCAGGACATTTCTTAGATAGTGATAACTTTTTTTTTTAAGATTTATTTATTTATGCATATAAGCACTGGGGTACAGGTCAGAGGTGTGGAGGGTGAGAGAATCCACCAGAGACAGAGTGGGGAGCAGAACAGGCAGATCAATGGAAGTACACTGCTGAGGGGAGCAGCGGGCACAGCAGGAGAGGTCTGCTGTGCCATGTGGGTTCCCCCCCTGGCCGGCAGCAGGGATCGAACTCGTGCTGCAGTGGCTGAGGTCTGCTTCATAGTGTGTTGCTTAACTCACTGCGCCACCAGGGAGGCCCAATAGTGATAACTTTGAAGTTAACATAAATTTTGTAAAAACGGTCATCATGTTTAGGATTTTTTAGTGTTTTAATTCAGTTCTGTATGCTTTTTCAGATCACATTGCACACACTTGAGGTAGCTTTGCAGATACATTGTATTCTGCAAGAATTTGAGCGCTTATTCAATCTTAACACCGAGTCACCTATAGTGAAAGTATTAATGCCTTTTATGTATATGCATTTTTCAAAGGTGCTTTTACCTTCGGTCTCATTTGATCATTTGATCATTTTTATCAATAAAAATTAGAGCATAATGGGCCTCAAAGCTAAATGGTAGGTTGAGACTCTCAGCTGAGTGCTTTTTCCACCAACGGCTCCATGAGTTAACTTCCATCTTCTAAGATGGAGGACAGAATTTGGTGTGTATGTATGCATTTGTATGTTTCTAAATAGAGCTACAGAACTTCCATCAGATTCTCCTTAGGCCACTTTTGAAACCATAAAGGTTAAGATCATGATACCTTGGTTTTGGAGAACTTGCTGCTCCATGACTCTCCTGGATCATGCTAAACTATATTCTCCCTTTTATGGTCATGCATTTTTCCCCTGGAGATTTTTAGTCCAAAGTGGTACATGGGAATACTTTGGTTGAATCTTCCAGAGGGCAGCCATTCATGGATAATTCTGAGAGTGTTTGACGTAGAATGATTTGACATTGCTCTGGAGTGCACTTGAGTTACTTGGTGCTGCTAGGATGCAGGGGGGATGAGACTTGCACCCCATCCAGCATCCCCATTTAGCAACCATTTATCTGCAACCCACTGTTCTCTGTCTCATGGGAAGAATGCTTTGCTCATGTGGTTTTCTGGAATTGATGGGTTTGGAAGTCGTGATACAGCCCTTTCAGATGGCAATAACTGAACTCTGTCTTCATTTCCTTCTAGTTTATATTAATTTATTACCACATTTGCTAAAAAGGTATTTCAGCTCCTCTCTAGAAAGTGGTGAACATCCAGTAAATAAATATGGCCTTTTCTGTTTCCTAGTTGAGAAAACTGAAGTTGAAAGCAATTAAATGTCATTATTGTGGTCCCCAAATACTACTAGGCAGAAAAAAGAGAAATTCGACCCTGATTCCTAGTGAGTCTGATATATCCAGCAGCTCCCACTGGCAATGTGTGTACCGTATCTAAACAAGCTGAAGGGAGGAGCACTGTGAAGCATTAACTAGAATTCTTTTTGCCTCTTTGGAGTGTCTGAGTTTAAACTCAAAGAAAATCACTGAATCAGTAAACTAAGGAGACTGCCAAGTGTCTTCCTAGGTTCTTTGACCACTGGAGGAGTGTTGAGAGACCCTGAGGAATGAAACTGCACAAGAAGTGCAGACAGGTTGAGTGTTTTAAAGAGAGTCTCACGGCAGAGCTGCTATGTGTCATTGCATCACATTAGGGAAAGGCAGCTCTGGTGTTTTCATTTCAGCAAAGCAAACATTCCCAACATAATTTATTCCTACGCATTTTTCTTTATCTGTAGGTGTTATTTCGATTGATCACCTTTGTCTTGAATGCATTTATTCTTCGCTTCCTGTCAAAGGAAATCGTTGGGATAGTTAATGTAAGGTAAGAAGGGCTAATGCCTGGTGTTGTCCATAGCTCACATCTCTGATCAAGCTTTCTCCAAATTCTGTACCTGTGTGTCACCCTCAGATTCAAGAAGCAAGTCCTTTACCAGAAACAGTGTTGAGGCTAAGGGAGGAGTGTGCTGGGTGGGGGAGGATGAGCAGGCAATGTTGCTTTTAATGGACCCATGGAGTGTTTTCCATTAGCAGCCTTCAAATGCACATTTCTCTGCCGCCTTTTCCGGTTTGCCTCCTCTTAGAGCCCAAGAGAGGAGTGGGAGTAATTCATTGCCAGCCCTGTCTCAGGTATAATCCTGTGTTCTTGTCCTGCTGACAGCAAAGGAAGCAAGATTTCTGCAGTTCGTGAGGATGTGCTTCATAATTACAGGGCTGGAACAGCCACCTTCTTTCCCCCCTCAGTGACTTTTATAATTGGAAAATGGTGGTGGGGATCGGAGAGCTTGAGTTCTTGTCATTAGTGGCTTAGTGGCTCTTAGAAAGCTGATTTGCTTTGTCTTTTAGACACGGTTTCCTTTACTCTTGTCTCTTCTGTTCAAGTCCACCTACGCTTACTCTGTGTTCACAAACAACACACAAATATATGGGTTTCTCAGAATAGCTCAGGTATGTCTTCAGGTCCTGGTAAACAAGACAGTATGTTCCAGACATTTCACATCAATTTCATACCAAACATATGCTCTTGGCTCTGTTCTTGGAACTCAGTGAGGGACTCACATTTTGATACATAAAGGAATCATCTGAGAGCTTTGCACTAGGGAAGGTTGAAAGAGGGGTCAGGACTCTGCATTTTGGTAAACCCCTCTGGTGACTTTGAAGTAACAACCATACTTTTAGAAATACTTTTTTAAAAGAAGGAAGGAAGAGAGCCAAATCCTCTTGGGGACTCAGACTTTAAAACAGTTTGGGCCCCTGTCCAGCCTGTCGCCTCCAGATTGACAGGTCCTTGCTTTTATAGCATGGTTCAGGCTCCTCATTCAGTGTTGCACAGAATCACTGGATTATCCTTGGACAACCTCAGAGTCTATAACTCTGGGCACTCCCCATTCGAGCATCACCTGCCTGTGAGGAAAGGAAACTTTAATACTTCTCGCTGAGGCATAGGAAGGGCTACCTTGGTGCTGTTCACCTTGGAGGTGTATGGCAACCTAGAGTGCAGCAGCCTTATAATGACTGTAGCTATATCGTCTGTCCTGAGATTCTTGTGGTTAGACCCTCGGCTTCTGTTACTAGGGCCACTGGGGCACTGGTCTCAGGATGACCAAGAGGTCCCCTTGCTGTGTGGGGCCACATCTCATGCTGACAGTCACGAGGGCCACTGTGGTAGTTTCTGTAACAGCGTAACATTCAGTAGGCACATACTCAAGAGTCTCTTGTTTAGTTCCAAAGTGGTGTTCAGGTTTATCGGCCTAGTGGGGAGGCCTATAAATGCCCCCTCTGACCCCCGTATCACCACCAGTGATTTATGACCGAGACTTTTTTTCTGCCCTGTTGCTGACAAAATCTCAACCATTCTCTCTGTGAAAAATACTAGAAACTCTATTGATTTCTGCTTTTTCCTTTTTAGGCTAACACTGCTTTACTCTACCACCATCTTCCTGGCCAGAGAGGCCTTCCGAAGGGCATGTCTGAGTGGAAGTGCTCAACGAGACTGGAGTCAAACCCTCAACCTCCTGTGGCTAAGGTGAGTTGTGCTTTGCTAGGAGACAGTTGCACATAGGCACCTGTAGTAAGCGTTACAAGTTAAATGGCAACACGTGCCTTAGAGCTCAATTCTTCAGCTTCAGTGGGTGTCTGGAGCCTTGGCTTGGGGCAGGAAGGGAGAGCTTCTCTATAGAAGTCGCTTCTTGGCTAGTTTTCTCTCTGGGTGACTGGGAGCTGGGAGGAAGAGTCAGGTGGGGGGTTCTGAGACAGATTTTTAGCCTTCTTTTAACTTCTTTGTAGATTGTTTCTGCTGTTCCTGATAACCACACTGGCCTGCACAGGACTGAGCCATCTTTTTATTCCTAATATTTCTTCCTGTAGTATTTTCTGTGCTTTTAACAACCACTTAGTCTCAGTATTTTTGAAAACCTTTTAGGGGGTTGATTATGTATTTCTTCAATTTTGTTATGTTGATTTCAGTTCTGAACCTTTTAGAATATTCTTGAAGATCGAATACATCAGCTAAAAATTATAATGGCTTTTCTGCAATTAGATTCCTGCAGGGAGCTGGTGTTTGAGGTTGTTTCCCAATGTTGTCTTTGCATAATTCCTTATTGCCTCATGGAAATGACTGTCATAAGGGCTGGTAGGTGTTCATTTTATTAGGGGAATGACTAACTGTCACATTTAGGTCTTTATGGTACACATATGAAGGAATTCTGTGCGCTGGATTATTGGTAATTATTTGGGGTGCAAGAACCAGCTATGCACCATCTTTTAGTCTTCTAAGTGCAGACCACAGGCACGCACTTTCTGGAATCTGTTTATCAAGTTAGTATAACATAGTGGCTAGGAATGTAGATTTTAAGAGTTAGATTAGGAACAGTCCTGCTTCTGCCCTTCATTAATGTCTGTGACCGTGGTCGAATTACCCAGTACCTATCAGCCTTCCTCATCTTTTAAATGGGGATAATGATGGAGGATCATTGTGAGGGGTCACTGAGATAAAAGGGTGAATCATAGTGTCTGACCTTAATAAGTAAATGCCTTAATAAGTGATAACAATTTTTATTGTGACTATTTTTTCTGTTATTATTTTAATGCATACTTTCATATTTAGCATGTTTGAAACAATCTCTCTCTTTTTTTTTTCTTTTACTTTTCTAGTGTCCCCCTGGGTGTGTTTTGGTCCTTTTTCCTGGGCTGGGTCTGGTTACAGTTGCTCGAGGTGCCTAATCCTAATGTCGTCCCCCACTATGGAACTGGAGTGGTGTTGTTTGGTCTCTCAGCAGTGGTGGAACTTCTGGGAGAACCCTTCTGGGTCTTGGCACAAGCACATATGCTTGTCAAACTGAAGGTCAGTTTCCTTTCTCCTGTGAATAGGAAATGGGAAGAATAAGGGAAAGAGTGCTGTTGTTTTTCAAGAAATGCTTTTATAGAAGAGAATGATTTTTCAGGCCTACATCTAAAAAAAAGATACTTGGAAAGAGGCAACACGGACAGTTTAGTTCATTCACTTAAGATCTGTCAGATGGACTGGACTAAAGTTTACCTCTGATGTTCTATTAATGAAAAAGTTTTGCTAATCTGGAAATTGTTTAAATAGTAATTTAAGAGGACTTTTTTTTTGACCTTTCTAATGATCTGTTTCATAGTATGCTGATAACTTTTCACCTTTTAAAATATATTATTAGGTATAAATAAAAAAACAAGTATAACATCTGCACAAACCTTACAGCATGACAGTAGACTGCAAATCAAAGAACCTACCACCCAACCCAAGTAGAACTTCACTGCCACTAAGTCCAAACATGTGCCTCACCCCCACCTCCAGTTAACCCCTCTCTATTTGTCATTCCTTGGCATCTGTAGGTTCTTTTTTTAAGATTTATTTATTTATGCATACAAGAGCTGGGGTATAGGCCAGAGTCCAGGGCGGTGAGAGGATTCACCAGAGACAGATCAGGCAGGGGAGCAGATCAGGCAGACGGACTGAAATACACTGCTGAGGGGAGCAGCGGGCGAGGCAGGAGGGGTCTGCTGCACCATGTGGGTCCCCTCCCCAGCAGGCGTCAGGTATCGAACTCATGATGCAGTGGCTGCAGTTTGCTTCACAGTTCGTTGCTTAACCCATTGCACCACCAGGAAGGTCTGGCATCTGTAGTTTTTAGTGATGTTTTTAAGCACACTCTTCACCACATGTTCGCAGGTGATTGCTGAGAGCCTGTCAGTGATCCTCAAGAGTTTCCTGACGGCTTTTCTTGTGCTGTGGTTGCCTCACTGGGGACTCTACATTTTCTCTCTGGCCCAGGTCAGTTATTGTTTTTAACTTTTGTATAATCTGTTTGTCCACTAGGTCTTTCTTCTTGTTCCCATTGCTACCTGATTTACATTTGTAGTGTCTTGCATGCAGGACAGGCTGGAAGCTCTAGAAAGGTGGTCTTGGCCCTGCTTCTCCACTGGCTGCCTTGTCCATCCTGCTCCATGGCCTTGACACCATTGATGTCTCTATTGGTGACCCTGCTGAGGGCCATATCTCCGTCTCGTCAGACATAAAAAACCCTTTTTTTAAAAAAGATTTATTTATTTATGCATACAAGAACTGGGGTTTGGACAGAGGTTTGGGGGCAAGGTGAGAGGACTCACTGGAGCCAAAATGGGGAACAGAACAGGCAGATTGACTGAAATACACTGTTGAGGGGAGCAGTGGGCGAGGCAGGAGGGGTCTGCAGTGCCATGTGGTTCCCCTCCCTGGCTGTGGATCGAACTTATGCCGCTGTGGCTGTGGACACCTTCATAGTGCTGCACCTTAACCCCCTGAGCCACAAGTGAGGCCCCCCCCATAAAAACTCTTTCAGTCGTTCTGTGGGCAAGCCGGTATCAAACTGATCTTTAATTGTCTGACAGATGGAGGAGGAAAAAAAGGCAATGAGGGGGTGGGGTGGGATTCAAGTTGCATGTGTGTTGTTTTTCCTGGATTTCAATTAGTTGTGTCAGAATAGGAGGAAATTCTGCCAGAGCTGTTTTAAACTTAGATTAAAATTTCACATAATTCAGAGGGTATGAACCAAGTTTTTTTTCATTTACATTTCAGTTTTGGCAGTTATGACTTTATTCACATCTTTCATTTCCTCCTAGTTCTAGTTCATATTTCTATTTCTAATAAAAATATAACTGGTGTACAAGTGCTAATTTTAAAAACAAAACCTCAGAGCAGATAGTTACCAGGGCATCTTAAGATACAATGTGATTTCTAATTGTTCTTTATGTATAGGAAGATAACTTCAAATTCTTAGTAATAATTTATGTGAAAATCTTTCCTGTGTCCTAGGGAAAAACTTCAAATATTTTTGTGACATACAAAAGCTAGATCTAAGATGACAGAATAAATTATTTTAGAATAGCTATTTGTTAATTTTTTTTTAAAGATTTATTTATTTATGCATACAAGAGCTGGGGTACAGGCCAGAGGTGTGGGGGGTGAGAGGATTCACCACAGAGAGCAGGAAG
>JAGFMF010011397.1:11973011-12038030 GCA_019455555.1 Galemys pyrenaicus
TCCCCTCCCCGGCCGGCAGCAGGGATCGAACTCGTGCTGCAGTGGCTGCGTTTTGCTTCATAGTGCGTTGCTTAACCCACTGCGCCACCAGGGAGGCCCTAAAATTATCTTTTAATTATAAAAAATAATTGAATCCCATTACAAAAATTTTGGAAAATAGAGAAAAGTTTCCTCTAATTCCAGCATTCCAATACAACCATCATTGTCATCCTGTTATTTTCTTTTCCCACCAACCCCCCATCTTTATTTTAACATTCCCTATGCCTGTCTGTCCCCATCTGTGAGTTGAAGGATAGGACCAACAGGCATCTGAAGGCTCTAAGCTTTGAGAGTGTGTCTTTCTAACCTGAGGTTGTCATGTTACCGTTAAAAAAGTGCAACTGCTCACAGACCTTCTGGGTAAGGACAGAGCCTTTGGAGAGCAAGTAAAAGTGCCTCAACTGTAAGGTCTTGAGAGCAGAGTATCCACAGCACCCCACCAGGTCTGGCACGATAGGTATTCAGCAAATATCTGTTAGTGAAGAAAGGTAACGGTGGTGAAACTGTACAGCGTGCTAATTCATGTTATCGTTAGAACAGGAAAAGCAATAGTGGGAATTTTGGAAAGACAGGCTGCTGCTTATGTGCGCTTTTTTTTCCCCTAAGTTTTGAAGGCAGTTTTTTTTTTTAATATTTGCAATAATTTGTACTTATATACTTACTATGGACTCACTAGTATAAACAGTTGAAAAACTCTCTACCAAAACCCCAGAACTTAACACAGAGACAGCACCCCATCCCTTAATTTGTCTTTCCTTTACCTCAAAATTACACTTTAGAAAAAGCTGTTTTATTTTATTGGTTTTTTTTAAAGATTTATTTATTTATGCATACAAGAGCTGGGGTACAGGCCAGAGTTGCAGGAGGTGAGAGGATTCACCAGAGACAGAGTGGGGAGCAGAACAGGCAGACTGACTGAAACACACTGCTGAGGGGAGCAGCAGGTGAGGCAGGAGAGGTCTGCTGCGCCATGTGGGTCCCCTCCCTGGCTGGCGGCAGGGATCAAACTCGTGCTGCAGTGGCTGCAGTTTGCTTCATAGTGCGTTGTTTAACCCACTGTGCCACCAAGGAGGCCCAAAGCTGTTTTATTTTAAAATTTTCATTTTAACTGGAATTTTTTTTTTGTTTAATGTACAACATATATTTTTTAATATATTTGACATCAGTTGTAATCCCCATGTAATTCCCCACATAACCATATCACCAGTGCACCATCACCTCAGTCCCCCGTGCTCCCGTCTGCCCTCAACCCTTCCTCTTCCCCCTCCCCACCAAGTGTCCCCAATTTGTCCTTGTCATTTCCTTTTTGGTTTTTGTGTCTTTATTGTTATTATTACTATTGTTGTTGTTGTTCTTATTCCTTTCCTTGCTCCTTATTTGGTTCCCTTATATTCCTCCTTGAAGGCAGTTTAAATGAGTTGAGATAATGAATCCGGTCTCCACTGTGGCCATAAGCTGCATGTGAGTTAGGCGGTACTCAGTTCTCTCCCAAGCTTGGCTTGAATATGGTGCCAGTTGCTTCCTTGCTCCATGCTTGGGCCTCCCTGGTCTGACCCACAAAAGGCCTCCATCTCCCTGCTGAAATAAGAATGTGGCTTGACCCCCACATTCTTTTTACCTAAAAGTTACAGCTTTTTACCTAAAATTTACGGCTCTAAAAAAGTTGAAATCACTCATTGTAGTAGCAAAAATGTATATGCTTTTACCTTCTGCTCTCGCATTCCTGAGCACAGTGTGCCAGGAGCTGAGGATACACAGATGAGTCACAGGCCGTGGCCTCAAGGAGCTCATTCTCTGACCAAAGACACATTTGTGTGGTTAGCTCTGATGCAGGATGTACTTAGAAAAAGTGCACTCACCAGAGTCTCTTGAGTGCCATCTCATTTCCTGGAGCTCTGCTAGGAAACGAGGACACAGAGAGTAGGTTCCTACCCTCAGGAGCTTATAAATGTGGGAAGGCGAGGCCTATTGTGCCAGAAGACAGGGACATCCGCCTAGAATGGCAGATGGTAAGAGTGCCAAGAGCTGAGATTGGAGTATGACCAGTCTCAGTCTGACTCTGGAGGGGATAAAACATGGTGTTAAAGGGTGACAGTGTGGTAAAGGGAGATGGAGGTGAGATTGGTGAAGGAAGACCAAAATGAGAGCTTAAAGTCAGTTTGTAAAAGACACATGCAGAACTAAGGAGCTGAGTATTTTTTTTTAAACACTAGCAAGCCATTCCAAGGTGCGAAAGCAGGGGTTGACTCACGGTTGTATTTGTAAAAGCAGCAACAGTTAGCAGCAAGGATGGACAGAAACAGTGCAGAGATGCTGGTAGGAGCAAATACAGTCTTGTGAGCTAGCACCTGTGGAGGTTCCTGCCCCAAATGCAGTGGCTGGGAGATTGCAGGGAGGTAAGGACCAAAGAGAGACAAGAGAGCATCACTGCTTCTAGTGTATAAATAATGCTTTCCCTTTTAAGCAAAAGGAGGTAAGAATTTCCCCTGTAGGGCTGTGGACAGTCTTCAGTGCTCCCCCACCATAATGGCCAATGCTCTCCACTCATGGATAAGAAAATTCATGGAACTGGGATTGGGCCTCTGGACTGGTGTCATTGCCTTGAAGGCATTTGACTGTCTTACATTTGAATCATGAACTTGGACTCCAGAGCCTTGCCAGCCTCCATAGAACTTTCTTCAGTCTGGAAGGAAACTTTTGATGAGTCTATGCATAAATTGTGGAATTTATGTTTCACAGAATTTAATTATCTGATCTAATTATTTAATTATCCCTTAAAATTTGGGGTGATCATTTTCATTATTAATATTTTAGGGATCTCCCCATACTTTTTTTTTTAACTTATTAGACTGGTCCTATTAAATTGTTTTACTTTTAACTCTTCTGGAGATATGCTGTCAACAAAGCCCCCAGCACATTCCAAAATATTATTTTGAGATTGTTTGAAATCAACATTAGATGAAGGAACATGTCTTTATAACTAATTACCTTATTTTTCTCCTGTGGGAGGATTTGCCAATTAGAAAATTTGATAGACAATAAAAGGAAACAGGAAAATAATATGCATTTGAAGTGTTAATTATTTGTGCTTTTCATTTTTAGGTGAGAGATATGTGATGACATTTTTGAATGTGCTAAATTTTGGTGACCAAGGTAAGATGGAATTTTGTAGCATTTTAAATAAAGATAAGTACTGTTAGTCGATACCTTTATTTAGTAGTTAATAGAGGAAAGTAATACTTTCTGCTGCAGTTTGATATTTAATGAAAAAATGAACCTGGAAATTATTTTAAAATGAAGATTATAAAATAAAGAGTCCTGAAGGTTGAAAAATATAGGTCTTTGTAAATACAGAGTGTACTGGCGGTCTGTTCTTGTGTGATTTTGGTGTCAGGTTATCTGTTGAGGTCCCCTGTCTAGCCCTGCTTCCTCTGGAGCTCTGCTGCTCGTTTTAGGATCGGAGTACTGAGAGGAGAGAAAAGGAAACCATCACAATCACAAAGATGCACCTCATTCTTGTTAGACTCGATAGATCTCAATACTATTTTATATAGTTATTTTTTACTATAATCCCAAAATAGTAGGAAGAAGAGCAGGAGAAAATCAACTTGGCTTTAATGACTTTTATTTTTAAAAGTGCCGGTGATAGAAAGGGTCTAAATTTGACTATATCCATGTCTGGTTTTGCAAGCCTTTACTACTCAGGGAAATGGGGTGAAGAGTACTTGGGCTCTCTTAATTTTCCAGATGAACCAAATTTGTGATTATCTCAAAAAGTTTAATTTTAAAAATTAGGGGGGGAAATTATAGTGTGAAAATTCATATATAAAAACACATAAGATTCTTCATCCTTCCTTTTTGTTTTATAGGTGTATATGATATAGTGAATAATCTTGGCTCCCTTGTGGCCAGATTAATTTTCCAGCCAATAGAGGAGAGTTTTTATATATTCTTTGCTAAGGTGCTAGAGAGAGGAAAGGAGGCTACGCTTCAGAAGCAGGTAATCTTGGTTCTTATGTCACTCTCAAGTGAATTCACTCTCAGCGTAAGATAAACAGACAGAAATGTAGATCTGCCAATTTCCTTCCTGTTAAAGCTAAAATTTTCTCCTAGGATTCATTCTTTTATCACATTCTGAATAATGACAGGATCCTGAGCTCACTTCTTTCATAGACTTCTTTGGTTGGCCCTTCCTTCTCATCTCTTTGTTCTTCTTTGTGACCTTATTCTTTTTTTTTTTTTCATGATTTATTTATTTATGCATTCAAGAACTGGAATATGGGCCAGAGGTGCAGGAAGTAAAAGGATTCACCAGAGATAGAGTGGGGAACAGAACAGGTAGATTGAAATACACTGCTGAGGGGAGCAGCGGGCAAGACAGGAGAGGTCTGCTGTGCCATGTGGGTCAGTTCCCCGACTTAGGATTGAACTCATGCTTGCAGTGGCTGCCAATAACTTCATAGTGCTGCAACTTAAACCCCTGGAGCCACCGTAGTACAGCACAGACCCCCTCCCAATGGCCTACTCTTAGGCATAAGAATGATCTAGTGAATAATAATAATAATCTTCAGAGTCTCAAGCCCAAAGGTGAGTCAAAGGATGCTGAGACTGGAGTGAAGCTAACCTAAGGCATGGGCAGGGAAGGACGTGGTCACTTTCTTTCACTACCACACTAGTTGTTTCAGTTTCACAAGAACTGTGAAATGCTCAAAGCTACATTCTCTCTGTATAAATCTACATATTTGGGTTGGTAAATACAGAAGAAGAGATTTTAATCCAGGATATATTTCTTTGTAGAAGCTTCACTTTTTCTAAAACCATTGAAAATGCCTGACTTATCTTAGGATGAAAAGCAAGCTGGGTCCACTTCTTATATGTCCTAGAAGACATTTTGCAAAATATAATTTAAGGCACAATTTTTCAAATTGAGCTAATATGGTTCTCAGTCTGATTTAGGACTTTTCCTAAGTGTATATTGACAGCAACATAAGAATTCTAAGATATTTGTCAAGAGAAGCACAATGATAAAGCTAGCTAAAAACTTGCTGTCCATTGAAAAGTAAATATCAGAGGTGACCGTGAGTGTCCTTCCCTGCCTACCTAAGGAGGCACACATCGTCTTGTGCTAATCTGTTTGCTAATTGACAGAAACAAACATAGGCTGCAGAAAAACAGTGATGGCCCTCAACCAGCTGAAGAATGACGTGTAAAACAGCAAAGGGAGAAGGCTAGCTGTGAAGATTTTCTTTAGCTTTAGCTCATGAGTTATCCAACTTCCTTCCATCTCCCTTCTTTCCCTCCCCACAGGAGGACATTGCTGTGGCTGCAGCGGTTTTGGAGTCCCTGCTGAAGCTGGCCCTGCTGGCCGGCCTGACCATCACCGTCTTTGGCTTTGCCTATTCTCAGCTGGCTTTGGATATCTATGGAGGAGCCATGCTTAGCACAGGATCAGGTATGCACAAGAGTTTTGCCAGATTTCTCTAATTTTATTATCTGTTTTATAATAAAATATTTTATTATTTATTATCTGTTATTATTTTTAATAACAGAAATAGGAGAGTCTTAGGAAATTCAAGAGCTGTGCTCACACAGCTGACATCTGTGTGAATACAGGGAAAAGTGGAGGCAGTGCGGCGGTTCTCTTCAGATGCAGCTCAGGATGCACCCAGGGACTTTGCCACCGGGTCCATCAGTTCCCCAACCTCACTCTGAGAAATTGGTCTAAAGCCTTGGCTCTTCTCTCAAGCCTGGAATGTGTTTTGCCAAGCGCTTTCCTGTACTCCCTCTAGGGTGAGGGAGAAAGGCAGAGAGCAGACTCTAATGAGTCTCCCCTTGGTACTAAAAACATCTGAAGACAGCCAATGCCACATAAATCTCAGGGGCTCATGCGTAAAAGCCTCTGAAAGATAACCCAGAGCCATTTGCAGAAAATAAAATTGTTCTTGGCAAATAAAATGGATATTTAATCCAGTGACTCTTGCTTTTCAAAGGAGAAAGCATTGAATGAGTCCAGCCTGAAAGGCCTGGTGCGGGGGCCACTGAACACCTCCCGCACTTGGTAGGCCCTGGAGACTTCACCAGTTTCCATTGTGCTGGGCTGCAAGCCGGCCCTAGTGTACAGCAGTGTTTCAGCTTGGGCTTAGCAAACATGTTTTTAATTCCTCAGTTACCAGATAAGAACCCTGAAGTCCTTCTGTTGCCCCACCTCATTGCAGAAGGCTTTGTCAAATGTCATTTTAAAACTCACTGAATTTTTAGTCTCCACTCTAATGGGCCCAAACTTTTGGTATTGGGGAGGGAAGGGCCAAGTTTCTACACTAGAGCAAAGGTGATTACCTTGGGAGAAGTACCTGCTGTGAAACCAATGAAGTGGTTTACAGCTTCCCAGGGCTTGTGCTATGAGAAGTACATTTCCATCAGGCCACAGCAGGGAGGCTTCATTAGGAACCCATTAGCAAGTTAGTTTGCAGGATAGGGGACTCAACTATTTCACAGAAGCTCTGCTCCTTTAAAAAGGTAATCACCAAGCAACAGCCTTTAATGTATTGGGGTCTCAGGACACTGCCACGAGGAGAGTTTGTCCATCACTATAAGGTTCTCCTGGTGCTCTACTCATTGTAGGCAATACACAAACTGCTGTAATTGTGTCATCTTTTTACTCAAGTGAAAGGTGCTAGCTTTAAACAATGATAATAGAGTTATCAACCACAAGGGTCGGTGTTAGTTGATTTCTAAGGTAATAAGTTCTGTCTCTAATGGTTTATGGCATCATCATTAATTTTGGACTTAAAAAGATATGCGCTCAGTCTCATCTTTTGAGAGAGTAGTCTTGAGAATGACCTGGTTTCTCACTCTTTGAAAATAGTACGTGCCTTGGTGTGCCGCTCCAGGTCTTTGGGACTATTGTGACCTCTTGCCTGGGCCAGGCCTCCATTGGGGGTCACTGCCCCAGCATTGTTTTCTAGCATTTGCCTCCTCATTGTGGCTGTCTCTCATTTGGACCATCCTTTGAGCTCTCTCTAAGGTCTTCTGTGGCTTCATGGGAGGGTCTGTGTGAGTCTGCTGTCCTCAGTTGCCCAGTGGCATATTGATCTTTGTCTCCAACTGGGAAGTGAACTAGCCTGTGACCTGAGTTGGCCTCTGAGACACCCTCCCCCTCTGTGCTGGTCTCTCCAAGTGTGGGGCTTGGACACAGCACAGACAAGCTTTCATGTGGAGCCTCAACGGTTTTGCTTTACATTGTTTGGATTAACAGTGAATTCAATTTAGGGGCCTTGTAAGTGCTCTAAAGATTTTCTCAAGAATCTTTCTCAAGCCTAGCTTTTCCATGCTTTAGAAAAATAGTCACTGAACTTCTTTGAGATTTCTCACTTTTATCTCTTAGGTTTCTCTTTTGCCCTTTTCTTTCTTTTTTAAAATCGGTTTTACTTCTCTGTCCTCTTATATTAGTTTCCTGTGGCTATGATAACAATGTACAACAAACTTGACAGCTTGAACTTAATAAAAATTCACTGTCTCGGGCCCTCCCTGGTGGTGCAGTGGGTTAAGCAGCGCACTATGAAGCAAACCGCAGCCACTGCAGCACGAGTTTGATCCCTGCTGCCGGCCGGGGCGGGGGACCCACATGGTGTAGCAGACCTCTCCTGCCTCGCCCACTGCTCCCCTCAGCAGTGTGTTTCTGTCCATCTGCCTGTTCTGCATCCTGCTCTGTCTGGTGGATTCTCTCACCCCCCACACCTCTGGCCTGTACCCCAGTGCTTGTATGCATAAATAAATAAATCTTTAAAAAAAAAAAATTCACTGTCTCATAGTTCTGGGTGCCAGAGGTTTAAATCAGGGTGCCAGCCGGGCTATGCTCCCTCTGACAACTCTAGAGGAAGATACTTCCTTGTCTCTTCCAGCCACTGGTGTCTGCTTGTGGTCCTTGGCTTCTAGGTGCATTTCTCATCTCCCAACTGTCTTCTCCCTGTCTTCACATCATTTTGTTTTATAAGTGTCTTCTCTGTGTTCATATTTCCTCTTTTTTTTTTTTTGTTAAATAAGGGCACCAGTGATAATGAAGATTTTAACTTGAATATCTATGTAAAGACCCTATTTCCAAATGAGTTCGTTTTCTAAGGTTCTGGAGATGAAGACATACTATTTGGAAGGATAAATTCAACCCGTAATACCCTTCAGTCAACCCTTAATTTAAGGTTCCTTCCTTGGATTCCCCAATTTCAAACTTTCCCCCAAACTGACTCAAAGCCCTTCCCCTGAAATCACTGTTCCATGCAAGAGTTTGTGTTTTCTGTGTCTCAGAGCAGCTTACTGGCCACTCCGCATAGACCCATTAATTAGCCTTCAGTCATCAAGTGAAAGGTACCAGAGGCGCTACATTCCTGTGGGCCAGATAGAGGAGGGAGGGAAGTGGGAAGGACCCCGGGCAGAGCTACAGGCCGTCCTAGGGCACACCCTGGGTCCTGCCTCCTCTACTGGGATTGACCCTCTGGTGCTGAAGTACGAAATAATAAAACGTGGACCCCATGGGAGAGCCGTCGAAAACTGGTTTTTATTGAGCATCAGGGCTGCTGCCCTGTTAATATCTCTCTTGTACTTTTGGCCGCAGTAAAATTGTTCAGTCCCCTTGGTGCAGGGGTGTTTCGTGCTAAGCAGCTTTAATAACCATGAATAAGTTTCAGATTCTGGAACTTAAATCCCCTCCACCCTTTTCTTTCAGTGGTTAAGGTTTTTATATTGAGGTCTAATTTACATAAAGTAAAATTCTGTCCTCTTAAAAGTACAGTTTAATGAGTTTTGACAAATATGTGCACACATGTAACCAGAATCAAATTAAGATATAGAACATTTCCATTACCACAGAAAGGTCTCTCAGGACTCTTTCCAGTCAGCTGTACCTCAGAGGCAATCATTGTTCTGATTTTTATCGCCATAGACTAGTATTGCTTTTAAAAAGAATTTCATATAAATGAAACCATATATTAGGTATACTTTTGTATTTGGCTTTTTCCTCAATAGGAAGCTTTTGTGAGTCAATCATGTTTTTCTATGGATCAATATAGGTTGTTCTCTTTGCTGAGAAGCAGTTTTTTTTTTTTTAAGATTTATTTATATATGTATACAAGAGGTGGGGTACAGGCCAGAGTCACAGAAGGTAAGAAGATTCACCAGACAGAGTGGGGAGCAGAACAGGCACACTGACCAAAGCACACTGCTGAGGGGAGCAGTGGGCAAGGCAGGAGAGGTCTACTATGCCATGTGGGTCCCCTCACAGCAGGGATCGAACTCATGTGGCAGTGGCTGCGGTTTCCTTCATAGTGCGCTGCTAAACCCACTGCGCACCAGGAAAGCCCCTGAGAAGCAGTTCTTTGTACTGATGGCCCACAGTTTGTTTCTCTTTCACCTGTTCATGGTCAGTTTGGGCTATGAGGAATAAAACTGCTATGGATGTCTTTATACAAGTGTTTTTTTTTTTTTTTTAAAGATTCATTTATTTATGCATACAAGCACTGGGGCACAGACCAGAGGTGTGGGGGGGCGGGTGAGAGGATTCACCACAGAGAGTGGAGAACAGAATAGGCAGATAACAGAAGCACACTGCTGAGGGGAGCAGCGGGCACAGCAGGAGAGGTCTGCTGCGCCATGTGGGTCCCCCTCCCTGGCCGGCAGCAGGGATCGAACTCGTGCTGCAAGTGGCTGCAGTTTGCTTCATAGTGCGTTGCTTAACCCACTGCGCCACCAGGGGAGGCCCTGTCTTTATACAAGTGTTTTTATGAGCAAGTGTTTTTGTGTATATTCATTTATGATGGATTTATACACGGGAGTGAAATTGCTGGGTCACTGGTTGGTTGAATATCTGTTTTACTAGAAATTTTTAGCTACCTCTTAAGAGCCACCCCGTCTTTAAGGTACTCAATCTTCTATTAGCAGATTATTTTCATAGCTCTGTAGTTAGCTATAGAATACCAACACTGTGAATTAGCAGAAAACGTATGGGCTCTGATTCTTCTTGCAGATTTGTGGGTTTTCTATCACTCCACTGCTTCTGGGCCTGGGGCTTCCCCTAAAGGTTTTTTCTGCAGAAGCTGTTCAACTTAGGTTCTCAACCTGTAGTCACTGGTGTCTTTGGGTGGTCAGACTGATAGGCCTCTTCCTGCTGACTGAAAAAGCGAGGATTCCTTGCTGAGCAGGTAACTTTTAGTTGTTAAGTGAGATCTGTGCTATTTATTCATAATTGCCCTTTTGTTTTTAGCTACTTATTTTAGTCAGCGCCATGGAATGCTGAGAGTCCTTCCAAATAAGACCGTAGGCTCCAGCATGTGTCTGCCCACTGATGATGCCAGCGGGGCACATGACCCCATTCTGGTGTTCTCTTGAGTGCCCACTGATCCGGGGGTGCGTGTGTGTCTCCTGTTCAGGCTCTGGAGTCTTGGCTTATTTTCTTGTAGGTCCTGTTTTGCTACGTTCCTATTGTCTCTACGTCCTTCTGCTTGCTATCAATGGAGTGACTGAGTGTTTCACATTTGCTGCCATGAGCAAAGAGGAGGTTGACAGGTGGGTAACTTCAATGACGTGCCTTTAATCAAAATGAAGTAATTTGCCAGTCTTCATTCTTTCATTCTAGACTTGCATTTACAGAAGGCTCTCTTTTTTTTTTTAATTTTTTAAAAAAGATTTTATTTATTTATGCTTACAAGAGCTGGGGGTACAGGCCAGAGTCCAGGGAGGTGAGAGGATTCACCAGAGACAGAGCTGGGAACAGAACAGGCAGACTGACTGAAACACACTGCTGAGGGGAGCAGCGGGCAAGGCAGGAGAGGTCTGCTAGCCATGTGGGTCCCCTCCCTGGCCGGAGGCAGGGATCGAACTCACGCTGTAGTTTGCTTCATAGTGTGTTGCTTAACCCACTGTGTCACCAGGGAGGCCTACAGAAGGCTCTCTTAAGAGGAAACACCTAGACCACTATTGTGGGGTACCTGCCCCAGCCACCATAGGGCTAGGCAACTGCTCTTTGCCCCTGCTTTGTGGTGGAAGAAATCTGGATCCAGCGGGTTATGTTAGTTCAAGTTCGCAGAGGCAGGCACGAGACAGACTAGCCCTTGCTCCTCCACATCCTTGCTTAGTGCTCTAGCAGGTTACCGAGGAGCTTCCTGGATATGCAGAGTCCTACCCCTGAGAACCTCTCTATGACACCTTTCCTCAGAAAAAGACCCAAACACACAGACACATTTCCCACAACTTTCCCATCTATTGAGCACAGATCAGAACCTCTGTCCTGAAACCTCAGGCATAACACCAGTTATGAGTTAGAGTCCCCCAAGGAGCTTGTTAGAAATGTGTATTTCCATCCTCTTCTTCTATCCTACAGAGCCAGTGGGCCCCTGCACACGTGAATGTTTTTTAAAAGTACCACGTGATTCTGAAATAAATTTTTGGTTATGACTGACCCTACCCAGGTCATCCATTTCTGTGTCCCAAATGCCAAAAAGTACCAAGGCAGTATCTTAAGACATCACTGCAGCATGAGGTTGAGAAGGATAAGACCAATAGGGAAAAGAACAGAGAGGAAGCCTAGAGATGAAGAGGTGGGTGTAGCTAATGGGGAGAGTAATCCTTATAACCCTCTGCCCCTTGAGGCTTAGGGGCCCCTGGGACTCTGTCATGCTCTCAGTGCTGTGAAGATTAAGCTTGGGGTGAAGGGGCAGCTCAGAGAGTTGGGGAGCCCTTCCTGTCATTTAGAGCAGCTTCTGTCTGCTTCCCATCTTGGTCTGCTTCACCAAGAAGCTTGGTGACTTTATTTGCTACCCTGTCCATAGGTGAGAATTAGAGTCTGGGACAATGGTCTCACATGTGGCTTTGGAAACAGCCATGAAAGGAGCAGTATACTCAATTCAGTCATAGAATCCAAAGAGCTCTAGGGATACAGAGAGCCGAAGGATGGGTGTGGAAGAGTCTGGAAAACTCCCAGGGTAATTCACACCTTACTCCCTATTTACATTATACCTTGAAGACTTGGCTACCAAGATTACAGGGTGATTTTCCATGAGGAGCAGTTTAGGGACCAGGAGTCAGGCCATAGTGTCGGCTCACTCCTCAGGCCTGCTTTGCTTGTTTCCCTCTCCCCAGGTACAATTTCACGATGTTGGCCCTGTCATCTTCATTCCTGGTGTTATCCTATCTCCTCACCCGGTGGTGTGGCAGCGTGGGCTTCATCTTGGCCAACTGCTTTAACATGGGCATTCGGATCACACAGAGCCTTTTCTTCATCCACCGCTACTACAGAAAAAGCCCCCATAGGCCCTTGGCCGGCCTGTACCTGTCACCACTCCTCCTAGGGGCATTTGCTCTGAGTGGTGGGGTAACTAGTATTTCGGAGGTAAGATGCCCTGCAGCCTTCACACCTCATGCTTTTCATTGGCCCTCACTCTTGGCACCCCTTGCTGGGCTGACGGAACCAGCTAGACCAATACATGCTTCCTCTTCCCCCTCCTCCTCAGTCCCCCTAGGACAACATGTTCTGATAGAGGTGATCTGTGCTACCAGTGGGAACAGAATAGACCCTCCTATGTAGCTTCCATCCTTTTATCTGACTTGAAACTGGCATGGTAGCAGCTATCTCCTCTCTGGGCTCCCCTGGGGAAGGAGGTGCTGACCCAGGGCCAGGCAGTGATGATGGTTTCTTTCCCCAGGTGTTCCTCTGTTGTGAGCAGGGCTGGCTGGCCAGCCTGACGCATGTTGCTGTGGGGGCCCTCTGTTTGGCAGTGACTCTCGGGACGGCATTCCTCACAGAGACCAAACTGATCCACTTTCTTAGAACTCAGCTAGGTGTGTTCAGACTCGCAGACAAAACAACGTGACCTCAGGCGTGCACTGAGGACTGTGGCCGCTGGACTGGCCTTGAGCAGCTGTGGAGGGAACACACTTTCTGTGCCGAAGAGCCCTGCTGACAAACCCGCAGAGAGTGAGGCCAACCCAGACAGTTGAGACCTTGGAGAGAAGCACAGACCCACGCTTACCACCATTTGAAATCAGGCGGAAACACAAAGGAGGAGTTCCATTTTTTAACAGAAGACCGAAAACTCTTTTAAAATAGGTATTTTTTTTCACCATTTTGTTCAAATTTACATTTTTCTTTTTTAGGAATGTATTAATTCCTCTTGGCTGTGGTCCATCTTAGGAGCTGCATGTTGCAACAAACTATGTCCTGGATGGCAATAACCACCTGGTTCAGAAAAAGAGCGCCTTTTATCCTTCATAGGAATATTTAATTTGTTCTGTAAAGAAGGAAGGAGATTTGATGTTATGCACCAAACATGAACCAAGTTGTGGTTTCTACCATGTCAACACTGTGGTCTGGGTTTTCAGAGAAGGAAAAATGTTACTCAGTGAAGAATCCAAGAAATGAAAACATGAAGTCTTTCAGATTCCATTTCCCAGAGTTAACCGGGGGAAGTCACGCTTCCTGTCTTTACTGCTGTGCCCTCTGGGTTAGCATGTGCTTTCCCAAGGTAGGTGAAAGCTGGCTCCAGATCCCTGGCCCAGCCACCCAGAACTGACGTAATGTGAGCTACTTTGTCTTCTGAAGGTTACCTGGCAGCTGGCTGTTATCTTCTCACTTAAAGATTGAACAGGTAGCCGCTAAAGTTGAACAGATTTTCTTTCTCCCTCAAAAAGAATAAGGTATATTCTGTATGGCAAGTATCATTGAGTAAGGCCTCTCCCACTGGCCCATGACTTTCAGCACTGTCCATGCACCCAAATTCCTGCCTCAGGACAAGTAGCCAGCCTGGAGGTCTTGTCCTCAAGTTACAATGGGGGCCCAGGCTATGACTCACCTTCCCACACCCTGCATTCTTCTTTCATTAATTTTCTTTTGGATGTGATTGACCATTGGAGCTAACATGTATAAATCATACCTTGGATGGAAAAGGTCATCTGGCCCCGGTATCCCCACACTTCACATCCTGAGAACAGGTGGTTCACCTGGGCTAGTTGGCATATCTTGATCACACAATAGTTTGGCTAAAATGCACATATTTAAATCTGAGCAGGAGCCAATGTCAAGGGGCTAAGGATCAAGATCCACTAGTGCACGGAGACTAGTGCCAGGACGCCTTTCTGTGTACTTACGCATTCTCTGTGTGACCTAAAGAGAGAATGCTTTGCACTAATTGGGGGAAAGTTGCTAAATGCAAGGTATCTCTGAATAGCCAGAGGCCAAAAGCTTGACCTTGGGCTTGCATTTATACGGCAGGGTCAGACTAGCTCAGGAAAACTGATTGTCCCCTGGTGTTGTGTGGTATATACACAGAAGGCAGTACCTTCCCCCAGGTACTTTTTTTTTGTCTCTCAAATGTGCCGGAACAGGGTCCAGCACTCATAAGTTTTCTCTGTCCCATTGACCACTCTTCCTCTTCTAGAACTCTGTCACATACCCCATTCCCATTTGACCCCAGCCTCGAAACAGAGTCCTTAATTACCAACCTTAGAATCTCCTGGACCCACTCCAGACCTTTGGGGTAGGGCTCTCGCTGGCATCAGCTTTTTGGCAAATCAAGGTTAGCACATCCCATCACCCATATCAGTGTCCAGGGCCCAGGACCAGTTGTGCCTATGTCCACAGTGTACAATAACTGCTCAGAAAGAGCTGCCATTACCCCAGCAACACTGAACTTCTCAGCTCTTCAGGAGCAGGCCCACCAAGGTTTCTGCTCTGTTCTCCGGCGTGGAAAGAGGGTTGGTGTCTGACAGCCAGCGCTGTCTCCTCCCTCGTCTTGTGTCCCTCCTGGTGCTGCTGTCAGCACAGGATGCCGCGTCAGGGCCAGTCCCCCTTGAAAGATGACCCTGGGGTGGCAGCCCCAGCTCTGCTTTGTCCTACTTCCCTTTTATAAGAAGAGTAGTCCCTGTGGCTGAGCGTTTTCTGGAAGCAGGGGTTTTCCTGTTTCTAGCACCTGCCTTCTGCACTGTCACTTTGGCATCAGGCCCTATGCAGTCAGAGGACCTCTACCGCAGCCCCTGGTCACCTCCCTGAAGACAGCAGTTGGGTCTGACCACCACTCTTCCTGTGTCCACATGGGTGCTGAGCTGCCTCACTTTACCCAAGAAGGATTGGGGGTTGGGAGAGTCACACTTCAGCTTTAAGTACCACTTAAAATACAGTGAGGCTACTTTTCCATGGAAACAAGTCTCTACAGCACACCCTTTTCAGAAACAAAGATGCTTTTGGTAGTGAGACTAGCAGTAGCTCTTCTTTCCGTGCTGCTCAGTTCACACTTTCATGTTGGTGACTTCGGGTTTGTCCTGTCAATTCCTCTGTGAGGGGCTGCTGTTGCTTAGTGCTTCCTCAGCAGCACCCCTGAGGAGCTCTTCCTCTGTCCTCTCTCTTCCAGCTGAATATCCCAGTCAGGCACTTCTTTCTATTTAACCATATATCCATGGTGCTGTTTTAAAACCCCTGATTTTAAAATGAATAAATTACTTTCTTCACATCTTTGTAAAGATCTTTCTTTCCCATCCCCTTCTTCGAAAAACTATTAAATTTTGAAAGGGAGGTGGGCAAATAACTTGTGTATGTGAGCCATTTTTTTTCCTCATTGGCACATTTCTCCTTACTCTCACTGGACTGTGATTTCTGATTTGGAAAACGAGGACAGCTTCCTGGCCTGTGATATCATCTCCCAAGTTTGGGCCTTGAAAGGCCAGCACTTTAGTCTCTGCTCTTCTCTTTCTGCCCAAGGCAGTGTTTCCCACTGTTTATTGTACTTTCTCTGCCATCTTCTCTCTCTGGCCTCATTCTTGTCTTGGTTACTTTTTAAAACTAAGCAGCCATTCTTTGACAAGTCAGGATTGATACCAGGGGCAGGTCCAAAAGAGAAAGTAAGTAGAGACAATTTTGCAAACTTAAAAATCACTACTCTCGAGGGAGGCTAGGTCAGACGCAGAGGGGGTGGCCTTTGGCACTGACGGCAACAGGAGCAGCACCCCCGTGGGGCTCAGGCGTGAGGGCCGCTGGGAGCTGACCCATGGGCTCAGAATGCTGCTTGCCCCAGCATCTCAGCAGCCCTATGGAAGAGTTCTGGGAGGCAGGCTGGTAGCCATGATGCCTGTGGAGGCTGTCAGAAGGACCAAATTTGGAAGATGAGTTGAGGCATCTTGTCAAGAAGTCCCCTAGAAATTTCTTGAAAACAGTAAAACCCAGAGACCTGAAAAGAACAACTGGACAAAATTCTACTCTGAAATATCATTTTATTTGCAATGATTCCATGAGTCTCTGGGAAGAGACTAAGACTTGAATATTTATTTGGAAATAAGGCTTCTGTGCCAATCCAATGCCGATGAAAAATGATGTTTTACTATTATTTATTGTATATGGATGAACTAGCCCTTAATACTGAAAATATTTCACTTGCTAATTAACTTTGATGGGGAGCACAACAAATGTTTTGAAGAATTTTGGGACAAGGAAGACGCATATTGATTTGCTTCATCAATTATCCCCAATTCCCATGGCATAATCAGTCCTACTATTTAGAGTCATTGATATTTTAGCCAGAGTAAAATAGGAAAAATGAGATCCTAATGTAGTTCAACTTCCTTTAGAAGGCTGGTATCTTAGAAATACTTCTTTTAATTATCCTCCAGATGGGCCACATATCCCAAAATGCAGCCGATTCTTTGTCGACTTCTCCATCCTTCTTGGGCAGTATGGCTTAAATGGGGAGCGTCGGAGGTGACATCTAGGGATTAGGGTTTGTCCTTTTATGAAATAGGTCCTTGGCAGAGTAAGTGCACCCAGAACTCCTACAGCCTCTGCAGGCTCTAGTTCACACACTGTTGGAGACCCCCTCCCCGCAGCTTATTAAACCTGTTACAGTACACCAAGCCCCTCAAACATATGTAAGAGTTAAAGTTGGCTAATTGACTTGATGCTATGTTCTGTATCCATTTAAATGAAGCTCTAAAGTTTTGTATTTTGGGGCCAGTAAATTTTGTTTCCATCTCAGTCATTTCTGTAGGTTCCTGAAGAGTTGAGGGCTCTGGATGCTATGCTTCTAAGCTGAATGAAGATGGCAAGAAGGGGGGCGAGTCCCTCTGAGGCTGCCTCTTTTGAGGCTGGCAGGCACCGGGCACTGGGGCAGCTCCTGGCTGTCTCTGCTCCCCAGGCTTCATGCTGCACTGACTCTCACCTCTCCAAAGACCCAGATAGCAGTCAGGGTACAGTCAGGATGGTGGGCAGAGAGGAGGAGTTCCCAGAACCAGATGCTGCTGTCAGGGTCAAGGCCCAAGTTCTTCTGTTGATGAAAGTTTCTTTCACCACTTTCTCTCACCAACCTCCAGTCTCTCGTCTCAGCTCGAAGTTCTGTCCTGAATGCGAAGACTCTGAAATGCAGCTTGCCCCGGTTCTCTGCAGGGCAGCTACTGTGGATCATGGACATAAGTGAGCCAATAGACAGGCAGGTGAGCCCTGGTTCCATCAGCTCTCTGAGTAAAGGGTGGGCAGGGTGACCTGGCTCACCCCAAGTTTTCCCTTCAGCCTCAGAGAGACTGCATGTAGGCCCATGACGTAAGCAGTCTTCTAGACTACTGTTTATTTTTCTCACTTCCTCCTTTCTTCCCTCTGAAAAATGTGTTCCAAAGTTCTAACCCTGTTGCACCTACTACCACAGTGTGAGCCTGGCCTGACAGCAGCATCTGGTAGAGGCCACTGTGTTCACCGTGCTCAGTGGGAGAGACCCGGTCCTTTCGCGTCATCTCCACCATCCTGTCAGAATCCGGGGCCTTGGAACAGGCGCCGAGCTTGTCAGCATAGTCAGTGAGACTAATTAAGACACGACTACATTAGTCACATTGGAGGTGACAACTGAGCAGCATGTTTCTGGTTTGTGTCTGAGAAATCCTGACACACTTTTCAATTATGTGGAACTAATAGCATGTGGCTTCCACGTAGCCATGCTGGGTGGGAGGGAGGGGAAGTCTCAAATGAAAGAATGACCCACTGTGGGCAACACTGACTTGTTCCTCACTCACTTTTTGGCCTTTCCTTTTGAAAATCACTGGGGTGAATGTCCTACCTGCCTCTTTCAGGAGACTTCTTTGGCTTCTACCCCTTTTGCAGGAAAATTATGAGACAACTCCAAGGGGAAAGTGGGTGACATGAGAACTGGTCATTTCAACAGTGTGATGAAAACACCAGACTCCCCTGGCTTGAGCATACCCTGGCCTGACCCTCACCCAGCCACGTGGGCCCTGCAGGCAGAACCTGAGAACAGGTTCTGAGAACACCTGAGAGAATCAAAGCACTAGCCATAAGGAAAATGGGAATGTTCTCCTCCACACATAATCTCAACCTCATCAGGGAATGTTGCTCAAATAGCCTCACATTTTTTTGTTTCCCTTAGGGCATGAACATGATTGTATGAAAAAAACGAATTAGTCTAGCGCATTTCTATGTTCCTGAACTAGAGCTGAAAATCCCTTTCTTCCTTATGAGCTTTGTGAGATCCCTAAGTGGCATCTCTCCAGTGACAAAAGAATGCTCCTACAGGTGTGTAAATGTCAGTCTGTGGGAGGCAACGGAAAGGACAGAAGCACTTGCACTTTTTCCTTTTGTAACCGTGAGTGAAATCATGTGGCTCTCTGGCTCCCCAGTGGGGCAGATGGCATGATTCCCAGGCATGCTGGCAACTTGTCCTGGCCTTTTTCAGCTCTCCCTGCAGCAGACCTGAAAACAGGGCCAAGAGCTAGGCTCTGGGTGGAAGAACCCTAGCGGTGTCCCACTTGCAGTATTTCTTCCGTCTGTACCATTACTGGGGAGGTGCTCACGGCCATGTCTGCCTTCTGAAGCACACAAGCGGGTTCGTTTTCTAAGTGGCACATGGTGTTGTAAACATGCTGCAGGCGACACACCAGTCCAATTGCCCTTTTCGAGCACCCTGGGCCACCTTGACTGACTCTCCCTCCCTCCACCAATTTTACTGAGACTGTTTCAGATACTATGTGAATACAGTCACATGTGACAGCTGTTAAATCTCCATAGCAGCCCCATCTATGTTATAGGCAAGGAAACTGAAGCAGCAAGAAGTGATCTATTTGCCCTGGTGACTGAGGAAGAAAGCGTTAGAACTGGGTCACCCACGGGTCTCCCTGATTCCTGTCCTCCCGCCCTTTACCGCCAGGTTGCATGCCTCCCTATATAGAAAAGGAGCAGGGTTTGATGTTCCATATTAACGCTGTGACTCTGACTGTGCTCTACCTGGAGAAGCATTATTTTTATCTGTTTTGGAATTTGGGGGTTAGTTTAAGAGTTTGCTTGAAAGGATAGTTCTTTTTGTTTAAAAAGAAAAGTTTGAAATTTACAGAATTTGCATGTTTTAAACCTCTCTGATTTACTATGATTTATTTTCTCCTAAGTTTCTCCACTGCTCAGTCTTTATCTTTAAAAAAATTTGAGAGGGGTGTCCCCGGTGGCACAAGGGGTTAAGCACTATGGAGCTATCTGTAGCCACTGCAGGACAAGTTCCATCCCCGGCCAGGGAGGTGACCCACATGGCGCAGCAGACCTCTCCTGCCTCGCCCGCTGCTCCCCTCAGCAGTGTATTTCAGTAGATCTACCTGTTCTGTTACCTGCTCTGTCACTGGTGGATCCTGAACCTCTGGCCTGTACCCTAGGTCTTGTGTGCATAAATAAATAAATCTTTAAAAAAAGAAAATTTAAGGTTAGGGCCTCCCTGGTGGCACAAGGGGTTAAAGCGCAGTACTATGAAGCTACCAGTAGCCACTGCAGCACAAGTTCAATCCCCAGCCAGGGAGGGGACCCACATGGCACAGCAGACCTCTCCTGCCTTCCCCGCTGCTCCCCTCAGCAGTGTATTTCAGCAGATCCGCCTTCTTTGCTCCCCACCCTGTCTCTGGTGACTTCTCTCACCATGCACCTCTGTACCCCAGTCCTTGTATGCATAAATCTTTAACTAACTAACTAAATAAATAAATATTTAAAAATCGAGGTAATTATTTTACAAGGATATTACCATTAATATGAATAAAAAATATTGAGAAAAAAGGAAATATTTGTGAAAGATAAATCTGGCCAAAAATTCTGTTGTATTTCAAAGAAAAGCTCTCTGAACCCTACAGCTACCCATCTTTGGGTGTCCTTGACCCCAGGTGATATCACCATCACCAAAGAGTTGAAAAGTGGCTAACTTTGAACCACTTCCTCACTTTGTAACCAGAGGCTGGAGATCTGGTTTCTCTGTGCCTCAGTTTCCTCATCTTTCACCCTTCACCTTGCATGATCCAGGAGGATGAAAGAAGAACAGAGGTAGCACAGGCAAGTCATCTTTGAAGTCTTGGAAAACACAACTACAGCAGAGCTTCCTAGACATCCTGCATATCTTCCTCCTCGTCCACTTTCTCTTCGGCTCTCCAGCCCCACAGTTTTCCTCTCCTAACACTCCACCTCTGTCTGCTCTCGCCTGCCCCCAGCTCATCCCTGTTGACCTGAATCAAAGGCTGTTTACAACGGAGCTAGCTTAAGAGAGAGGTGCAGGCCTCCCTGGTGGTTGAGCACCACACTGTGAAGCAACCACTGCACAGCAGTGTGGGTTCGCTTCCTGGCCAGGGAGGAGCCCCAGATGGCACAGACCTCTCCTGCCTTGCCCACTGCTCCCCTCAGCAGTGTATTTTGGTTGATCTGCCTGTTCTGCTCCCCGCTCTGTCTCTGGTGAATCCTCTCACCTCCTGCGACTCTGGCCTGTAACCCAGCTCTCGTGTGCATCAATAGATAAATCTTTTTAAAAAGAGAGAGAGGTGCAAGGACATTACAGATACTCATGATTTAACCTTTAGCCTTTTACTTTAGCCCTATCTCCCAGAGAGGCACCTAACCCAGCATACATGGCACAGGGAAACACAGAACCTCACCCTTCCTCCCAGCTTCTGCTTGGTCCTAAGGGTGCCCTGGGGAACCCCCATACCACCTGCTGTCCAGCTGCCCACTCTCACCCTCTCTGCAACTCCTCTTCTGCTACACCTTCACTCTTGTCAGGCGCAGCTGCTCAAGCTCTTGACCTCCCGACTACTCTGTACCATCACACTCTCTTCCCTTCCAACAGCCCTGTTTGCTTGTGCCTTGAGAATTCGGAAGGCATACTGTGGTGGTGGACCCAGAGGGAGACTTGGAGGCAGACCTCAGAGCCAGCCTGCTTCATGCCTTGTGCTCTGGAAAGGTAGCAAATCCCTTTGCGCTTCATTGTACTCACCTACACCATAATGGTGCCTGCCTTATAGTATCTGACAAGGAATAAATGAGAAGATGCTGGGGCACTGAGCTGGGGTGCTGGCCTAGTATTTGCTTAGCAAGTGGACTGTAAAACTGCCAAAGAGTTAGAAAGGAACTGTGACCCTCAGGAATGTTTTCTTCACCCCTACCTGTTCCCTCCTCTCTTTCTACCCCAGTCCATAGAAACTGCATCCATGTGGTTAAGAGGTTTTTTTCCCCTTCAGTGGAAACATTTCTCCCACCTTTCCTTGAAAGAGATGCTGCAGGTGAAGAGGGAAAAAAAGCTCCTCGGGCCTCCCTGGTGGCGCAGTGGGTTAAGCAATGCACTATGAAGCAAACCGCAGCCACTGCAGCACGAGTTCGATCCCTGCTGCTGGCCAGGGAGGGGACCCACATGGCACAGCAGACCTCTCCTGCTGTGCCTGCTGCTCCCCTCAGCAGTGTACTTCCATTGATATGCCTGTTCTGCTCCCCGCTCTCTGTGGTGAATCCTCTCACTGCCCCCCACACCTCTGGCCTGTACCCCAGTGCTTGTATGCATAAATAAATAAATCTTTAAAAAAAAAAAAAGCTCCTCTTTGTCCACCTTGCCCAGGAAGACCTTAGAAGGATGAGGATGTGTCAGGGAGGCAGTGCCCAGCTGGGCTCAGAGCTCCTAAAGCTGGGAAAAGTACAGCCACCAGGTTTGGGCAAGCAAAGCCATGGCTTACAGAGGCCGCTGGTGAATGCTCTTTTTCTGGCTCAGCCTAAGTGGTTCTCCAGAACAACAGGGGCTGCTTTAAAAGTTTGTTAAATAATTTTCAGCAATTTCAGAAGATGCTACATCTCATTGTTTAGATTTCCCTGAAGCCTTAGGTTACAGTAGAAGGGGAGAAGGCCCCCAATGATAGAGAACTAGCTTTGTCCCACAAGGGCTACTGCTGTTGGCAGCTTCTGAAAAAAATGGAAAGGCCTGAGTTGTCCTGCCACTTGTCTGGCAGTCACACTGGTGTCAGCTGTGGGTCTGGGCTGTGGCGGGCCATGCAGACATTTAGGTTCCTGCATAGCCCCACTCACCAACGTGCCAGTCTCCATGCCTTGAACCCACTCATCATAGCTGATTTGATCATTTTACTGAGTTCTTCCTCCTTACTCTAAAAATAAGACCACAGAGTCATCGGCTCAGGCCTCTGCAGTCAGCCTCTTTGACTTACCCCTGAAAACTCTGTTGTTGTCATTGTTTTTCCTTCGAAGGACTAGTGTGAAGGATGCCAGGTTGAGATCCTCTGGCTTTCTCCTCCCAGAAACACCTGGTATGTAAAGAAAGGCCAGGATTTAGGTTTCTACTGTGAAGGTGGAGTTTTCTTAAGGATGGAACTGCCTACAGTTAGGACTTACAGATGCAGAAGGGAAAACCAGACATCTCTGGGCCTGGGGCCACAATCCTTGGGGAAAGAGGAAGGCTGTTAACAGTGGGTCATAGCTGAGTGTTGGGGGCTCCACCTGGCTTTTCTTTTTCTCCTCCTTCTCCTCCTGCTCCTCCCCAAAGAGTTCTGACCTTGTGTGCCTGGTTCTGAGTCACAGTTCACTGCTCTGCGCTCCCCTACTCCCATCAGCCTCTGTGGGCCATTCCCCACTCTGCAAGGGTTCTGCTTGCCTTTAGAGTTTGACAGATTTTGACCTGGCTCCCAGGTCAAATCCCAGCCAGCTGTGGATCCAGATGATCAACAAAGCCTGGAGTTGGGCCTCCCTAGTGGCACTGCACTGTCCCAGCCAGGGAGGGGACTCACATGGTGCAGCAGACCTCTCCTGCCTTGCCCACTGCTCCCCTCTGCAGTGTGTTTCTGTCGATCTGTCTATTCTGCTTCCCACTCTGTCTCTGGTGAATCCTCTCACCTCCCACAACTCTGGCCTGTACCCCAGCTCTTGTATGTATAAATAAATAAAATCTTTAAAAAAAAAAAAAAAAAGCCGGGCATCCAAGAATCACATTCTAATCCCGGTCCTGCTTTTGTCACTACCTGAGAACCCCAAAGCTGGCCTGGTTTTGCTCCACATGTGAGAGCAGAGGGCGGGGGCATTCTTAGGCTGGAGACTGAGAATCAGGACCAGTTCAGGAGCCCCAGAGGGACTCGAGAATATCTGCGTGTATTGTTTTCCCTGATAAACTACTTTGTCTCCTGATTGTATTATGTCTTTTGTGTATTTTCTGAGATTAAATTATAAATGATCCTGGGGCAACCAGGGCCCTATAGATGAACACAACTTCCTCGGCCTCTTTTCACTTTGATGTAGTCCATATATCTCATCTTATACTGCCCCATAGTGTTCTTTGTATGTATCTGGTATACTGTCTAAGGTCGTTCACAGTGTTTTGCTATGCTGCAAACTGTTGTAAGTTTCCCAGCACAGAGGCCTTTAAGTACCTGCTTCTGCATTTTGCCTGCTGGTGAGTCTGGAGAGTACCCTTGCTCAATTGGACCAGGCCTCTGCCTCTCAGCTGCAACTCCACCCCTAAGGCAGCCCAGGGCGAACCAAACCAGCACAGGCGGGTCATACTAAGTCAATGACCACCAGCATGGAGCCCAGGACTCAGGGCCTGCTGGCCAGTGGCCAAGCCCTGTCTTCACGTAGTTCTGTCTGAAAGTGGGCGTCACACATTGCCACGCACCCAGGCAATGGCCAGCATTATCTGTGACACCAGGCCTAAGCAGCAGTCGTTCCCACTGCAGAGGCCAGGAAAACCCTAAAGGAGCAGTGGACGCTGGTGTCCCTGTGAGCATAAGCCAGCAACAAGGACCTGGGCCTCCAGGCTCCGCAGCCTCTTGAGCACAGAGTGCAGCAGGTTCCGTGTGGAGAGCAGGCATCTACCCCAAGGAATGGCTTCCCGAGAAGTGCCAGGAAAGGCATAGGTGGCCCAACCTGTGACTAGAGAATTTGTTTATTCAGCCCTGCAGGTGGGGACCTTGGGAACAAGTAGACAGAGGAGGAGTGGACCAGCCAAGCAGACATCTCGGCTCACTACTCTGCTCCCCTACAGTGGCTTTGGGCCTCATTTCTCAAGGGCCTTGTTTCTCCACCCAGAAGCACGAGGGCGGTCCCTTTCGCTCAAGGCCCATTTTAGTGTTCTGGGCACTTGTGAGCTCTGAGAGCCATAACCCTGCACACTTCCCCCTCATTCTTCCAACGTCTTGATGTTGGGTTCAGTGTTTATATGTTTAAAACAATGTAAATATTATTGTCTCTAACCCAAGTAGTATCCTGTTTCCTCTCTGCTACCGTCCTTGATGAGAGCTTTCTTTTGGGAGGGGGGTTGTTTACAATCCATGTTGGGTTTTTTGGAGTACTTTATGATCTTCCCTACAAAATCAGAAAATTCTTACTAAACACTATAAAACTCTTCTCGGCATGACAACCCTCTGTGTTTTCCCTGGGTACACTACTTGGGGAGCCCCTCATCCTCCTGCTCCCCTCACCACCCCTTTTTTTTCTGTCCTCTCCCTTTGCTAGAGCAAAATACTGATGCTCAGAGAAGTCAAGGAAATCTACCCAATATCACAGAGGTAGCACTACTGGACAGAGATGGGGGCCCACCCAGGAGGTGCAGTTAGAGGTCAAGGGCCAGCTCCAGCCTGGAATGCCCAGAGGGCATAGCGTGTGAGCAGGACCATGTGATGGGTTAACACTTGTGGCATTGAACTAGAGGACAGAGCAGCTCTCTCCTTCTGTTCTGAGTGGCCCTCCCTACTCAGTGCCCTGAGTCAGTTTCTATCCCTATCCTGAGCAGCTCTGAGCCAGGACTGGGTCACAAGTCTGCCCAACAGCCAGGTCCACACTTCTCTTTGATCTCCCCTTAAATATGCCAAACAAGCTTCCACCCAACTGACAACTGACTTGCGCTCCCAGTGCCATCAGCACCACCACCCTCCCCCATCACCAATGGAGCCACTCTGGTTTTTTTTAAAGATTTATTTTCTTTATTTATGCATTCAAGAACTGGGGTATAGGCTAGAGGTGTGGGGGTGGGCTGGGGATGAGAGGATTCACCAGAGACATTGGGGAGCAGAACAGGCAGATGTACTGAACTATACTGCTGAGGGGAGCAGCAGGTGAGACAGGAGAGGTCTGCTGCACCATGTGGGTCAGCCCCCTGGCCCAGGATCAAACTCACGCTGCAGTGGCTGGGATAGTTTGATAGCACTGAGACTTTAACCCCAGCACCACCAGGGAGGCACCGCAGGTCTCCTTGATGGTTGGGGAGAGCTGAGCTTTAACCCCACTGCCAGTGAGCTCTACGCTGGAGGTCAGAGGAGGCTAAGGTCAGCTCTGGGGAAAGTATGGAGGTTAAGATGGTTCTGGGGACCACAGGGCCTGGGAGTCTGGTCATCCAGTTGTTCATCCACAGGCTGCTCCCAAGAGGCAGCACACAGATGCTATGCTGGAGCAGATGGAGAGAAGCTTGAGTCCAGAGCTCTTCCTGGAAACCACTGTGCCTCACATGGGAGAAGCCTGTCGTTTTGGGGGCTGCCCACGATCACCGTTTGTCTCATCCCAGAAGCTGCACACAAATGTCATCCATGTGTTCCTGCAAGTGGGAGACCAGACCTCAAAGGGCTGTCTATGACCACCCAGGAGAACAGAGGTCAATGCAGGAGGACACATCTTCCTGCCTTAGCCATCAAGCAACAGGAGTCAGAGTCAGAGATACTCGGGAAATGGAAGACACGTAGATCTCTCTAAGTGGCCACACAGCTCTCTAAACAGAAAACTCAATAGCATTTAATCTGCAACTCACATTCAATCTGCTAAGTAGGGAAGAAAATGTGTGGTTGTTATGGCAACCCCAAATTGCTCAGGCCCATTTTGGTCTCTGAGGTGGGGAAGGGAATAGAGCAGAGCTGAGCCTCTGTCTCTCTTGCAGGGATGTTCTAGGGAATGGGGGTGTGGGGCAGGCTGGACACACCTGCAGGGGACCAGAGGCCTCTTCCCACCTCCCTAGCTTGGGTCTGAGAGCCTGAGCCCAGTGGCCTGTACAACCTGGCGGCTGGCTCAGAACTCCCACTCTGGAGCCTGGGACCCAGGTTGCTCAAGCGTACACTGTATTCCAGAACCAGCCCCTTGCTGAGGGTCAGTTCTCCCTTTTCCTGGAGGGCCAGTCACACTCCAGAGCAACCTGGACATGGAGCCTCCTGCTCCTGCTGCTCCCCAATCCTACATCTTCCTGGAAGAGTTGGTGTCCATAAGCTTGGTCATGGATGTGGGCATAGCCTGGCACAATCCTTGAGTCCAGTCCGAAGGGTCAAGGGACCCAGCCTCATATCAGTGCCAGCCAAGTCACAGGGGGAAGGGTGTGGGACTGATCTTTCCATTCACGAGCACGCTATGCTGCCAACCTGGCCTCTTCCCCACCAAGAATGAAATAGAACCAGCCCGTTAGGTTGCCCCATGTGGTCACCCATGGGGTGGGGTGGGTGGTATAGGAGAAGACTGCTGCTCAAAAGAAAAAGCTAAGCATCAGGAACCTTCCCTGCCCTGGACCCATCTCATCACCAGCCAACCTCTGACCATCCAGTGCCTCCAGGATAAGGTCCTGGCTTTTGAGCAGACCGCCAAGGTCCAGCTAACCTGCTGAGCCCATGACGTCCGTCTTTATGGTCCCAGGGTCTGGCTGTAGAAGACCTAATAAATGAACGAATGAGTGAATGAATGAATGGGTGAGTAGAGTGAGGGCTGAGAACAGAAAATGAGAGGGTTAGGGTGAACAGCTGACAGGAAATGCCAGGTCAGAGGGGAGGATTTTTCAGGCGCCCCACCTCCAGCTTCTGCCCTGGAGCAGAGACAACTCCCATTGTCCAAAGGGACCACTGAGGTCTCTGGCAGATGTGGCCCTGTCACTTGATCTCCCCTTAAAGAGGCAGGGGCCCCAGGGCCCATCCCTCAGAACCCGGTTCAGCTGGCCCCTGATGGGAGCTGCCTCCCTGGGATCCTGCAGACCAGCCCTTTCGCTCGGGTTCCTGAGTTCACCTGCCTCTCCAATTAGTGCTAATTGGGAACAGGAAGTGGGGGGAGGGGCGGTCTGGAGCGCTGATGTCCTTGTCAGCCTCTGGTGCCTTCCAGGGACAGGTGCTCCCATGGGGCGTGGGTGGGATTGCACAGAGTCACCCCAACACTATGTACATGGGGTCCATGTACAATCGGGACCCTTCAGTCCAGGGGGTTTGTGCTGTCTTTGGCTACCTCCTCCAGGGGCTATGCGGTACCTCCTCAGCTCAGGGTAGACCGCCCATTTATGCTGAATCCTCCATCCTGTCACAGAGACAGCTGTTGACCGTTTTTAAACCTAGGGGTGAAGGACTCAGTGTCTGGCAGAGAGAGGCACGGAGGGGCTGGGGGTGTCCTGAGCACCTCATTGGCCCTCTGTCCCAGCCTCAGCCCCTGGCTTTGGCGCACAAGAAAAGACTGGCTATCTCTGGCTGGGCACATGCTTGTGCCTCCCCTGAGGGACAGAGGATGCAGAGGCCATCCTGGAGCAGGGGGACATCCTCCTTTTTATCCCCGAGCTCCTCCCACCTCCACCTCCTTTCATGTGAGGCAGAGGTGGGGGCGTCCAGAGGCAAAGCACCTACTACGTTGAGCTTTAGGCCAGTTTTCAACTTCTGTGCTACTCTGCTCTGTCTACTCACAGGCACTGGTCACAACCCGATGACAGAGACTGTAATGGGGGAAGCATGGGGTGTGGGTACATGTGGAAAGGCCCTGCCCCAGCCTGGGCAGAAACACTTCCCACTCCAGAGCTAAGGCTCTCCCCACCCTGCGCTGTATGTACTTGTGTCAACCGCTGACTGTGAGTGCCTTCATCCTGAGCACAGTTAGGCCTCCTTCTTAGCAGACTTGGACCCAGTCTTAGACTGGGGCGTTCTTTCTGGAAGCAGTGCCGTTAGGGCTCAAAGGTGTTCTGAGGTTAAGATTCCTGGATGGCGGCTGCAATCGTCGTGTTCTTGTCTCTCTGGAACAGATTCGTTTCTGTGCCGCAGGCTCTAGAGAGGCCAGAACGGGCAGCGGCACTCTCCAAGAGCCCAGGAGCCCAGAGAAGAAGCTGGGCTGATGGTAGCCACTAGAGGGCAGGACCCTCCTGTGTGTTCCTGCCCTGGACTGTGCTGTCTGCTAGTAGGGCGAGGTAGAGGCTGGGGTGCTGTCCAGAAGTCCACTGAACCCTAGGCCTAGACCACTGAGCATAAGACCTCCCTGTGTCTTCAGGCTCCAACCTCCTGGGAGCCCAACCCTGGTGCCTGGCTCCTGCATTGGCCGTGAGTGACCTTTTAGTCCATCTTAGAAGGTCAGCCTCCTTCCAATACACTAGGAAAATTGAGACGGGGAAGAAATCAGCTGACCCCACCCTGTGGGTGGGTTGAAGTAGTTATTTCTTAAGGGCTGAGAGAGGATTTCCTGAACCAGGAATCACCATAGCCTTGGTGCTTTTAGGATCACCCTGCTTTTGTTGATGAGGAACCTGAGGCTTGGGGAGGATTTCATTTGCAGGAAGGGTGGTGCCAGGATTCCAGCCCAGAAATATAGAGCCTGTGCCTGAGTCATGAGCATCAGGCATGTTGGAAGGGCAGCCCAGAGGTAGCCCAAACAAAGGGCTTGGGGCCCTGTCCTTTTGCCAAATATCCAGGGAACAAACCCCTCAGACTTTAGAGTACACCCCCATTTGTGCCAGGGTCCTCTCTACTGCTCCAGTGACCACAGGAGTTGTTGTACCCATTTTGCAGAGGGGGACACCACCCCTTTGCCAACAGCATCTTCATCAGTGACCTCCTTGGCTTTAGTACACTCTGTTCCTTCCTGTTTTCAACTTTCTTTTTTAAATTATGCATGCAAGAACTGGGGGAAGCAGCAGGCAGAACAGGAGCGGTCTGCTGCACGATGAGGTCTGCTCCCTGGCCAGGGATCAAACACATGCCCCAGTGACTGGCAATAGTTTGGTAGCACTGAGACTTTAACCTTTGCCACCAGGGAGGCCCCCTGTTTTCAACTTTCAAAAAGTAGTTTTAAAACTTAAAAAAAGTTTAAAATGAATTGTTTACTTTTATTACACAAGAAATAAACGAATGTGTTTAAATATTTTTACATGCAATAAAATTAATTTAATAAAATGAAATGAAAAAACTTCCTTGGCCTGTTCCCTACAAGTTTGGGGTTCACCAGCACTCATAGTTTGTTATTTTTCTATAAAATGAAAATAAGGGCCTCTTTGGTGGCACAGGGGTTAAAGTCAATGCTAACAAGCTATTGCCAGCTACTGCAGCGAGAGTTCAATCCCTGGCTAGGGTGCTGGCACCTCTAAGCTTGCACCCTAGTTCTTTCATGCATGCATAAATAAAAATAACTCTTGAAAAAAATGAGAATAAAAATACTTCCTTTGCTCAGCCATCAGGTTTATTATTGCTATAGCTATTTGCTATAAAAAACCAGGGTGATGGTAATGCATGCAACATGGCTGATTTATTAAATGTTAGGTGAATGTTTTGAAAAGGTTTGGATCTCCCAGCAACAGTGCTTGAGTGAGCTTACTGACTGCCGGGGCCTGGAGGCCCTCATGAGGATAAGGCACCTGATGTCCTGACTTCCTGTCTCTGTCCCCTCATTTTGGCTTCAATATGTAACACATTTTCCTTTAAAAGCTTAAATCTCAAATTATTTTCCCATCTTATGTAGGTAGGGAGGTGGGAGAAGCCCAGCAGGACAGGAAATGTCTTCCAGGTCCCAGTACTAGGTGTTTCCAGCAGAGACTGCTCCCTTGAGGGGGACAGTGGAGGGTGGTCTCTCTCCAAGGACACAAAACCCCTCACACCAGCCATCTCCCTCTCCCTTTTCCTCTGTTTGTGTAATTGCCACAGAGCAATGCCTGTGAGGAGAGCCCTTGGGGTTTAGCCATTCCCTTATTCCTGGGCCTCCTGCTGTTTCCAGTGGGTGCTCTTACAGACCATCATCCTCAACACCACTGCAGGGTTCTCCTCTGGGGTCTCCTTGGGGACACTGAAAAGTAGAATTTCTGAGCTGAGGAAAAGTGATATATCAACTCCAAAACGCCTATGCCCACAGGGTATAGCAGGGCAAGGGGACTTCCTGTACTATGTTGCATTAGCCTTTTGCCAAAACACCTCCCTTCCATGTGAATTCCCTCATTATTTGAGTTTGCTCATCCTGTCTGTCTATCCATCCATCCATTCGTACATACATACACTGATCTGCATATATTTAAGATGTGCAACTTGATGATTTAGCATACATAAACACTGTGAAATAATCACCACATTCAAGATAATTAACATATCTGTCAACGGCTCCTTAGGTTGCTTCCATATCTTGTTGATTGTGAAAAATATTGTATTGAACGTGGAAGTGAGATCCCAATTTTGATTCCTTTGGATAAATACCCAGAAAGATTGAGGAACCTCTATATTAATTTTCATAATGGCTGGCTGTGCCAATTGCATTCCTACCAACAGTGTACCGGGGTCCCTTTTTCTCTGTGTCCTTCTCTACACTTGTCTACACTTGTTATCCTTTTAATTTATTTTTTTAAGCACTAACCCTCCTAATAGGTGAAAGAGGGCATCTCATTGTGGTTTTGATTGCATTTCCCTGATGACTAGTATTAGTGAGCAGTTTTTCATATGCCTGTTAGCCACTTACAATTCATATGCCTTCTTTGGAAAAAAGTCTGTTTGGGTTCTGTGTCTATTATTTAATGGGTTATTTGTTTTTATGCCATTGAGTTCAGTTTCTTAAGTATTTTGCATATTAACCCCTTATTAGGCATATAGTTGTCAAATATTTTCTCCCATGCCATAGTTTGCCTGTTTACTTGGTTGACTTGTCATTTCTTAGTAATCATCTTTAATTTACTTTTTATTCTGTGAAGAATCTGTTTATATCTTTTGTCCATTTTCTCATTATGTCTTTATTTCTCATTGATTTATAACACTTTATGGATTCTGAATTTTAATCCTTTGTTATATGTATGGCATTTTTTTTCTAGTCAGTCACCTGTATTTTAGCTTTTTTATTGTGGTATAATATTATGTTAGTTTCAGGTGTACAGCAAAATGACTTGATACTTGCCTATACTGGGAGATGATCACCACACATAGTAACAAAATTTTTCTTTCTTGTGATGAAAACTTTAAGATCTAACCCTCTTAACAGCTTTCAAATACGCAGTAGAGTCATCCTTTGGTATTCATGTGGGAATTGGCTCCAGAACCCTCCCCAGATATCCAAATCTGCAGATGCTCATGTCCCTGACATAAAATGTTATTTGCATATAACCACCCATGTACTTTAAATCTGATCATGATTACTTGTAATACCTTGCACAATATACGCGCTATGCAAATAGTTGTAATTGCATATTGTTTCTGGAATAATGACCAGAAAAAAAAGTCTGTGTGTGTCCGTTAAGATGGAAATTTTACAGGCCTACATACTAGGTGTTTTCGATCTGCAGGTGATTGAACCACGGATGCAGGATCTGCAGGTAGAGGGTCAATTGTATATCATTATTAACTTAATAATTATTAACTGTATGTCACATTCAATATTGTGATGTTGAACATCTTTTCATGTTAACCACTGGCCATCTATATAACTACTTTGGAAAAATGTTTAGATTTTTCTGCTCATTTTTTCATAGGATCGCTTGTAATTGAGTTGTATGAGCTCTTTATATATTTTGGATATTAACCCCTTGTCAGATATATGCTTTGCAAGTACCTTTCCCCATTCAGTAGGCTGCCTTTTTGGTTTAGTGATGGTTTCCTTGATGTACAGAAACTTTTTAGTTTGATGTAGTCCTATTTGTTAATTTTTGCTTTTGTTGCCTTTGTTTTAGTGTCAGATTCAAATCGTCATCACCAAGACTGATGTCAAAGAGCTTGCCCCTATATTTTTTTCTAGGAGTTTTGTGGTTTCAGGTTTTACAGTCAAATCTTTAATCCATTTTAAAGTATGGTGTAAGATTTAACATTGTTTAAGGTACCAATTGTCATGTACAAGCCAGACCTTGTCATTTCCTTGCTAAATTTCTTTGCTGTTTCTGCATATGACAATCAAGACCTATGACTTGTCAGAGAAATGCAGGAACTTATTTATGGTGTGGCCCTCCTGGAGCCTCAGTGTTCACAGGTATAAATGGGGCTGAGATTAGTTCCTATCTCAGGCAATTGCTGTGCAATTGGGGATCACAAGAGTGAGCCCTCAACAGTGTCAGTGCCAGGATTATTACCACTTCTGGTATCAAGGTCCTTTTTGAGCAAAGCGCCAAACACTTTCAGTCTAAGATCCCACACTCCAGCTGAAGGGAACTGCTCACTATTTCTATTCTTGCCACCTCCAGACCTTTGCACACTCAATTCTTTCCTCCTGACTTCCTCCCTTTCCTTCCTTTCCATCCCTTTCTCAAGCTTTGCAAAAATCTTTAGTCTACCCCCTTTAAATTTCCGCTCCTCCAGACTCATCCTCCCTCACCCTGCCACGATTCAGGGCCTGGCTGTCCTGAGGCTGGAAAGGCCTCAGGGATGAAAGCTGGGTCTTGATCATCTCGAGTGGTCCCATGCAGTGTCTCCTGAGGATCTTCCTGGGGTCTGGGCTCCAGCTCTGCTCTTCTGTCTGAATTCAGGAACCAGGGAGTCACACCTCCCACGCTCAGGTCACTTGGGGGCATGGACAGAGCCAGGAAGATCACCAAAGGGCTGGCCGCTGCCCAGTGTCATGGGATGTGCCCAGACTCAGAGGTGGGAAGCAACTAGCCCCACCCCAGAGGTCTTTGAGATTCAAGGCAGGGGCTGTCTGGTGAGGCCTCTCCTGAAGCTAAACCCACAAGCTCCTTATTGACATTCTGTGAGCCTGCGAAACCCTGGAGGTTGAGGTCAGCTGCCTGCAGGGCCTCCTCCTCCAAGCTGGACCTGGACTACACACTGGTTCCAGGTTCCTCCCTGACATTTGTTGGCAAGGCTGGCTGAGGGTGTGGTTTTCGCTACTCAGACTTAATCTAATTGAGGCTGGACTGCCCTGAAGCCACCTTCATGAACAAGGATAACCTTTCTGAATCTCTGACTCTGGATGAGCGAGGCCCCTTCTCTCTTTGACTTCACTTTCTGTCTCCAGAAAGTGGGAAGGTCTGGGACAGACTTTTAAGTGAAGGGCAGGCAGGTGCCTTGGGCAGCTAGAGACTGGGCCCCAGGTGCCAAGAACTCAGTGAGAATGTCAACATCTGCTGGCCCAAGTGCTGGGAAAGGCCGGAGTATTGAATCTTTGGACTGCCCTGAACCTCTTTCAAGTTTCCCCTGCCCCTCTCTTACCTCCTCTGCCCTCCCACAAAGAGCATTGGGGTTTTTCTGGCAAGTAACCAACAAGAGCTCTAGGGAAATTGAGGGCAAACCTGGCTAATGGAAAGGGAAAAAAAAAGAAAAAAAGAAAGGAAAGGAAAGAAAAAAAAAAGGGCTTACAACAACAATAAAACATGTTCTTGGTTTTGTTCTGGCCTCATTTCCTTTGACCAGAATGACTGAACCTGAGAGAGGGGAGAGAGAGAGGGAACTCAGGGCTGATGGAGTAAAGGGCAGGAACAGGTCTTTCTGCCTGTCTGCAGCCCTTAGGGGGTTATATTGGAGAATGTCTACTGCTGGTTATTTGGACAAATGATGGACAGGTGACTTCACTGACCTTCTGTTTCATCATCTACAAGCTAGGTGGAATACTGCCTACTCATAGTAGGGGTGGTGAGGATCAAGTGAATCTACATGTTAGAGCATCTAACACAGGGCTGCAGTGCATATGTGGTATTTATGGTGCATGTGATATGTGCCACAAGCAATTACTGATCAGAATCAGCCAGCACTTAGTAGATGCCCAATTAATGGTGATGTTATCACAGCGCCAGTTGTTTGTGTACCTATGTCTGCAGACACTTATGTACACCATTAAGTCCATGCCCATTGCACTGGGTCCTTGTGGATGTGTGTGTCTTTGTGTGCCTGATGTGTGTGTGTGTGGTGTGTTTCCACATACAGGGTGACCCTTTGCTTGGGGTCATTTCTTCTGCAGAACCAGTTCTCAGAAGGTTGCAGGTAGGGGGAAGTCTGAGGTAGGAGTGGACAGGCTGAGCTTGGGGGTAGAAAAGTCAAGAAAATAACAAAGACTAGGTTAGTCCGTATGGGGTGCAGTTGCTAAGGAAGGTTGGGTACAGCCTCCTGTAGCACAGTTGACTACAGCTGGCTGTCATGCCCCTCCATGACCTGGCAGTCCTGGAGCCTCAGAAAAGCTCAGGCTCTAGTGGCTTGCCTGAAGGTGTGACACAAACTATGAAGCTCAGGTCTGCTGGAATATGGTGGTATAAGCCTTGTAGGGTTAGAGAAATCAGGTCTTTCCACCCTCCCACCACTGTGCTGATGGACACCTGTGGTGCTGCAAACATTCCAGGGTGGGCATGCGCAAGTAGGTGCACCTGAGTTTGACACGGGCTTAAATGGGTGGCGTCATGAGGACATCAGGACCGACAGAACCGACAGTACTGACCAACATGAGCAGCAGCAGCAGAGCGGCCGAGAGGGTGAGATGCGCTGGGGGCTGGGAGGCCTGCCAGCCTCGCGGACCCCCAGCACCCATGCCTGCCATGTACTTGACAATAAAAACTGTAAAAGCCACTGAGGGCTCCAAGAGTCTCCTTCCCTGACCCGTCTGCTAAGAACCATCCCGAACCTTGCTCCTGTGCCGCCTTCCTGCCTCTAAATTTCCATGCTATAAACTTCTCCTTATATGTTCACGACTTCATTCACCAGCCAACAGGCTGTTCATTCAGTTGTCAATGATACCAGAACTAGGAGACCCATTATCAGACAGGGTCACACAGGATGGGCTGGAAGAAGGGCTACTAATGTGCACGCACAGGGCAACTGACTGCTACCCCCACCCACACTCCCTGTGGCCCTTCCCAAGGGGCTCTTCATTGCAAAGCACACCCTGGCGGCTTGTTTTCCCTGTTAGGAAGACCTTACATTTAGTGGAGTGCATTAATCACGACTTACACAGAGACAACACCCATGAAGCCATGACCTTGAAGGTTTATCTTCCCAGAAATTCCCTTGGGCCCCTTCCCAGTCAATATCTCGTACCCCAGAAGTAGCTACTGTTCTGATCTCTATCAATAGAGATGAACTTTTCTGTCCTAGATTGTCAAATAAATGCAGTCACATACTATGTTCTCTTTTGTGTCTGACTTCTTTTGAGCAACATAATGTTTTTCAGTTCATCGATGTTGTGTGTAACATTTATTCGCCAGCTTTGAGAGAACAAATGCTGAGCAGCAGTCCAGTGTACAGATATACCACACTTTAGTTAGTCTTCTGCTGACAGGCATTTGGGTGTGTTTTTTTGTTTGTTTGTTTTTTGTTTTGGCTATTATCAGTAACTGCTGTGAATATTCTTGTGCAATATTCTTGTTCACTCTGTGTGTGGAGATGCTTTTAATTCTTTGGGCAGACATCTAAGAGTGAAGTGACTAGATCAAAGGGTAAGTGTGTTTAACATTATAATATGTGTGAATTCCCATTGATCCTTAGCCTTGGAGATCCCTCTGCTTTAGACCACCGGTTGTCTTAAAGTGCCATTTCCCCATATGGAGGTGGGCTTGGCCACTGTGGGTGGAAGGCATCCTCCAGGAAATAGAAGGCTTGTTGCCAGGAAAAGGGTTGGCTGATGTGGGTTAGACCCTGGGGCAGCCAGAAGGGCGAAGGGAACTCACACTTGGTGAGCACCAGTTGCAAGTCAGGCACCACATGAAGGCCCTTATTTAATCCTCTGGATGCTGGGCTCTTTCACGAATAGCAGACATTTGCTACCCACAGAACCCTGCCCCACCTGCCAAGTTCCTAACAGCTTCCCTCTGGATGCCACACTGGATGGATTATAGGACCCAGCACAGAGGCCCTGGAAAGGTGTGTAGTGCCTTGCTTAGATCCTCCCACTGCATCCAATGGCAAGGCCTTAAGAAAGGGACTCTCACCAACAACTCTGATTTCCTACTTTCAGACTAAGAAAGGAAATCAGGCCTCCTTCACCTAGGTGTGCGCGCACACACACACACATACAAAACCAAGGAAAGGGCTCACTGAACTGGGAGCTGCTCTGGGCAGGTCGTTTCACAGTCCTGTGTGTAAGCCTTTGTGTGGGCACACAGCAGGCATCAATGAGAGGATGAATGAGCCTGGCTCTGCTGTTTGGAAAAAATGCTAGAACACTCATTCTCTGAAATATTCACAAGTGTGTTCACATCTCCATCCCAAATCTTGGGACTAAAAAAACTTCTAGATATCTTAGAGTGTACGACTCTACTTTAAACAGTCCAAGTGTTACTAGCCCAATTTTAAGAATAAAGTAATTGATGTCAGAAAGTTAAGTGACTGCCTCAGATTTTGTCCCCCAGAACAGATAGAAAATCTGGATGAAGACAGTGGAGAGTAGAAACTGGAGACCTTATGAGCAAGACCGAATAGGAAAGAAGATCACACATCTCAGGAATTATGAAGTAACTAATGAGAATATTAGCATTCAACTAACCACACTTCATTTTGTATAAAGCTACTGGGTAAAACAAGAGCCTTTGACATTTTCCCAGAATTTGTCTGTACTACACAGAAGTATCTTTTCCCCCAAATCCACCCAGTACAATAGATATGCAGGGACCAAGCTGGGGGCTTAGAGATAGTATCACTCATTGGTTGGTAAGCACAGGTGGGCAACTGTACGGCTCTTGCCTATTAGGGAAAATAACTGCCCCATAGCTATAGCAGACAGGTGTAGATTTGTTACAGGGCAGAGAGAGGGACACCCCAGAACCCCCAAACCTGCCCACTCTAAACAGGTTCTGCCATCACTGCTTCAAGACAAAACATATAAGACCTTTGATGGAAGGAACTTTATTTTTGATTTTTTTCATGGAGCTTGGTTTATTTTATTTTAATTTATTTTTTCCTTTATTTATATATATTTGACATAAATTATGGTCCCCATGGATTTCCCACCACCATTTCACCAGTACACCATCACTTCAGTTCTTTGTGCTCTTTCTGCCCTCAACAGATTCCCTCCAAACTCCCCGCAAAGTGTCCCTGGTTTCCTTTTATTTTTTTTTTTTTAAAGATTTATTTATTTATGCACACAAGCACTGGGGTACAGGTCAGAGATATGGGAGGGGGGTGAGAGGATTCACCACAGAGAGTGGGGAGCAGAACAGGCAGATCAACGGAAGTACACTGCTGAGGGGAGCAGTGGGCACAGCAAGAGAGGTCGCTGCACCATGTGGGTCCCCCGCCTGGCTGGCAGCAGGGCTCGAACTCGTGCTGCAGTGGCTGCGGTTTGCTTCATAGTGCGTTGCTTAACCTACTGCGCCACCAGGGAGGCCCCTGGTTTCCTTTTAAATTAGTGTTTTGGTGTTCCTTAGGTAGATAGGTAAATATCTAGGACTGGATTTGCCAGTTCATATGGAAGATTCATTTTTAGATTTTTGAAGAAATTTGATGGAAAGAACTTTAACACAATTAGTACAGAAAAGACCAAGAATATAGTTACTAAATCAAGCTCCCAAAGTTACCCATTCCCTCGTGGGCAAAAGTCCAGCCAAACAGGATTGGCCCAAAGCAAGGCCAATTACATTGTGCGGTATATTTTCATATATATTAGATATCAGATATGCTTTTCACAATACATTTCATTACATATTTTCATAGAACCTATATTAATTATGATTCAATTATTAATATATCTTATAGCTAATATATTATATATGATGTTAACTAAGAGGAATGAAAACACAAATTCACAGAAAGACTTATATATGAATGTTCATAGCAGCATTATTAATAATAGTGCTAAATGTCCATCTATAAGGGAACACTTAAAGTGTGGTTTAGCCACACTTTCTTCAGCAAGAAAAAGGAATGAATTACCGATACATGCTGCAACGTGCAAGAATCTCAAAATCATTATGCTATTTGACAGAAGACCATTAAAAGACTACATAATTCCATTTACATAAAATTATAGAAAATGTAAACTAACCTGTAGTGACAAAAACCAGACTAGTACCTGCTTGAGCAAAGGGGTGAGGGAGGGATGGATTGCAAGGAGACAAAAAGTAACTTTTGGGGGCAATGAATACATGTTTCTTTATTGTAGTAATAGTTTCATAAGTATATTCATGTGTCAGAATCCTGCAGTTTATAATTTAACTGTGTAATTTATTGTACTTCAGCTGTGCTTTGATCATGTAGGAAAAACCGCATCTTTTTTTTTTTTAAGATTTATTTATTTATGCATACAAGAGCTGGGGTACAGTCCAGAGGCGCGGGGGGTGAGAGAATCCACCAGACAGAGTGGGGAGCAGAACAGGCAGATCAACTGAAATACACTGCTGAGGGGAGCAGTGGGCGAGGCAGGAGAGGCAGGAGAGGTCTGCTGCGCCATGTGGGTCCCCTCCCCAGCCAGGGGCAGGGTTCAAACTCATGTTGCAGTGGCTGCGGTTTGCTTCATAGTGCGTTGCTTAACCCACTGTGCCACCAGGGAGGGCCCGAAAAACCACATCTTTAATCACATTTCTTCAATAATATTACTAATATTTTGAATATTGTAATTTTCTTTAATATCATTAAATACATTATTTTCAAAGACCAAATGATTATATTCTTTTGATAAACAAGAAGAAAATTATTTAAAAATAGTATTGCTCTCAGGCCTCCCTAATGGCACAAGGAGTTAAGTCTCAACACTTGAAGCTATCCACAGCTATTGGCAGCACGAATTCAATCCCTAGTCAGTGAGCTGACCCACATGGCACAGCAGACCTCTTCTGTCTTGCTTGCTGCTCCCCTCAGCAGTGTATTTCAGTAGATCCACTTGTTCTGCTCCCTACTCTGTCTCTGGTGAATCCTCTCACTCTCTGCCCCTGCACCTCTGGCCTACACCCCAGCTCTATATGCATAATTAAATAAAATAAATCTTTAAAAATAAGATAGTATTGATCTCATTTGTATGTCTTCCTTTTAAATTTTTAATACTTTGCATGTTTTATAAATATATGTAATATTTTACTAGAACAGAACATGTATAATGTAATTTACATAGCAATAAACATACTGGAGGATATAGACCCAAATCTTCATGAATAGATATATAATATTTTGAAGACCAGTTACTTGATCTCCACTCTGTGGGCATTTTGTATGATTACACTATTATTATTTAATCTGAAATAAATAGTGACTAAAATTAAAAACAAAACAAGGAGTAACCTGTTGATGCATATAACAAAGTAGATGAACATCATAAACAGACACAAACTGTCGAAGTCCAGCCTGGTGAACAGGGTTGAGGAGAGGTGCCGAGTGAACCAGGAAATAGAGATGACAGACTACAAAATAGTTTAAGAAAAGCGGGCCCCAGGGGACGCAAGGCCCCTCTCTTCTGGACACATGTGTCCCGAGCGTCGGGCACAGCTCATATTTATGGAGAAAAACTGCCCCCCCTTAGTTTAGTTACAAGACAATGGTTTGAGCTTTTATTTCTTAGTATTCAGCATCATTCCAGCACACAAGGTTCTGCATTATCAGGCTGCACTGCTCTCCCTTCTAATCTAGTTTATCCCTGGGTAATGGTCTCACTGGAACAAGAAAGAACATCTGATCTGTGCCTGGGCCAGTCTTCCACTCACGCTGATCAGTGTTTTAGCCATGACCTGTCTTCCGGCCATGACCCAGATATTTGCCTTGTCTCAGCTCTCCATGTCTTAGGAGTCTCCAACAACAAATGATTTTATCCATAATGAATTTTAAGAAACAGATAAAACTCATCAGTGGAGATAAAAATCATGTAGGTGATTGTTGGTGGGCAGGGGAAACACTGGAAAGGATGAGAAGATCTCTATGGTGAAGGAATGCAGTGCTGGTACCACTCTTACACCCGGAGACCTGTCTACTTATGAGATGGATGAATTTCACTGCAGGCAAATTCTACCTAAAAAAAGAGACCATGGTAAAAAAGCATCATTGTGTTGGTCAAGCAAATCACCATGAGTTACATTTGATTTGTGGGCTGTATTCTCTGTACCAGTCACTACAGATTTTTCTTTTCTCACACAATTTTATTTTTCTTCATAAAAAATTTAAATTGAGATACTACTCATATACCATGAAACTCACCTTTTAAAGCATACCATTTTGTGTTTTAGTATGTCATAAGGGTGAATTTTAGAACATTTCACCAACCCAAAGAGCAACTTGGCCCTGTTTCCCCTGTATTGCTGATTTCCCCATCACCTGTGGTGCTTGTAAGCTCTTTTTTCTTTTTTTTTTTTTTAAAGATTTATGTATACAAGAGCTGGGGTACAGGCCAGAGGTGTGGGGGGTGAGAGGAGTCACCAGAGACAGAGTGGGGAGCAGAACAGGCAGACTGACTGAAATACACTGCTTAGGGGAGCAGCAGGTGAGACAGGAGAGGTCTGCTGTGCCATGTGGGTCCCCTCCCTGGCCAGGTAATAGCCTCATAATACTGAGACTTAATCCTTTGCACCACCTGGGAGGCCTGGTAATTGTGAGCTCTTAATAGAAGTTAAAGGTGCAAAAAGGTGTCCGTAATGCAGGCCAGGTCGAGTTGATGATAGAGTGGTCTGATTTAATCGTCCTAGAATAGTATCTGTTTTTAACCCTAGAAAAGGGACCGCTCATGAATGTAAAACGTCTTCTGATGAAATTAATATTCGAATAGTTATTTCTATTGGTAAAACGACTCGATTGTTAACTTTAAGAACGTATATGGCCCATTAATGTGAAATCCATAACACTGTGCTCATTAACTTATTCTTGGTCCCTCCTCCCCTCCATGAAGTGGAAAAAGAAGACTGTGGCAAGAGATTTCCCTGTGAATGAGTGGGGCATGGTCCTGGGCACTCAAGGATGGAAAAGGGATGGGGGAGGGGCTATGCTTTTCCCAAGGTAGGCTACTGGGGAAAAGCAAGCTAAGTGCTGCAGGTAGACAGAAGAATAGGTGGGGAACTATTTGGTCTCCTGGAGGACATGGCTTTGGGACTAAGCCAATTATTTGGCATAATTCTGTTTTGCTTTATAGAGTACAAAGAATATTTATAAACATTGTGCTTTGACTTTCAGGATAGGTGGCTTCATCTTCATTTTATAGAGGTCAGGACCTAGATAAGTAAAGGGTCCCATAAAAAAGGTCTCTGTCACAAGCAGTGACTAAATCTGAACTTGAGCCCAAGTTCTCTGCCTCCAAGTCCACTGACTTTTCCCTTAAAACAGAGGAGCTGAGAAAGGCTGGTGGGGCGGGGTGACTTGCAGATTTCAAGATGAGGCAAGGCAAGTGTTGGGGGGACACGTGGCAGTGGCCTGTGCCACCAAGGCAGCAGGACCAACATAGTGCACTAGGTCTCAGTGGAGAGTCATATAGTGTTAGCTCCTGGCCGAGTCATGAAGTGGCTTACCCAACTTGGGGAGATTTTGTCTTCTTGCTTTTACCACTTGAGCTAATGAAGTTGACTGGTTGGTGGTTAATGAGGCCACTGATTGTTGACAGGAGGGCCTGGTATGTTATGAAACTTGGGTTCTTTTTGGGTTGAAAAACAGCTCCATGACCTGGTCCAGGGCTCTACTGACCTCAGAGTGGAGGTCTAGCACTCATATTCTCATTCAAAAGAGGCCTCTGACAGAGAGCTAGCCTTCCTGAAAGGAGGCCAAGTGCTAGGGGCTGCGGGTTCATATGGGATAGTCAAACACTGACCCTTTAGGCAGTGAGTACAGGGAATTATAACCCCCATCTCACAGAGCCAGTAGGAAGCAGAGGCAGAATTGGGAATCTAGCCCTGTCAGATGTAAGAACCTATTTTAAAAAAAATCAGTATTTAGATCCATATGGTATTTGCTCAAACTGAGGTCTATGAATGGGAATAGAAATTTCAGAAATAGACCAACCCAAATCAAAACCTTGCATAAAAGTAGATTTTGCTAAACAGAGTAAAGAAAGAATTACTTCATGAGTGGTAACTGCATAAGCAACAAAAAACTGGCTGTAGTGGTGAGTTAAAAATCCATATTTCCTTTAGCATAAAAAAAGGGGGGTACGGTGGGGCCTCCCTGGTTAAACTGGGGTTAAAGTCTCAGCACTATGAAGCTATTGGCAGCCACTGCAGCTTCTATCCCCTGCCATCTAACCTACATGGTGCAGCAGACCTTTCCTGTCTCACCAGTTGCTGCCCTCAGCAGTGTATTTCAGTGGATCAGCTTGTTCTGCTCCCCACTCTGTCTCTGGTGAATCCTCTCATGCCCTGCACCTCTGGCCTAACCCCCAGTTCTTGTATGCATAAATAAATCTTTAAAATAAAAAAGGCAGGGGGGATGGATAATCACCAAAGAATTAGATATAAATTGGAACTGTAGAAAATTAGCAGAAAATAAACTATCAGAATGGTGGGCCAAAGCTCACTCTGCTGGCATTAAGTAAAAAATATCACAAAGATTAGATAAGGATTGAACATCAAAACAAAACAAAAACCCAAATGGGATATATTTGCATCGATGATGACACAAGAACAACAGCTTCAAAATAAAATATGCTTAAAGTTAGAAGAGGTTCAAGTCCCCAACACATGAGTGGATATGAACAAATAAGTCATTTACAGAGAAGGGACCAGGGACAGTAAAAGCGTGGGCAGTAAATGACATTTAAAAAGTCATCTAAGAATGCTAAAGTAAACCATGAACTACCTATAGGCATTAACAAAGTAGCGGGATGGAAAAGATGGTACCCAGTGCTAGAAAAGTGCATTCCAGTCCTTACACTCGTTCCTGGGAGACTGTAGAAACAGTGGGAAAGCTCTTCGGGAAAGTCATGACAATATAAGAGCATCCTGGTAAGGTCTAGCCTTCCACCTGGTTATTGATGCTCAGGCGATATCAGCAAACAACTTGTAAAGAACCCAAATATACCACACGAGGAGACCTGCACACCTCAAAAATGAATGTGAACAAAAATGTTATTGATAACAGCAGCAAACACAAAAAGATAGTATGGTTGCAACTTTGTGGAGAGGTGTACAGGTGAAAGGCTTTCCTGTGAGAAAATTGCATTCTATAGTAGTATTATGGATATTTTTTTTATTTATATGTATTTCCTCTCTCTGGTTGTCATATTGTCCTTTCAATAGTGGTTTAAAAAATTTCGGTTCAAATCCAGCTAGCAGTGCGACTTTGAGCAGTTTTGCCTGTAAAGTGCAGTAATATTTTTCTGCGCAGTGGCGAGGTTAGTAGGAAGTGGCTTGAGCCGCGTCTGACACCTCAAACCTCCTCATGCTGGGGGTTTCTCCTTCCTGAAATGCAAGAGCCATCAGTACTCCGGTCCGAGGCCGCCTCCCCCAGCCCCGGAGTCCCGGCGCTCCACAGTCTTGGAGGTGCTGTGACTCTCTTCCGGAGGGAACTTCCCGGAGCAGGTGGAGAAGAGGGTGCTCCACCAGCACCTGCGCTCGCTAGGTAAGGAGCAAGCACCGGGAATATAACCGCCCATGGTACCTCGGATTACGGGGCCAGATAGCTGTCACCTTCGAGTTTCTGCTCCGACTTGGAACCCTAGCTCCTCTACCCGAATCCCGCAGCCGTCTTGTGCCCCCTCGCCGGGCCCCGAGCGGCAGGAAAACTCTGATTTTACAGGGCGCCTCCTGCGGAAGCCCAAAGAAACGGGATGCGCAAGGGGACCCGGGTGTAATTTCGCAGACCGGGACACTTGAGTGCTCTTCCAGGTCTCAAAAGGGAGCGCCAGATGCTCGACGAGGGCCAGGTGGGCGGACGCAGCCCTCTCCAGCAGCGACACGCGCCCAAGTGCTACCCCGCCGAGGCTCCGTCCGTTCCTCCGCTAATGCCATCTTGTCCGAGGCGGTCACGTGCGGACGACAGCAGCGCGCTTGGCCCCGGCCCGGTCTGCAGGACCCACCCGGGGCGCCTCTGGGTTCCCCGCAGCTAGGTCCCCGACCCGAGGTGAGGCGCGGGGGCCTTTTCCTCTTGGATAGATCAGGGACCGGTGGGCTCTAGGGGCCTTAGGGGCACGTCTCCTTATCGTGGCTCTTCGGTGCTGGGCCGCAGCGTCGTCGGGGACTGGCGGCGACGCCGCGTGCTCTGCACCACGGCCTCCGCGACAAGTTGTGGGCTGGGGGCCCCAAAGGCGGGGGCGGCTGGCGCCGCTGGACCCTCTGCACCCCAGCCCGCGAACGCTTTGCATCTCTGGACACCCCAGTCGGGTGGGGAGATGCGCGGACGAGTTCCGAGAGGCCCGGCTCGGGGGAGCCACGCGCGCGGCGCGAGGGGCGCGGGCTGCCGGGAGGAGCGCGGATGGGGGGGGGGCGCGGGCGCATGCGCTCTGCACCCGTGCCATATTGGAATGAGTCGGAGCGCGGAGCGCCGCCGCCGCCTCCGCCGGAGCGCGGGTGGAGGGGGGCGGGGAGAGCTGCCGGCCGCCCCGCTCCGCCGAGCCCAGCAGGAAGGAGGGCGCGAGCGGGCGAGCGCGGGCGGCGCGAGCGGAAAACGCGCCCGCGCGGGAGAGCGAAAAGACGGAAAGAAAGAAAGAAAACGAGCGCGAGAGGGAAAAAAGCGAGCTATTGAGCGAGCGCGCGCGCGAAAACTCCCGGCAGGTAAAAAAGCGGGGCCGCCGGCTGGGCCTTCCCGCGCGGCGGCCTGAAGGGGCGGCGGCGGCGCTGGGATCGGGGACGGCGCAGTGCCCCCCCTCGAGGTGGCCGCACAACTTTGCCAACGGAAAACCACCGGCGGGCGGCCGGCAGCGGGCGGTGGGTGCGCGGGTAGAGGCGCCAACGGGCGGCGGCGGCACGTTGGGGCGGGGGCGGGGCGGGGGGAGCGCAGTGCCCGCGCGCGGCCTCGCGCGCCTCCGCGGCCCCGCGCGCCGGCCGGCCGGGCTTCAAGAGCGCGCCTGGGCGCCTCGCTGCAGCAGCGAGCGGCCGCTGGCAACCCCGGGTGGGCAGCGCAGCGCGCGGCAGCCGGGGTAGGCGTGAAAGGAAAGTGGCCAGTCGTCGGCACGGGCGGGCGCCCAAGTTCCCCGCCGCGCTTGTCCCGCCGCGCGCCCCTCCCCACGGGTCCTGCGCTCCCGCCCGCCGAGCCCCCGCGGACCCGCCCCCCGGGCTCGCTCCGGGGTCGGGGCGCGAACCCGCGGTAGGGGCCGGGGTCGCGCCGCCCGCGTGGCTGTCCGAACTTCGGAGGGCCGAGGTGGCAGCTGCGCGATCAAGGAAGCGTCTAGCGGCCGCACAACCGGTTGCTTCGGGCCGGCGTTGTGGAGTGTGCTGGGCCTCCGCGGTGCCGCGCGCGAGCGGGCAGTGGGCTCGCCAGGAACCCGCTGTCCCACCGGGCGCCGACCTGTTAGGGACCCCGACCTGCTCCTCTGGAGGTCGGTGACCGTTTTGATTTCTGGTCTTGGAGTCTCGTATTGGACACTGAGAAGGCTGCCTCCGGAGAGGCGAGAAGAGTGTCCTGAGAAGCAAGGCCTGCGCCGTGGGGGAGCAGAAAAGCCTGTGAGAACAGAAATAAATTCCCGCGGAAAGAATGTATGTTAAGTTTTCACAAAATGTCAGCTGCTCAGTGGGGTCTAAAACTAAGCCCTGAAGCACAGGTCACCTGCAGGTTTTGTTACTAGGGACGGGGTAGGACACCCCAGTCAGGAGACAGCGTTCTTATTTAGTGGGGGGTTGTTCAGCGGGTCACTCAAAACCTTGCCGGCGATGTTTCCTGACTCCTGCTTAGCGGTGATACAGTTTAGAGGACCAAGTAAGCATCAAAGAAATTTGAAAGGAAATAAGGAGGATTTTGTCAATCCCTGCATTTGTCTTTTCCTCTTGCACCGCATTTTTGAGATGCTCCCTCGAACATGAGATGTCATGTTTACTTACTGCATTGGAAGTAAAATGCCTGGAAAGAAATTGTTCGTTTGCCAACCGGATGAGGGAAGATGAGAGTCCCTTTCTGTATGCACTTTGGGGCCTGTTGACCTGGTGTTCTGAGGGATCTGTTGAATCCTAGCCACAGGTAGATTCAGAGTTCAGATTTGTTTACATTGTCAGGAAAGTAACGGCCTAGTGGAAACGGGAGTGGCCTAAAGATCAGGAAACAGTTGTGCTACTGCTGTTGTCATTCACTAACTGCCTTCTATTGGGTACAGTTTTGGTGTTTGTTTTTTTTTTTTCTCATATAGATTTGATTTTCACTATTTGCAAAATGAAAGGATGAACAGACCATCTCTTTAGGTACGTTAAGTTCTAAAATTCGGCAACTCTTTAAAACAGAAGATTTTAAAGGTCGTGGTCTGTAGTTTAAAAGGTTCTACATGAAAGTGTTCATGATATGCACCTTTATTAAAATACATTTGGGAAGAACATCTAGGTAGTTATATTTAGGATGATTTCATGAAATTTATTATCTGAACAAGTACATTCAAAATGTGTTTCATTTTTGTATATCTAACTTACAGTAAGATCTTAAGAAAACAGTTCAACGACATTTTACATGTGTATAAGCCCTGACAACCGCACTCAAATTAAGGTAGACAACATTTTCACTCTCCCAAAGGTCTCCCTTTACTTTCAGTAATCATCTTCCCCCCTCCCCAAGGCAACCACTATTGACTTCTGTCACCTCTGGTGAGTTTTACTTCAAAACAGGACTAGTTTGAGGTTGAAATGGGGCAGTATTAATAAGGTGAATGACAACAGGTGTGTAAACTTGGGAGCTATGGTCATTTTCACCACAACCTTAAATGCTTTTGGTTTTTAATATGTACAATAATTAAAAATTCTGAACTGGGAGATTTCTTAGTCAGAAGGTCACTTGAATCTGTGGTTCTTGGAAATCCTTGAGTTACTGGTGAGGTAAATCAGTGTCCTTCTGCCCCCACTTTTATTTACGTACATATATCTGGGATCAAACAGTTTCTAAAAGCTTAGAAGTTGCTGAGAAATTTGAATGAAAACTGAGGGTTTTTTTTTTTAAGTTCAGTGCTATGACTGTATCACTTTAACAATGTTTTATTTATTTTTATTGAGGTAATGATTTACAACATTGTATATAACTCAGAGGAATAGGGTCATACTGTTTTCATATGTTACCATATCCATCCATGCCCTCCTCCATAGTATTTTGGGCCCCCTTGATACTCTGTTCTCCACCCTTCCCTCCTGCTATGATCCCGTCTATTCTGAAGTCAGACTTCTAGGATTTGTTACTGGTTTGGTTCTTCCTGACTCTTTGTTTTGTTTAACCCCTTTTAAATGACAGCAGCTAACTTGATTTATATATGCAAAATATTCACGTAGTTTATATCAAATCTAGTAATGAAACTCTAGTAATAGGAAGCAAAATAAAGCTAACTGAAAATTATGTCACCATTTATTTATTTTTAAGTTTTAACAATATTTAGATATCTTTTTGTATTTGACCTCTAGGAAGTTGGTTTTTTTGTAATCTCAACTGAAGCAAATACTTCCACAATTTGCATATCCTTCTCAGATACCTTTTAACATATTTGTGTACCATGTTTCTGGTGCCAAAGGAGAGGAGTTACAGTTTGTTAGTGAATTCTTGTTAGTTCATCCCAAAGGCCTTTTTTTAAAATTTTTTTTAAAAGATTTATTTATTTATGCATACAAGAATTGAGGGACAGGCCAGAAGTGTGGGGGGTGAGAGGATTCACCAGACAGAGTGGGGAGCAGAACAGGCAGAATGACTGAAGCACACTGCTGAGGGGAACAGTGGGCGAGGCAGGAGAGGTCTGCTGCACCATGTGGGTTCCCTCCCTGGCTGGCAGCAGGGATCGAACTCATGTTGCGGTGACTGCGGTTTGCTTCATAGTGCGTTGCTTAACCCACTGCGCCATCAGGGAGGCCCCAAAGGCCTTTTTTTTTTTAAAATTTTTTTAAAGATTATTTATGCATCCAAGAACTGGGGTACAGGCCAGAGGGGAGAAAGAGAGGGAAAGAGAGAGACAGAGAGAGAGAGAGAGAGAGAGAGAGGATTCACCAGAGATAGAGTGGGGAGCAGAACAGGCGGATTTACTGAAATATACTGCTGAGTGTGTCAGAGGGCAAGACAGGAGAGGTCTGCTATGTCATGTGGGTCAGTCAGTTCCCTGGCCAGGGATGGAACTCATGCTGCAGTGGCTGTGGATAGCTTCGTAGTACTGTGATTAACCTGGTGCGCCATCAGGGAGGCCCTCCCTTTTTTAAAAATTTTTTTATTTTTTTAAATTTGTGTGGCAAAGTGTTGGGAATCATCTTAGGTCTGTGGTGTAGGGATGTATGGGGCATTGTCCACAAAGTGCAAAGATTTTCTTTTGTGAAATGATTCTGAATAATTCTGGTTTTTTCTTTTTGTGATTAAGTTAGTTGCCCAGCAACCAAACTGGATTTGGTCACTCTATCTTAAAATTCATAGCATATTTAGCTGAGAGCAATTGATCATTTATTTATCCACCATTTAAAAAAAAAGATTTATTTATTTATTTATACATACAAGAGCTGGGGTACAGACCAGAGCCCAGGGCTGTGAGAGCATTCACCAGAGACAGAGTGGGAGCAGAACAGGCAGACCAACTGAAACATACTGCTGAGGGAAGCAGCAGGCGAGGCAGGAGAGGTCTGCTATGCCACGTGGGTCTTCTCCCTGGCCGGAGGCAGGGATCGAACTCGTGCTGCAGTGGCTGTGGTTTGCTTCATGGTGTGTTGCTTAACCCACTGCACCACGAGGGAGGCCCCTATTCACCATTTTTTGATGATGCTTTTGATTGCAGTTTTTGCATTATCAGGTATTTAATTAAAGTTTAAGATTTTTAAGATGCAACTAAAGAGATGGAAATAAGAAACTAAATACATATGAAAAGGAATTTACTGTTGATAGTTGTAAGATCTGATTGTTCTTTAAAAGTGTTTTATCTATTCATATCTTCTGCCTTTGTAGGGTACTTTTGCTTTCACAATGATAAGTAGACTAGGTAACTGCTTTCACAATAGTAACTTAGCTCTAAATGATAGTTTGGAAATAGATACTGTTTGACCTTAAAAGAATTTGTAGATAAGGTGAACTGTCCTTAATGGTTTTTTATTCTGACTTCATGATGTGTTCTATTAAATAAATGAATACAATTCAAAAAACAGAAGACCACTGTGTATTCATTTTGAATGCAAAATATTTTTATCTTAAATATTTTCTATCTTATGATTTCCCGAAACTTTACTTTCTAGAACTGCTTGGCTACTAACCACTATTTCAGAATAATTTAAATGATAATAAAACAACTTACAATCAGTAAGTGGTATAGCTTTGTTATGACAGGGTGTTTTCTTTCAGTAAATAGCTTTTGTTATCTAAATGGGATGTTTAGTAATTGAAAAATATTTCTCCTTATACTAGGTTGTTAAATTGGGTGGAAGTCTCCAGAGATTATGGTTACCTGGGAGATTTTGAACCATTAGACTTCAGGGAGTAGGATTTTGATATGACTCTAGCTTCTTCAAGTGGTACTTGCCCCACTGGAAAATGAGTTAGAAATAGAAAGGATGTGGTCAGGTTGTTACAAGTTCATTTTTAAACTTTACAAAAGTGGGAGAGAAGATGAGAGCAAAGACAAGTTATTGATATAAAATTTAAGACTCATTGTAGAAGCTTTAACAAGTTAGAAAATCTTCACTGATAATCAGGCACCTGAACATTTGCATTGTATTTTCTGATATCTTTTATTCAAGAGTATGTTTATAACCTTACTCAGCTCTTTTTGTCTTTAGATGATCAGTCAAGGACTTTATTTAAAAACAAGACATGTGATCTAGATGTTGTGCTAAATGATGTTAAGTGGTTTGATAGTAACTTCAGAGGCAAATGCTTCATAAAGTGACATTGATGTCATGGTGTACAGTGCTGCATACATTGGTTCTTTTTTGGTATTTTTCCTTAATCTAGGGAAGGTTTATTACTAAACTGATTTGGGGTAGGCAGAGCACTTGGGAGTGCTTGTTTTGTTGATTGTGGTCTGAGGTGACATGTAGAGAGGGTCCTAGATGAGAGGTGGAAGGTGGTTTGTTAGCAGTCTCAAGAGCAGCAGCACATTCATGGGTCTGGAAGGACAACATGGAATTGGTTGAGCAAGTTAGCGATTACTAAAGTACCTCAAGGGCTTTTCCTGCTGAAATTCAGTTTTGAGTGTTAGCCAACAACCACTGTGATTTGAATTCCAAATATTATATTTTTACCCCAAATAGTTTTTTTTGAAAAGTATTTGTGGTGGCTGCTATGCAATATTTGTTCAGTGGTTAAAGCCACCTGTGAGTTGCCATTGGTTTTTCACTTTTTTTCCATGTTAGTTCACTACCCAGATCAGTTTTTTTGTCTCCTGACAAGAAACATGCTTTCTCTATGTCAAAAATAGTATACAGTAGTTAGGAATTATAATTTTAAAATTTTGCTTGGAATAAAGACACAGAAACCAAAAATGAGGAGTCAAGGACAGACTGGGGACACCTGGTGGGGAGGGCGGGGAGGGTTGAGGGAAGATGGGAACACGAGGGACTGAGGTGATGGTGCACTGGTGAGATGGTGTTGGGGAATACATGGGGATTACAATTAATGGCAAGTATATGTAAATTTTAAAATATTTTAATAAAAGAAAAAAAAGATGAAAAAAAAATAAAGTCAGAAAGAAAAAGAAAAAAAAATTTTGCTTGGGTTACTTTTACTCATGTCATTATAACTTTCTTGGAGTGATTAGGTGGTGATTACACAGATAGAACATATCACCTGTGTAAAACATAGTAAATTTTCATGATTTAAAAAAATAGTTTTATTTAGTCATGATAAAATATATGTAAATCAAATTTACCACTTTAAAGTGTACAATTCATTGGCATTAAGTATTTTCACAGTGTTGTGCAACCATAACCTTGATCCATTTCCAGAACCTTTTCATCTTCCCAAACTAAAATCTGTACCCACTGACAACTCCCCAGGCCCCTGTCCCCAACCTCTGGCAGCCACTGTTCTGCTAGAGGACTATCTCTCGTGTTGGAGAGAGACACTCTTTTTCTCCTCTAAGTTTAAGAAACCTTGATTTATATGGTTAGCCAACATCTTGCTTTTTCCTTGCATTCTGAGGACAAAGGGCATTTTGCAAAGAAACTTCAAAACAAAGCCAAGGACAGAACTTGAAAGACAACATCAGAATTGCTGACCATCAGACAAAAACAAAACTGATGTCTGTCACCAAGTCATCAGACACTTATGTTACAAGAACGGGTGTGTTGACCTTGACCCACTCCCCTCTTTGATGTCCTTGTAACTCTGGTAAGATACCCCTACACTGCTAGTGAGCAGGGTGGTAGTCTTTCAGCCTGTAGTCCGCTACCCTCCTCATTTGTTGACAAATAAATGAATCTGCTTTCTTTCTCTTCGATATTCTCTCCTTACACGTGAAGGGGAACCACGACCGACAATTCTGGTAACAGTCATATTTTCTTTACTGTGAACTTGACTGCTCTAGCTACCTCAAATAAGTGGAATCATAGCATTTGTCGTAATGTCCTCAAGGGTCATCCATGCTGTAGCATGTGCCGGAATTTTTTGATGAAATACATTTTAAGAAAACATTTTACAGTAGGTAAAATAGAGTTTACAAAACCCTGTATATAGTAGGACTGGTTTTACCTCCCTGGAAAGAGCTAGCTCTATGTGTTCAGAAGAGCTGTGAGAACCAGGTAACTTTCCATTAGATGCACTTTTGACATACTTGGTGATTGGACGAAAGGGAGATGGAAGCAGAATGTGATAACGGCAGAAGAGAGGGAAAGTATAAAAGCAATGGTCACTGCAATCTGGGGTCTCATTTGGATGGGAGAGTGAGCCTTACGGGTTTTAGGATACCATCTATATATAATCACCGCTAATCAAAATGTTTGCTTAAGCCAAAGCAGTCTATCCAGGACAGTTAACCAGAAAAGTTTGTGTGTTTAAAGCTGTAAATAAGCCTTTAGCTATCTGAGAGGCAAGATTATTCAGTGACTCATTCCCCAGCTGTTCTGGTTAGTTGAGATTTTGCCATACTATACTGTCATTTCTGTATTAATGGAAAACTAGTGAGTATTTAAAGAGGCCCAATAGCTTACATGTTAGTAATACTGTATAATTAATGCTTTATATTTTAGATTTATTATATACTTTTACTCTATTTATGAAGTATAAATGTCCAGTCACATAGATGGTAAGGAAGCAGGTTAAACAGAACTAAGGATTAAGAGTTGAGCAGTTAAGCACTTTGAGAATGGCTAAGAGGTGTTAAGTTTCTTCTCTATTATTTATTATATTTTTAAATTGCCTTCATTAGTGTAGTTAGCGTGGGATAAGTTTCTTGAATACTATTTGTCACTGGAGGAATGTGGATACCTTAGCACAACTTTTGATCACTGACTTCCCTTCCTATCTTTTTTGAAACCTCTGAATTGGCAATGGATGTCATGAAGCTTGACTTTGTGTGTGTGTGTGTGTACCGTCAGTTATTGATCAGTATGATCAGTAGTAATTTTAAAGAAAATCAGTGATTAGTTGGTTTTTAGAGTTAATAAGGTGTTCCTGAAAGTTGTTCTTTGGTAACATATTGTTCCTGGGGCACTAGTTAGCACCTCTTTTACATCCTATCTCTGTATCAGTGATACTTCTGGAATGAGAGTTTAATATTTTTAAGTGAGTAACTTTTAAACTATGGAGTTCTGAGTAAGTTGTTAGAAGAGATACTCTTTTCTTAAAAATAAAATAAAATGTAGGTGTTCTTTGCAGAAGTATGGTTTCCTTTTGATTAGTTTTAATTTCTCTTGAACCAAATGGGTGGTAGTATAGGATCTAGTAGCTAAAGCTAGAGATCTGAAAAACTGGGTGGTGATGGTTTTTGTCATTTGTGTTATCGTAAACCCTTGACCTCTTAATGTATTATTTATTATTTTCATTTTGGTTTTCCAGTTCTCAATCATGAACTATATTTGCATACATCATTTAAATTATTGTTCTTAGAAGTAATACAGTGCACAAATTGGGGAACAATTAGGACTGCTCCTAAGCATAATCTGTACCTGGTTTTCCTTAAGGGTACCTAGGGGCTCCTGGGTGAACTAAGAGAAGGTTTAAATGATTATTGCCAGACCTGTTACCAGCTGTGGCTGGCCCAGGGGAATCAGAGGGCTGGGTGAGCTCTTCTGGCCTCTTTTTCTGGGGTGGTTCTCCCTACTCTACAGGCATGCTTGAGGAGGGCTTAGAAACCACAACCAGACATGGGGCCTGATGGCACAACAGGGTTCTGAAGACAGTATCTCTTCACACCACCCTACTGCTCCTTAACCTTTATCCTAATTGTGACTTCCAGTTAACTTCCTGAAAGGAACTCTTTCCAGAGCTGCTTTACTAGTGAAATCTTAAGTTCTGTGCTGTTCCTCCTCCCACCCCCCCAACCTTCTGGAGTGACTTCCTTACTCTCACTATCTCGCTTATTATCTCATTTTCCTTTCACCTTACAGTATTGTCAGGCCTGGACCCATCGGCCAGTCTTTTATTTACTCCCTAGCTAACACCTTTTGCTCTTGCCCTTAGTGACCTCAGTTCTGTAGAACACCTCTACCTCCCCTCCAACCCCCCAACTAGTCCTGCCTGTCCTTGAAGCACACCTTTCTCTTTTTGTCTTCTATGACCTTTTTCAGGTTGTCCTGTTTCTCTCTTTAGGTCTCTCTCAGTGGGTTCATACACATTTAGATTTTGTTTAGCTTCTGTGCCTTTCTAAACCTTGCTTTAGATTCCTATATCCTCTGCTCTCCAATTTGAATGCCCTGCTGGGACCCCTAATTCATAGGTTCCAAAACCCTTCATTCTCTTCTAAAACTACAGTAGGTCTTCTGGAAGGCTTATCTGCTTGGGTCTCTTTCTTTACATTCCTCCTCAGTGATGGTGTTTGTGTTTGGGTCCCTCTGAACTGTCTCTCCCTCCCCTACCCCCCAGCTTCCCGGGGATTCTGAATATTTTTTAAAGATTTATTTATTTATGCATACAAGAGCTGGGGTACAGGCCAGAGTTCAGGGAGGTGAGAGGATTCACCAGACAGAATGGGGAGCAGAACAGGCAGAATGACTGAAACACACTGCCAAGGGCAGCAGCGGGCGAGGCAGAAGAGGTCTGCTGCACCATGTGGGTCCCTTCCCTGGCTGGTGGCAGGGATCGAACTCGTGTTGCAGTGACTGTGGTTTGCTTCATAGTGCGTTGCTTAATCCACTGCGCCACCAGGGAGACCGGAAACTGAATCTTATTCTTGAATTATCAGCCTCTGACTTTAAGAACCTGCAGTTCTGACTTACTCTTTGACTTTGAAACATTTTTGAAACTATTGGAACTGTTTTAAATTAAATATTTCTAGGAAGCCCAATATGTAAAAGAAATGAACTTAGTTCCCCTGGTGGAAGGGGAGTGAAGGGATAGCATCCTGTCCTGGTGACTAGGCCTCCCAGTGCTGCTCTTCTTATGAGACAGAACTGGTAACTGATTCTTGGGATTGTCTTCCCCTTGGACTCATACTTGGCCTAAGTTGCTGTCCGTACTGCACTCGGCATATTTGAAAATTACTTCTCTATTCTGCGGCCCATCTCTTTCCAATTGGTTTTCCTTTGGGAATTTTAATTTTTAAAAAAAGAGTGCCTGTGATGAATCTTGCCAAGGGAAAGAAAAGTCAATTGGGAAAGTGAAACAAGATTTTGAAACAGTGCTGAAGCGCAATGCAATATAAGTCAAAGGACAGTGCCAAGGTAGGGTATAGGTCACTGTCTATGGGTTCTCACCTGTGAGCTCAAATGTAAGACCACTCCGGCTCAGAGCTAAACTACAACAGGGTGTATTTAAAAAGGAGAGAAGTTGGGAGAAAGGAAAGTGTTAGAGGCAAGGCCAGAGGCAGCAGGGAGTGATGCCAGGCATTTCAGAGACAGGAACCTGTGTTATAGTTCTCAGAGATGCTGGGCATAAAGCCTACAGCAGCCAGCTTTTTTAGGGGCACCTAGTACTTGGCCAGTGGTGTCATCTATCATGCAGTACTGGAGCGAGTCATAGGTCAGGTCTGTGAAAGTATGGTGCTGCAGGATAAGGTTCAGTGTTACAGCTCAATGAAGGTCTTCCAGACGAAATTGACAGCTTCTCCAATTGCCTGTTCAAATCTTTTTCCAAGCTTCACTCAAGTCATCTTTCAAGCTCCCCACCACACTCCTCCCTTAAAGCTGGTTGGAGCCTGGCTTAAATACTCCCCAGGGTGCCCATCTTTTGAACCTGATTGGTCCTTTTAGTTGAATGACATCCATGGGCACTACAGTCAACTTTGGGAGGTTTACAGTCTTATATTTGCATAACTGCCAAAAGGAGGGGGGCCATGCTCCCATCTGATTGGTGCTGGTCAGGCTCTGATCAAAATTGATCCATTCTTAAGTATAGTTTGAAGCCCTGCCCCTGCCCAAACTAGATCTGCATTGAAGTTGAGGCAGGCTCCTGGGCTGGAGAGCTTCAAGGAACTCAGTGGGGCCCTCTTAAGCAGGGCCAGAAGCAAACTGCACCTGATGTCCCTCAGTAGGACTGGGCCTGATAATTCAGGGTCCCTGCATCAAGGGCCCTGCTTCAGTTTTAAAAAGAGCCAACTCGATTAAGTGCGGAAACTTTCAGAGGTGCCCAGGGTTTAAAGAGGTGACACTTAAAAGCTACATTTCTGCAGCATAAATGTAAAATATAATGTAGTTTATATTAATTTGCCAATATAGCAGGTGTATTCAATTCATAATATAACTAAAATATATATCTTAGCAGTGAAAAATAGAAATTTTATTACCTCCAGTGGGTCCTCCATTACTCCCTCAAGTCCATATCACACAGTGGCCAGAAAAGTTTTCTCAGCAAACTTGATTTTATCATGTAAAAATCCCCCTACAAGCAGGGCAAAGTCCATTTTTTTTTTTTTTTGGGAAGGCACACAATATCCTTGAAGAGCTCACCCTAGCCTTCTGTGCAGCCTGTCTCCCTCTCACATACAACTTCTTTCCAGCTGTGCCAAAACCCCAATACTCTGCAAATCCTTTCCTATGTATATGCCACTGCTTAGAGTGTCCTTTCACTAACACAGTGCTCCCAAAACATGAGTTTTGCATCTCCCACTTTCATGCTTTTTGCCATATTTATTTATTTATTTCAAAGATTTATTTATGCATACAAGAACAGGCCAGAGGTGTGTGTGTGGTGGGGGTGGGGTTGGTGAGAGGAGTCACAAGAGACAGAGTGGGGAGCAAAACAGGCAGATTTACTGACACACTGCTGAGGGGAGCACTGGGTGAGACAGGAGAGGTCTGCTGTGCCATGTGGGTCCCCTCCCTGGCCAGGGTTGAACTTGTGCTACAGTAGCTGCGGATAGCTTCATAGTGCTGTGCCTTAACCCCTTGCGCCACCAAGGAGGCCCAACCTTTCACCATATTTAAACAATATTTTTTCTCAGATTTTACTAGTCTGTCAATAATTTACATAACTCTTATTTTAGGAGTACTTCACATTTTCATACGCGCACATGCTTCATTCACTCTCCACCACCACTTCAGTACCTATGTTCTATCCCCTATTTCCCCTATTCCTTTCTTCACTAACCCTGTCCACCTTGTCCACCACCACCTCCCCACCCCAGTTTCCTTCCATAACCACTATATTTTTCAGAGTCTAAAAATCATTTTGCTGTGCTTTGGCAGTTTGTTTTCCTTAGTTATTTACATTCCATATATGAGTGAAACCATCTAGTAGTAACAACGGTCTTTCACTTTCTGACTGATTTCACTTAATCACCTCAAGATCACCCGTTTTATCCCCAAAGGCACAATTTCATCTTTTAAAATAGCTGAGTAATATTCGATTGGGTATGTATTACAGTTTATCCATTTGTGTGTGGTGGGGATTAAGATTGGTTCCATGACTTGACTATTGTAATTATGCTGTTATGAGTAGAGAAGTCTATAAATCTTTGTGTGTTAGTGTTTGTGTGTTCTTTGGGTGAATACCTAGTAGTGGTATTGCTGGATCACATTGCATTTCTATTTTTCTTTTTTTAAGGAATTTTCATACTGTTTTCCATAAAAGCAGTATTAAATTACATTCCCACCAACAGGGATGAGTGTTTCTTTCTCTTTATTTCCTGCCAACATTTGTTGTTTCTAGTCTAGTTTGATTTTGGTCATTCTCATGGGGGTGAAGTGGTTTTGATTTTTATTTTTATTTCCCTTATAAGTGATGTTGAGCATTTTTCCATGTGCTTGTAGCTATCTGAATGTGTTCTTTGGAGGGTTGTCTATCTAGGTCTTATACCCATTTTTTTAATTGGGTGGTTTGTTTTGTTTTTGTTATTTAGTTGTAGAAGTTCTATATTTTGCCATAATTGATTACCATAGTAACTCTTTTAATATTTTTAATTGACTTAAAAATTTGACTCTAACTTAAACTTTGTAAAGTATTAATTGCATTTAAGATAAAAGTGAAATAATAAATTCATCAGCTTATTAAAATACATTCTTTCAGAAAGGGTCTCAACAAAGCCCCTGGACTTAAGAAAAAAAGTGCCTGATAGTAGGTGATAGTATGGAATTGTTGATGTTTTTAGGTGTGATAATAGCATTGTGTTCTATAAGAGAGTTTCCTATTAGGAGATGCAACTTGAAGAGTTTAGAGGTGAGGTATCATGCATGGTATCTTTAACATTTTCAAAACGGCTTATAAAGTGTACATATATGTATACTTATGTATGTAGAAAGATAAAGCAAATCAGGATATTTTAAAATAATTTTTCAATCTGAGTGGAAATAAGTGGAATTTTTTCAAAATCTTTATGAAAACTTTATAAAAAACTTATTTAGTGGTGTAAAAAAATGACTGCAAAAAACTTGATATTAAAAACGTTTTTAACCATAATTCAAAGGGACACACACACACTAGATCTACTTGTTGAAGTGCCGTGTGGGCTACCACATTTTCAGTCTTGGGAAAACCAAGTAATTGAAGATCTTAATAAAGCCAATTTAAACAATCTATGTGAAACTGCATTGCATTTACGCCCCCAACCCCTCAATAATTTTACACAAATACTTTAAAAGAAAGTTGGTAGCCCCTAAATTTTCTTGTGACTTGCCAGTGGTTTGTGTGTTTCTTAGTGAATGCACTTAAAAAATTCCTGCTTGTCCTATAAGTCTTCATGAAGTCCCCCGGAACAGATTAATTACTCTTTTGCCCTGTGTGCTTACAGCATTCTAAAATTTCCACTCTTACTTCAATTGTAATTATTTGCTTAATGTTTCTTCTTTGTACCAGTCTGTGAGCTCAAGATCAGAGAAACACTATTTTCATTCCTCGTGTACCTTGCACACAGCCTAGCAGAGAGTAGACAGTAAGTAAAATGAAAGCTTCACCATCATTTTATAACATCATTTCTACTCGAAAGTATATTGTGTTCTAAACAAGAAACTGTTATGTTTAATCAGATCCTGTCTTATGACCCCAAAGCCTAGAGCCTGCCAATTATTTTCCATAGTATTTGGAATAAAACCCAAACTCTTTGTGGTCTGTAATACCCACAGGTGCTTTTTCCTGCCTGCTTTCCCATAATCTAGCCACATGATTTTTCTGTCCCTCCAAGTACACTGAATTTGTTACACTAAGCTCCTTTTCACCACAAAGAGTTCAGCTCAGTAATGAAGCCTTCTGTAACTATCATTACCTTTACCCCCAGGCACTCCTTTGTCATTACTGTTTGGCATTTATCATCATATGAATTTATTTTATTTCTAACTCACTTTAATATTTTCGTTTATTATAAAATCTTTTGAAGCCATACTCTAGAGAATACTAAAACCTACTTCAAGAGTGTTTTTCCTTATTGTTCCTTGTGGAACAATAGGATATCTTACTGTTATCAATAAGATAATGCACTAATGTATTGTTCCTCCTGTTTATTTTTTTTAAAGATTTGTTTATGCATATGGGAGCTGGGGTGTAGGCCAGAGGTATGTATGTGTGGTATATGGGTGAGAGAGAGAGAGAGAGAAGATTCACCAGAGAGAGAGAGAGAGAGAGAAGATTCACCGGAGACAGAGTGGGAAGCAGAACAGGGATATCTACTGAAATACACTGCTGAGGGGAGGCCAAAAAGGAGGGGTCTGCTGTTCTATGTGGGTCATCTCCGTAACCCAGAATTGAACACATGTAGTGATTGGTGATAGTTTCATACTCCTGAGACTTTAACACCTGCGCCGCCAGGGAGGCCCCTCCTTGTGTTTATTATTATAAATTCTGTGAGGGCAGAATTGAGTCTTTTAATCACTGTGGTATTCTTGGTTCAAAGAACAGTTCATGACAACTAACATATAAGTTAAATGGAGGTATGAATAAATGACCAACTTGTCAGTGATCTAAGAAATAACATTTTTCTATTTCTCCACACTTTCATACAGTGTTATCGTTTAATTGCTGATCACATTTTGAAAAGATGAGAAGTCAGTGTTTTGTCACATTTTGCTGACTTGAGTATATTTTGGTTAATGTTCTACTTTTTATTTCTTTAAATTTTTATTGATTTACGATACTATTTAAGTTTCAGGAGTATAGCATCACACCTCAGTATGTGTCTGTACCACGGCACCGTAGTTGTAGTGCCATGATTAATGTTTTACGTTAGCAAAATTCCTAAACTTCATTTTCTTTTTCATATAGACTTATGTCACTTTTCCCAAGATAACTAAAAAAGATCTTTAGATCTTCAGTAGGTGGATTTCCACTAGTAGAATTTAAATTGAAAAGCATTAACTTTAGTTCCTTGCTTTACTCTTTTGTGGTGGTAGTTACAGAAAGGCAATCAGAGATCTGGCCAGTGTGTGTTTGGGAGGCGGGGGGCAACTCCACTTCCTATGCCCTGGTGTGACTGATAGGATTCTATTATTTGCAGGTGCATGAGTCCCAGATTTAGCTTCAGAACCAAATCCAGCGGATCTACTGGCCTTCCAGGTCATTGTTAGTTGATTCAGTGCTTTCACTCTGGTGTGAGTCCAGATGGATGGCTATATCTGGATGAGGACCTGGGGTTCAAGCAAGGGAAGGCATCTATGGGGATAGAAGAGGGTTGGATTGGCTTAAACTTTGTCTGCAATCACCTCCTTCTCCCTCTCCATCTTGCTTGGAAATGAAAACAGACTGGAAATTTTGAAGCTATGGAGAGAAATCTATTTTTTTATTGAACTGACTTTTGACTGGGAGGCATTTAGGAAATTAAACCTCTTCAATTTTATTTTATTTTTTTTTAAAGATTTATTTATTTACGCATACAAGAGCTGGGGTACAGGCCAGAGTGGTGGGAGGTGAGAGGATTCTCCAGAGACAGAGCAGGGAGAAGAACAGGCAGACTGACTGAAATACACTGTTGAGGGGAGCAGCGGGCAAGGCAGGGGAGGTCTGCTACGCCATGTGGGGCCCCTCCCTGGCCAGCAGCAGGGATCGAACTCGTGGTGTAGTGGCTGTGGTTTACTTCTTAGTGCATTGCTTAATCTGCTGTGCCACCAGGGAGGCCCCAATTTTATTCTTGAATTCTGTTAGTTTAGAAATAAAAAAAATGTAAGACTCTTCACTCAGGAAATATAATTAACATATAATCATGAAATGTAATTGAAAATTTAAAGTTGCAGAATTATTAATATAAAAAAGGATATATATTTTAAACATTGGTTAAAATGGAGTCAGTCATTTCAGGGATAGTTGCATCTTGATTCACAAAACAAAGTATAATTTATTTTTTATAGCATTATGACCAGAAATTGAAAGTTACTATGGTTTTGAAAGAAGATACTCCATTCCAGAAGATAGTCATATTCCACCCCTTTACCATCTCTGTTCTACTAAATTTTAACTTTGCCACAGAAAATCTAGACTAAGAAAGGTGACGATCATTTTAATAGATACCACTTTTTGACCTTTTGCTTTATTTTTTATCATGAGCACAGACATAAGTATACATTTTTTTTTTAAATAGAGATATCAGTACAAGGTAAACTATATTTTGAATAGCGAATAGAGTATATTCCTTTACTGAGATCCCTGGCCCCTCGGTCCCTTCTGTACACCACTGTTATTCCTAATTTCTTTTGTATTTTCTTTAGAAAAATTTTATTTGCATGAAAAAACATATTTCCCTACCCATTAAAAAATTAGTTGATAATGAATGCTCTTTTCATTAAAAATACCCTGAATAGAGGCCTCTCTGTGGCCCAAGGATTAAGTCTCAATACTCTGAAGCTATCCACAGCCACTGCAGCAGGAGACTTTGATCCCTGCTCTGGGAGCTGACCCACATGGTGCAGCAGACCTCTCCTGGCTCTCCCGCTGCTCCCCTCAGCAGTGTATTTCAGTCAATCCTTTTTTTCCCCACTCTTTCTGGCCTGTACTCCAGTTCTTGTATGCATCAATAAATAAATCTTTAAAAAATAAAAATATCCTGAATATATCTAGGTACTCACAGAATCTACCTAGTAGTCTATAATATGGATGTACAATTGTTTATTCAGTTGGTTTTCTATTTGTATGATTTTGGGTTATTGTCAGTTTTTTCTGCTACAAACAATATCATGAGCTACTGATAACTGAATTTGCTGAATTAAGATAGACTAATACTTAAAAGTATAAGTTTTATTAGTGTATTTTTAAGATAGACCTTTCTCCTACCACTTCCTGACCCCCAAGTGCAGAAGAGAGAGGAACTGGAGTGTAGTAGAGTAAAGAGAGTTGAAGATAATGACATGCAGCGGTCCCCCACTCCCATCTCCAGTTATTCCCCTCCCCATGTTGTAGAAGTGGTGGTTAGGGAAGAATCATCCCCAGTTGAGCCCTAGGCGACTGAAGCATCTGAAAATGTTTCTACAAAAGTGTTGACCGTGCCATTAAATCCTGAGGGCTGAGTGAATACTGCTTTTATAAATTTAGATAGGTTCTGTGTTTTGGTTTTAGTGGCATGGGTTGGCTAAGAAATCGTATCCATTTCTGGAATTTTGTATTCTTTTGTCCATTGGCAGAAATACCACTAAATTTTTTTAAAAGTTGATTTTTATCTGAGGTACTTGGTAAGGGATTTTTAACATGATGTTCTGATTTCAGTTCTGAAGAAGCTGAATTTGAACTTTTGAAGGTATTCTGTAGTTGAACTCTAGCAGTGTTATATGCTCAATCCAAATTCTTGGTCATTAACCTTTACTAGTAGAATTTCAGAATATTCTTCAAAGCATATATCCACATCCCCATAGATAAATTATGCATTCTGCCATCTCCTGTGGGGGGTGGGGAAAACACTTCTCAAAAAATGTGTGACAATTCATAGTATTGTGTACATACACGTATTTTTTATGATAGCATATTCCTAATTCATGGCTGCTGTTGCTTGCTCAGGGCATGCGCTCTAAAGAGCCAGTGGTGGGTGAGCCAGTAGGGCACTGTCCTGCAGGGATTGTCAGCTACCGAGTGCTCTGCCGGGTTTTGCTGAGCCAAGTATGCTTGCTCAGCAAAACCTTGCTGAGCTTTCATTCTATCATTTATTTTGTGTTCTAGTGAATAGTTTTGACCCATGAAGACAAAAGGATGTAGAGTTGGACTTGTGGCAGAGAAACACTAGATATCAAAAAGCAAGTTCTGTGGGTCAATAAGTAGCCTTCAAGAAGTGATTTAAGAAAAAGAAGTATTGAAGTCAGTAGGTAGCTGGGGTCGGTCAAGTCCTATGTGTTGTGAAACACCTTGTAAACAGGACAGCCTGACAAGTTGGACTATCCAGTATTTAAAGAACAGATGAAGAAACAGTAGTTTTAAAGGCATGCTTTAACTTCAGGGAGTTTGAAAAGAACTGAAGAACAAGCACATTGTCTATGGATAATGTCTAGTAAGTTTACAGAGGGACTCTGTTTTAATGACCTTTCAGAGTCTTTTCATGCATTCTTGTTGAGAGAGCACTACTGACTGGGCAGTGTGTACTCCAGGAGGAGGCACTCATACTGGCCTCCAGGCGGAAGGCTCCTGATTTCCTTCTCTAGTGAAAATGACATTACCACTCCCTGCTGTGTTAGAAAGTTGTAATTTTTTTCTCAGTAGGAAATTGGAGCTACTCTAGAAATTCATTTAGCGGATACTAAATAACTGTGAAGTAAAACAACGGCAGAGGGGTTAAGCTAATACAAAGTTGAATAATTTCTCTGCCATTTGTATTTAAGTGTCAGAAAGGTACAAAGTATCTATACTATGGACGGCATTTTGACAGGGGTATGGGAAGGTGCTAACCTTTTTTGTTGTTGTTAGGGTATTGTTTCAAAAATGATTTTTTGGGAAGATCAGGAAGTGAGTGATCTGTGAATACTTATTCATATCTTGTTAGTGTAAGAATTTCTAATGCGCTAAAATATTTCACTTTTTAAATGGAGAAAAGTCCCAGTGTAAAATAAGAAAGTAGCCCTGAACTTTGCTTTTTCAAATGTCTTTCCAAACCTTTATCTTTAGTGCTGCTTGCTTCTCAAGCTATTTAACTTTGATGAGATTCCTGCCAATTCTTCATCTTTGAGCAAAGAACTAGCTATAGTGGTCTGTGAACTGTTATATCTGAAAGTGTAGACAGACCCACAGGATCTCCTTGGAACTAGGGTGAGCAACCATCAGACATGGGGATGGACACTTGTGACCATGAGTATGTACCTTGGCAAGAATCACAGTGTATCCTAAATGGGCTCAGGCCTTTTACTTTATGTTGTCTATTAAATTAACCTATCTGCTCTTTCAATTGCCTAGAGAGGTTATTATGTCCAGTGCTTGTGTGGAGTTTTTTTGCTGTTTTGATTTATGGTTCTATATTTGTGAATCCTGTGTAAGTTAATCTTTTCCCCCCAAAATTTATTCATTTATGCCCACAAGAGCTGGGGTACAGGCCAGAGGCATGGGAGGTGAGAGGATTTCACCAGAGACAGAGGGGGAGCAGATCAGGCAGATTGACTGAAACACACTGCTGAGGGGAGCAGCAGGCGAGACAGGAGAGGTCTGCTGCGCCATGTGGGTCCCCTCCCTGGCCAGGGATCAAATTCACGCTGCTGTGCCATGGATGTTTCTCGGTGTGGTGCTCAACCCACTGCACCACCAGGGAGGCCCCTGTGTAGGTAAATCTTAATTAAAAAAATTTTTTTAAAGTTAAATTCATTTTGGTACAATGATAGGAAAGTGACCAGAAATTTGAGATCGATCATGTTAGCCTTCTAGAGAATTTTGGTATGGTCAGAGGTCTTGGAAAAAATGAAATACCCTCTTATAAAGTTTGTTTTCCTGTTTATATTTTTAAGCTCTTGTTTGAGATGTAAATACGATCATGGCAATTTTTTTTTAAGGTGGTGATGTTTATAGTGTTAATGGTTAGAAAGTTAATTCCTCTTTTAAAGATTTTTATTTATTTATGCATACAAGCACTGGGGTACAGGCCAGAGGTGTGGGGGGGTGAGAGGATTCACCACAGAGAGCAGAGAGCAGAAC